>CM021101.1:631109273-631401899 GCA_007115665.2 Sequoiadendron giganteum
AAACCCTAATCCCTCAACTCCTATAACCTTTACTCTATAACCTATTAATCCCTCATCCCTAAACTCTAAACCCTTAAACCCTAACCCATAAACCCTCTACGCTCTACCGCCAATCCTACACCCTCTACCCTCAACCCTAATCCCCCAACCCTCAAACCCACTTAGTAAACTCTCTACCCTAATCCCTCAACCCTCTTGACCCTTAAACCCTCAACTCTTAAACCCTTAAACACTCAACCCTAAACCCTCAACCCTCAACCCTAACCTCTTAAACCCTAAACTGTTAAAACCTTTACCCTCTACCCTCTAACCTCTACCATCAACCCAATACTCTCTACCCTAAACCCTAATCCCTCAACCCTTAATCTCTCAACCCCTATAACCTCTACCCTATATATTGGACCCTCAACCCTAATCCCTCGACCCTATACCTTAAACCCTCAATATTCAACCCTCTACCCTTTACCCTATACATTAAACACTCAACCCTCAATTCTCAACCCTCAACCCTTAATCCCTTAACCCTCAATCCTTAAACCCTAAACCCTCTACCCCTTACATTGGACCCTAAACCTAATCCTTCAACCATATACCCTCAAAGCTATACCCTAAACCCTCTACCCTCAACCAAGTAAACCATTAACCCTAAACCCTTAACCCCAAACCCTTCAACCCTAAACGCTTAAACCTTAAACCTTCTACCCTATACCCTCAACCAAATACCCTCTACCATCAAACCTATTCCATCAACCCTCAAACCTTAAACCCTAATACCCTAGAAACTATCAACCCTATAGGTCCTCCATCCTAATCCCTCAACCCTATACCCTCAACCCCTATCACTTTCTCTCTATCTATACATCTCACCTCTCCCTCCTTCCCTTCCTCCCACCCTCTCTAATTGTCTCTATCTACCGTCTCCCTCTTTCTACGTACCTCTTGTTCAATCAATCCCTACCACCCTCTCTCACTCCCTCTCTCTCACACTCCCTCTCACTACCTATCTCTCAAGTCTCTCCCTCTCACCCCCCTCACACTCTCAAGTCTCTCCCTCTCACACTCTCAAGTCTCTCCCTTTTGCACCCTACCTACATAACCCTCTCTTTCTCTTTGTCTCTCTCTCCCTCTCCCTCAATTCTCTCTCCCACCCCCATCTCTCTCTCTCCCTCTCCCTCAATTCTCTCTCTCCAACCCCCCCTCTCTCTCTCTCCCTCCCTCTATCCCTCCCACCCTACCTAGCTAAGTCCCCCTCAATCCAACCCCTTCTCTCCCACTCCCTCTCTCTTAAACTCTCACTTCGACCCCCTCTCCATCTCTCTAGACTCTCTCTCTAAATTCTCCCTTCGTCTAAAGACATACATAAATGCATACATACAAGCATAATACATTTGTACATATAATCTTACATCCATGCAAGCATACATACATACATGTACATAAAAATATATCATCATACATTAATATATTAACATTTAAGATAAAGTAAGACATAACGTGAGCGTGTTATAACACGCTCGCGTTATGGGTTAGTTGACATGTTCCCGCAGAAGCAAAAACCATGTCAAAGTGAGATATAACGCGAGCGCGTTATAACGCGCTCGCGTTATATCTTGCTTTGAGAATTACCGAACTTTAAGCTTGGTATTGCCTTGGAATTCCAACCCAAAGGTTTGGAGGGCATTCCCAACGACTAGAGACGTGTTTTTAAGAAATCCACCATATTTCTCATAATGAGTTCGTGCTCACTGTCAGGATTGCACGTGGTTCAATATCGAAAAAATGAGCACATGGGTAATGTTGGGTTATCTCTTAGCTATCCAATGATGTAATTTTTTTCACGTTCTGAAAATGTTAAGTCTTTCATCCATAATTTATTTTATCTATATGTCTTTTTTTTGCCAAAAAGCAGTGTTTGGTATTTTTTTCATTATAAATTAACCATTCATCAATTTTTCAAATAAATTACATTTTTAGAAACTAGACTCCATTCTACAAAATTAAAAAATTAAAAAAAAAACAAATCAATTAGTTTCCAAAATTTGTAGGGGTAGCACGGCCAAAATTCTATTTTTCAGGATATGTCCACTTTGCAAATTAGTAAAAAATCAAATATTCATTAAAAAATTATCAGAAAAATCATGCATCAACTACATATTCTTAGCTAACTTCTGACTATTGCGATTTTAAAAATACTAAAAAAAAGTTCACCATACGAAGGTCATACAAGAGTTGCTATGTTATGTTTTTCTGACAAAAACAACACCAATTTGTGTACGTCCCTCGTTTGAACCCCTTAATCTTAATCATTTTCAAAATAAATTAGTAGTTTAGAAAGTAGACTCGGAGCACTTGAATCCTTCTTTTTGTTCCATCTCAAAATTTTGAGTCTAAGTATCCTCAATTTTACATCCAAGGTCAGTATTTCCCGATTTCAGGAAAAAGCTGTCCACTTAAGTCCCCTTTTTGGGAACCATCTTGGTGCACTTACACTACATTCTTAGATTATATTTACTTAACATATACTATTTTCTTCTCAATTAACTATTAGTTATATTTATGATTATATTCTTACATGCTTTGATTGTATTTACTTTTCGTGTGCCATTTCTCCATATTCTATAAATTTATTTTATTCTATGGATATAACCAATTGCTAAGGAGAATATATTATGTCAGAAAAATTTCTATGCTTTGATATAAAAATATTTATAAGTTCTTATAAAAAATCATCGATACAGAAGACATAAATAAAAGGTCAACACAGATGATCATATAATTGTAGAGTACATTAATTTATATGAAACACATAGCAACATCCTTTGAGTGACTATACATTTACTTTAAATCCATATTTATGAGTACTCCTACTTTGAGATGCATGATCATTCCAAGATTTAAATATGCCTCATAGTGGGGGAAAATGTAATGGTGAAATTTGCATACCTATATCATTTTCCATTTATATTTGTACCTATTTTGAGGGGAGTTTATTGATACATAGAAATATTGACCCTGTCCGCTTATTTATTACTCATATACTTATACTTATCCACATGTAAATGTTTTCTACTATGATCTAGATCCTTTTCTATTTTAGGACTAGTTTGTGATCACAAGATTGTCCTAGAAATTGTATATTCATCCTAACCTAATTTAAATAATTTAATTCAAATCCAACTAACTTCCCACCTTAAGTTTCCTCAATATGTATCCAAGTCCTTGTGTGTAAATGCATACAATACATTCATTCTAATCCACTAAAATAAAGTAATTAATTCAAATGTCGCTTGCATCTTCACACTTCAATTAGTGCCCTCAAAGGAGTATAGCTCTACACAATCATTGTAGAAGCATTTTTTCGTAAAAGAGTGACGGTTTTGATATATTTTTTTAATATCAATGGATTGATCAAGGTGCAAAGGCATCAAAACTTGGTTGTGTAATAACCTAAGAAATATATTTATCAATGACACTAGCCCCTATAGATGCCAAGAAGCATAAAAAAAGATCAAGGTATCTTTAAGAGAGGCAAATAATAGTCTAATAAATACACAATTTGAGTTTGTGGGAATAATACAAGATCATGGTCATAGATTTATCCTTCATAGTTATACTTTTGACCTTGCATAGTCATATAATAATAGGAAAATAAATAAATAATGCATGTTTTAAAACTTTTATGAATTGCTACTGAAGACATGTAAGCAGCTTCACTCTAGTCAACTCATATCTTCGAGTCTACTTCCAAGACTCATAGTTAAAAACTACTTTTGGGCTACTATTTGAGCATAAATAGGGGAAATGTGTTGGGAAAGGAAACCCAACTACAGCGGGCAAAGAAGAAAACACATACCAAATAAAATAGACAGCAAGAAAAGGAGGCATAATATTTTATGTTTCATTATATTAACCAAAAAAATATTACAATTCAAAATGTTTACATACAAAAACTCAAAGCAAAGCTCTATACATTCTTTCATACAAAAATTGTGCCCGTTCTGGTGCACTAGAGTAAACTATGTGCTGTTGCAAACATTCTAGAGCATTGGGCTTCTGTAAATATTTTGGAGCACTTTCCTCTGTTGCTGCAAGTTCACCTGAACATTCTTCCTTCTATTCTTCTATTGCTCTCTGTCTTTTGTCTCCAACTGAAAATCATTCTATTCTATTCTTTTGTCTTTTCCCAGCCCTTTCCAAAATTGGCGCTCAATTCAAATTAACCAACTAGAAATTAATTTTCTATCAATTCATTAATTGGGACAACAAGTCTCTTGCAAACCAATGGGAGGGAATGATCCAAAATGGATCTCAATTGTCTTTGCATTAAATGCACTTTTCCATTGTTGCTCAAGATTAGCTTTTCCAACACTCCCCCTTAATCTTGAGTCTTTCTGATTTACATCACCATTCAAAAGTTTTAGAGCATAAGTTCCAGAGCATATGCACTTCTCCAAAGTTCTGGAGCATCAGCACTCTTCTGTGTTTCCTTGAACTAAAGTTTCAAAGCATCTGCGCTTTTCTATGTTTTCCAGAACACAAGTCCTAAAGCATCTGCACTTACAAGTTCTAGAGCATCTGCACTCCTCTATGTTTTTCTAAACCAAGGTTTCAGAGCATCTCTGCTTTTATGTGTTTACCAGAACCAAAGTTTTGGTGCATTCCTGCATACCCAGCCTATCTCTTAGGCATTCAAAGGAGTCTTTTGACAATGCCTTTGTGAAAATATCAGTGAGCTATTGCTCAAATCTACAATATTGAAACTCGATCTCTCCATGCTCCACCAACTCCCTTATGAAATGGTAGCAGATTTCTATGTGCTTGCTTCGTCCATGGAAAATGAGATTCTTGGTCAAGGCAATAGAAGATACATTGTGAAAAAATATGGTTGTACCATCTTCTTGTTGCTCATTCAAATCTGCAAGGATTCTTCTAAGCCAAATAGCTTGGCATGTTGCTACATTTTTTACAATCTATTCCGCTTCTACAGTGGAGAGAGAAACTATGGGCTGCTTCTTTGATGCCCATGATATTGCTCCTAAATCCATGTGGAATGCATATCCCGAAGTGCTTTTCCCATCATCTACATTTCTTGCCCAATCACTGTCTGTGTACCCAACAAGTTGAAACTCATTAGAGGCGGTATACATAATGCCATAGCCTTTCGTGCCACTGACATACCTTAAAATTATTTTTCCTGCTTGTCAGTGGGCGTCCTTAGGATGCTCCATGAACCTAGAAATCAGGCTTACCGTGTACATTAGATCAGGTCTTGTTGCTCTCAAATACACGAGGCTTCCAACCATGCTCTTATAGAGGGTTGAGTTAACATCTTTACTGTTGTCCTCTTTGCTTAATTTCAGACCTGTAGCTATTGGATTTGGGGTTGGTTTGTTGTCCAACATTCTAAATCTTTTCAAAATTTGATTAGCATAACTTGTTTGAGAAATAAAAATGACATCATCTATTTGTTGGACCTGTATGCCTAGGAAATATTTTAGCAAACCTAGGTTTGTCATTTCAAACTCATTTTTGATTGCCTCTTTGAAAGTAGCAATGAAAAAATTACTATTAGGTTTGTGAAAATTAAATCATCTACATACAAAACAACAATAAATATCTCACCATTGGTTGCCTTGATGTAGAGTGTGGGCTCACTACCACTTTTGTTGAAGCCATTGCTCAAAAGGTACGTATCAATTTTGTTGTACCATGCTCATGCTGCTTGTTTCAGCCTGTAGAGAGTTGTTTGGAGCCCGTAGACTTTGTCTTCTTTCCCTGGAACTTCGTAGCTAGGTAGCTGATCCACATACACCTCTTCTTTCAACACTCCATTCAAGAAGGCTGAATTTACATCCATTTGTAGTATTTTTCATTTGTGTTGGGTTGCAATTGCTAGGACTGCCCATACTATTTCCAGCCTTGCAACTGGTGCAAAAGTCTCATCATAGTCTCTTCTAGGCCATTGTTTGTATCCCTTAACAACCAAATTTGCTTTATGCCTTTCAACCTTACCATCAACAATGCATTTGGTTTTATAGACCCACTTAACTCTAATGGTTGATTTCCCTTTGGGTAAATTAGTGAGCTCCCATGTTTTGTTTCTCACTATAGCGTCCAACTCTTCATCCATGGCGTTAGACCATTTTTCTTCTTTTATGGATTCTTCAAAATACATTGGATGACTGTGAGAAAACAAAGAAAAATCCAAATTCTCATCAAAATCTTCATATCTTGTGTTGTCATAAATTTCCCTCATGCTTCTAGTCTTCCGCGGCATCAATGATGCAAGTGTAGGGTCTGAATTTCTGGAGCTGCTTGACTACTGGTCTGATGAAAAAGACTATTGTTGTATAGTTCCAGAGCATCCACCCTACTAAAAGGTTTTGGAGCTACTACTGCTATTTTCTGAACTGTTACCTTGCTATAAGGTTCCAGAGCATCTTCCTTCTGCAGCTTCTTCATCCTCAAAAGGTATTGAAATAGAAATACCTGTGTTGCTATCAACTGTTCCATCCCATGATTTGTTTTCAATGAAATCAACATCCCTACTGATCACCACTTTCTTGGTGATGGGATTGTACATTCTATAGGCTTTGGATTCTTTACTATAGCAAAAATGCATTTTTCACCTTTGTCATCAAATTTTTTCCTTTTCTCATTTGGCACGAGAGCATATGCTACACATCCAAATATTCTCAAATGCTCAACACTCCATTTGCATTTTGTCCATGCCTCTTGTGGAATCTAATCACGAACAACCTTTGTGGGGAACCTATTCAAGATGTAAATTGTTGTTGCTACAACATCACCCCAATATTCATTTGACAAACCTTTTGCCTTCAACATGCTTGTTGCCATCTCTGTGATTGTTCTATTTTTTTTTTCAGCCACTCCATTTTGTTGTGGAGTATACTTGGCTATGAGTTGTCTCTGAATACCTTGAGACTTGCAAAAATTCATAAAATCTTGAGAGATATACTCTCCCCCTCTGTCCATTCTGAGGACTTTGATATAATGGCTACTTTTCTTTTCAACCAAGGCCTTAAACTCCTTGAACTTCTCAAATGCATCTGATTTATTCTTCAAAAGATACACCTAGATTTTTCTACTATAGTCATCTATGAGTGTCATGAGATAAACATTACCTCCTAGGATTGGGGTCTTTGTGGGACAACATAAATCTGAATGCACCAGCTCTAATGGTGCTCTAGCTCTCCTAGAATGCCCTGATTGAAAGAACTACCTATGCTATTTACCTAGGATGCATGCTTCACATTTTCTATCGGACTCTACAATTGTTGGTAGGCCCCTAACCATTCATTTTTTAGCTAAAAGACTTAAACTAGAATAAATTAAATGCCCATACCTCAAATGTCAAAGCTTGGATGGGTCTTGGATGACTGATTTGAAGGTTGACTACTGTGAACCTTTTGACTGTGCTAAGATTTGCATTTTGAGGGGAAACATTCGGTTCTTTTTCATTTGAACTACTACCACAACTCTCTTTCTTCTATCCTTGTCATAGATGATGCATTCCCCTTTCTCCATTAGCACCCTATAGCCATTTTGGACCATCTGTCCAATGCTCAAAAGATTATGTTTCATTCTTGGGGCATAAAAGACATCATGAATTTGTCTTTCTTCACCATGCTTGGTTTGTAGACACACTATGCCTTTGCCCATGATTGGAAGCTTCTCATTGTTGCCCATTTTGATTTCAGACTTGATGTTGCTATCAATGGAGGCAAATAAATTTATGTTACCACTCATGTGGTTGCTACAGCTGTTGTCCAAGTATCAAACTTCAGCGTTGTCTTGTTCTACAAGATTGCATGCAATGAACACTTGTGACTGTTTTTAATTTTCAGCCTTGTTTTCATTTGCCATGCTTGCATTTTGGCTCCCTTGGTCATGTTGTTTCTTCCTGCATTCACTTGCATAGTGACCATACTTGTGACACTAGTAACACTGCACATTGCTCTTATCTTTCCTCTGATTTGAGCTGCTATTCTTTGTGTTTTGGAAGTTTGATTGGGAAGTGTTGGCTTCCTCTTGGCTATTTGAGCCTCCTCTTCCGGAGTTGCTTCTAGCTCTGCCTCTTTGACCTCTTCCTCTACCATTTCTTCCTCTTCCTCTACCTATTACATTTGTTTGTGCTTTGAAGGTTTGTTCTTGGGAATAATTTTCAAACCTATTTAGGCCCTGCTCATGGGTTTGAAGTGAACCCATTAACTCATCAACTGACAATGTTGAACCACCGGGTCAAATTTTGTAGGTAGGCTTTTGAGAATCTTCTCCACAATCTTTCATTCTTCCATAGTTTCTCCATTTATCCTCAACTGGTTAATCAAGGTGGAAGCCCTTGCATGAAAATCTAAAATGGACTCATTGTCCTTCATCTGCATGGTCTCAAATTCTCTCCTTTACAGTTGGAGTTTCATAGACCGGACTTTCTCAGTCCCTTTGCAAGTGGTTTGAAGTACTTCCCATGCCTCTTTTACATAACTAGTTATTTCTATTCGAGGGAAAATAGCCTCTGTCAAGGCTGCCTCAATTAGACTGAGGGATTTTGCATCATTCTTTATTGTCTCCTTCAACTAGTTCTTTTTGGGATTGGTCAATGTTGCATATGCATTTGGGTCAGTCACATCTGTGAACCCATTTGCTACTAATTCCCACAAATCATTAGCTACAAGAATGGTTTTCATTTTTTTTGTCCAAACGTCATAATTTTTTCCATCAAAAATAGGTGGCTACTGCCAACTCCTACTGTCTCCTCCAACCATTTTGCTAAATGGGGGAAACTACAAATACCTAGAAAGAAATATGGGGCTTTTCTACATTTCCTAGAAAAACTAGGGCTTTTCCAAATACCCAAAAGCAAAGTTTCTATCACAACACGCCTAAGACTAGAGCTAGGGCTTTAAAAACTAAATGTCCAGAAAGCTTAGGGCTCTGATACCAATCTGTTGGGAAAGGAAACCCAACTATAGTGGGTAAAGAAGAAAACATAAACCAAATAAAATAGACAGCAAGAAAAGGAGGCAGAATATTTTATGTTTCATTAAATTAACCAAAAAAAGATTACAATCCAAAATGTTTAAATACAAAAACACAGAGCAAAGATCTATATTTTCTTTCATACAAAAATTGTACACGTTCTGATGCACTAGAGAAAACTATGTGCTGCTGCAAACATTTCGGAACACTGGGCCTCTGTAAATATTCTGGAGCACTTTCCTCTGCTGATGCAGGTTTACCTGAACATTCTTCCTTCTATTCTTCTACTGCTCTGTGTCTTCTGTCTCTAACTAAAAAAATCATTCTATTCTATTCTTTTGTCTTTTCCCAACCGTTTCCAAAATTGGCACTCAATTCAAATTCACCAATCAGAAATTAATTTGCTGCCAACTCATTAATTGAGACAGCAAGTCTCTGACAGACCAATTGGAAGGAACAATCCAAAATGGATTTCATTTGTCTATGCATTAAATGCACTTTTCTATTGCTGCTCAAGATTAGCTTTTCCAACAAAATATAATAGCATAAAGACTCAAGAGCGGAATAACTATCCGAAATGGATGAGGGAGATACAACTTATATTGGTGGAGGCATTCTTCATATTGATTCTCTGGTAGTAAAGTGGAAATAACTTCGTTTTATATGATCATTAGAGGGAGTAGGGAAATGGCAAACAAAAGGCTTATTTTTCTATCTCAAGTTATCTCTGTCCACATGCTAATGCGATACGATGCACCTATGGCTGCTTCCAGTCCAAGATTAGGAATTAATGGGAAGCTACCTAGGCTGCTATGCATAGACCTGATATAGTGAGAGAGATCGTGGCCTATAAGGAGAAACCCAAATTTATCGTTGTTAGAAAAAGGAGATACCCAACTTAAGCAATAGTGAATAATGTTACACTCTGGTCATACTACAAGATTACTTCACTTTCATGCCAAGCCGGTGATTCATCTACATTTTTGGTAGCGCAACACTACTTTACAAAATCTTGAGGTAATTCACTTGTCATAAGTTCATTTAGTTAATTCATAGAATTTTGCTAGTTTATAAAATATTATCACGCTTTAGAAATGTTGTGTTCTTGGGTTTCTCTTCCAAACCATATTCTCACTATAAAATATACAGGCAACTCGAACTGGATTTGCACAGTGAATTTCAATGGTTAATCTGTGGGCTCCTCAAAGCACAATGATACCCAGTTGCATGCATTCTTGATGCATATAATCGGTCGATATAGATGCATAACTCGACTGGCATGCTAATTTCTAGAGGTTAGGGTGTTCTCGTATTAATGAGTAGATCTAAATCAAAATTTCCAAAGCTTTAATGCTCACATTGAATTACTTCGTGAATATATGGCACTGTGGATTGATATACATGAAACTGTGTTTTTCCATTATAGAAACTCAAGCTATAAACACCATTTTGCAAAGATAGCAAAATTTAGTTATTAGGTAATCGTAATTGCTGATCAATTACATAATCAACTAGCTTTTCAATGAGATCCCATTCAATCCAATGTAGTGTAATTCCATTTACCTTTCTTAAGTTGTTTGTTATTCCTTAAAATATATAAAACTACCACTGGGTATTACCTATTACAGATTACAGATTGGTATTGGCAGTGAGTAATAGGTTAAGCACAAGATAGGTCTGGTCACTTAAAAGCTCAGTACAAACCAACACTTAATTACCTAAAGCTACGTTGGTCTTCTCCAAAATCAGAACATTGCAATATATTACAACAAATATCAAGCAATTTAATATGTAAGTCATATATTAGTTGAAGATTTAAGATGGCTAACTGTTCGAAAAGAGTTTTAGACTAAGTATTTTATATGAATTATATGAGCTGTCTTTGGATATACATATATATCTTTGATATATGTTATATTTGTTCTTAGTATGATGACATGGAGAGGTACGTGAGAGAAATATTAGCCATATAAAAAATATATGTTACTATAATTTAGCCGATAGGCTATATTATGCGTGAGCTTTCGGCCGGGAAGTTGTCTCACACCGGTAAACTATTTTTCTATATCCGTATTCCATCCTCTCCCGCCGGTATACTGTTTAGGGTTGTTTTTGCTGCTGGCTCCCAGGTTTACGCTGACAGCCTCAAAGTTACTCGCTGCATGGAAATAGATACGTGGCTACACTCTCTCCTTTCAGCACGCTAGAACTTGTAGACATAACATCCCTCACAACAAAGGTAGAGCTTTCTGGCCTTGAATTACTTTCTCCATAACAAGAAAATAAAGCTTTTCACTCAGTTTTTCCAGAAGCTCTGTTTTTCAAAATATAGCTTCCTTACTCTGAAGTATGGATTGCAGATTGTGATAGGATGCGCTGGAGTGTACTCAATGCTTGCAAAATGAATGGACCTCCCACCGACCAAATCAACCAGCGTTGCCATTAGGGGTATGGTCACTTCTGGGTCAAGGTAATTGCTTTTTAAACTTCAGATGTTTTCAAAATGTTCTAAATAGCACCCTTTTCAATTTGGATGCTCAAATGTAGCACCTTCTGATTCATTCCTCTTTCCTATCCAGAATATAACATGTTTTTGGCATCGACTAAGTGGGTACAGATTAATTTCTCTGCATCACATAGTACAAACAGTGGACTGTCCACCATCTTATAAAACTGATTGTTTTTTAAGGAATACTAGGACTAGGATTAGGAACCCAATCTGTTGCAGTACCAACGAGAGCTTGGCTGTCCTCGAAGTGGACATGGAAGGACAAGCTCAAGACTATGGGGAATCTTCCTCAGCTGAAACATCCCCGGAATTAAGGATACCCACTCTGGATTTAGCGGTGGGTGCCCTAAAATTGGGTGGTAAATATGACAGGGAGCTCGAGGTTGCAAGGAGAGCAGTTCACTTGGCCTGTGCACTTTGTCAGAGAGTTTAAGAAAGGCTCCTAAAAAATGAAGAAAAAGCTAATACTAAGAATGATAGCTCATTTGTTACAGTTGCAGGTATCGGGCACTTAGCCTATCGAAACAAAACCTATTTTTGATTTTTCTTCGAGTATTCTTAATGGTCATGTTAAAATTTTATGCAAGCTCAAATCTTAATAGAAGCGGATATCGACTTGGCTGTACAATGGTTGCGATTGACTTTAATTCTGCTTTTTACAAGTGAATGTTGTTGGCAATCTGCTTCCGCAACCCATTTCTTGGATTGACTTAAAAGGAATGCTTGCTCTGTTTGAATTCATTTTGGTTTACAATTCTACTTCACTGTCCATACTTGGTTGTGTACATCCTCAGTCCTCATGGCATGTCAAGGCGATGGGGATTCATGTTCTAATAATATTCAATGGTAAAATAAATTTATACTTTGTCCTCCTCATGCTCCTTGGTTTAGGGAATTTTAGAGCAAGATAGCTGTAATTTGTTTAACCCAGAAGTCCTTATGTTAGTTAAGGAGTTCAAGCGTGAAAACTTGAGGAGATTTATTTAATAAAAATAAATTTGATGATTTTAGATGTGTGTTTTGTATTTATCCATTTTCCTTTTTTCTTTGAGCTCGGAATGGAGAAGCAAATGGGCACTTCAAGAATGTACAATTTATGTGTGCCGATGTCACATCTTCAAACAATTGAACCAGGCTCTGTGGATTTAGTATTTTCAAAAAGAGGGTGGCCTCTTCAAAAAGGAATACCACATAGACCAAAGATGAAGTGCTCATCTTATCACTTAAATACCCTTAATGGATCTTAAATTTTCAAAGCTCAATGATGTCATGGACATTAAAATGGTTGTACTTTTAACTTTGTAAGAATGTAGTGACCTTCACCTGGTAGATTGCTTCTCTTACAATATTAGAGTGAGTTTACTCTCAATGTGTTGATGACAGGTGGAAGTCCACAAGGATGCATACAATGCGAATTAGCTTTGTACTGATGTTAAAGCGAATCTATAAATTTGTGGCACAAGGTAGGGAGAGGACCCAGTAGTTGTGTACCCTAACTTTGCGCTTCCCAAAATCCTACGTGGAAATTTCAAATCACTCCAATTTTTTTACAGCAACTTACATGGCAAGTCCCCTGCTTATAACTTTCGTTTCAGGTCCACATCATTAAGTATGATGCCACATCAGCATGCTTTTTGTCAAGGTGTCCAAAAAGGCGCAAAAGAAAAGTGCTACCAATACTTGTGCATTCACATTCATGAGTAGTTGAGCGCTGATGTGGCATCACATGATTGGTTGTTTTTTAGATCTAAGGGATACATTTTGTTTAAGTTAGGGTACTTATGTCACAATTATTGGGCATTATATAAACAATTACTGGACATTATATAAACAACTACTATCACAACTATTTGAACATGCTCAACTACTGGGTCCTTTCCCCTAGTATTTGACAATTACATTATTTGGAAATACAATCATATTAGGAAAACTCACAAAACATGCATGTATTGAACAAGCGATACATGCATGTTAGAAGTGGATGTATCAATTGCAAATGATTACACCTAAAATGAAACTGGTTCCATTCTATAGAGAAATTAAAGATTTCTCAAGCTAGCAATACCCATTTGGATTCCAGGTTTGCTATCTACTCTCTATTTCTGAAGCCATTCTCACAATTTCATGTAATATACAAAGCTGGGCATCTACATATGTGAGCAATTAACACACTGTGAAGCATGTTTGCAAGTGTTCTCTAAAAAAATGAAACTGGTTCCATGCATAGAGAAATTAAAGAATCTCAAGCTAGCAATTTATGATTCCAGGTTTTACACCTTGCTCATTTTTGCTGAAGCTTCTTGTTATTTCATTTAATTATAGAGCTAAGCATCTAGTAATTTCAAATTTTCAAATTTTTTAAATTTTTAATGAGTTTGGTGAACATTGATTATAACTAGGTTCAATTGTAAAATCAAAATTTAAAATTAAAATTTACCAAAATCAATTGTTAGTAAATAATATATTTATTTGATTATCTAGTTTATTTGACATTGGTTGTAGGAGGAAGAATTGGAGTCTGTAATTTGAGCAGTTTAAAAGTGATTCATATCCAATGCCCTCCTCATACAGTACAAATTTAGCTGTCCTATTTGGGCATGGTCATCATGAAACACCAAAAATTGGAATGTAAATATTGAAGCACAAATAGATACTCTTGAGTAAATTTAATAATTTTAGTTCAGGGAATATCCCAAGTGTTAGAATTGGTGCGGTTAAGATAATGTCAGTTGCAAAAGAAATTTAAGATGTATTGGCCATGGTCTGTTATAGTGTGGTACTATGTGAAAACTGCAGGCAAACAATTTTTTTCTTTAGAGTGTGGTTATTTTTTTCTTTAGAATGTGGTTGGCATGCAGGCTTATGCTCATCCAACATCATTTTAACAGCATTATGTTATATTTGTTGTTGTTATACTGTTGTCCATTAACTTGTAGAAATTTGACACAGCACTCTGTACACAGAATCACCTTCCTTTATACTGCAACTTTTTGCATATATGCTCTATCATTACATTATCTGCACTTCTGAGATACAAGTGTTATATGTATTATACATTATATATTAAAGCGTATTAGTTTAAATAAAGTCACCTTTATCAAACTAAATTATAAATTCTGCGAAAAGGCAACTTCAATTTCAATTTACTTCTAATTCGTTTCAATTTCAAGCATGGAAATCTTCCATTGTTAAAATACTGGTTTGGCCCAAAAACACAATAACATTCCAAGTGGTAAATATTCTCCACTACTGTATATTCTCCATTACTAATCATTCAGATCTAATGGTTGAATGTTGAAATGGCTAGATTATTATTGTGCATTCTTCCACATTGTATAAAAAGATAGCGAACCTGTGATGTTGAATTCCTGTCATTTTATTTAATCTCCAACAATTTCTGTCAGATCTGATGGTTGAATGTTCAAATTGCTAGATTATTATGATGTGCAGGGATCCAAAAACTGTTGTCTCCATTGTCTAAAGCATGAACCACAAAATAAAATGCAGTCTCCAATACAGAAATTTGTAATCTATTTCATATATTTCTACAAAGGATCATTGTGTACAAAAATTTGTAATGTAATTCTAATTTGTTTCAATTTCAAGCATGGAAATCCTCTATTCTCAATTTGTAATTTGTACAGATATTTGTATTCTATACATAAATTTATAATTTATGCACATATCTGTAATTTATACAGATATTTGTACTGTGGAATTTCAACAACATTTTTAAGGGGATATTTCATATGCCTGAATTGATTACAAAAGAAGATTGCAAATTTCTAAGTGCAAGCGATGACAAAACTGTAGAAATTGATTCCCCAATCATAGTGCGTACATCTACAATCTGTTTGTGTTCAGCACAACAATTGTTGGGATCTTATGGTATATATGTGAATTGGTTTCCTTAGACGAGGGACATATGCTTATGGTATATATGTGAATTGGTTTCCATATGATTCAGCCAAACTATATAAAACTATCGGCGTATTCCTTGCAGCTCCCCCGGCTGCAAGTGCTAGTATGATATCCAATTTAAACTTTGTAATTTAGAGTAATGTTTTAATCATATTTGATACTAGCATTAGAATGTTATAGGTAAGCTATTTGAATTCATATATTCAAGAACTATTCTTACCGTTGACCAATACGCATGAATTGATCAATAAAAATGATACACTACTTATATTATCAAAATTGCATAAGTGAAGTCAGCTCTTGGGAAATTCACTTAGTAATCCAATGGTATAGCATGTATTACCATAGGGTAATAATAAACACTCTTAATTCTTAATATGTTATACCACATTTTTATTATGTGATATTACTATATGTTACAATGATGAATTGAAGGGAGATTGTGAACATGTGTAATTTATATATATTTGTATCCCAAACAAGATATGAAATCCACACATATACACATAAATATTATTCAAAAACTTGTGTTAGATAATACCTTGATGTACATAATTTAAAACAATTATCATCCACCATGAATTCAAGGCCTAAATGAACCAAGAGAGATATGTTGGATTAGTATTTCTTGTATATGATATTACCAAGCCAAATTCAAATAGCTAGATCATTATACTAGGAATCATATTATTCCTTAGTCTAGATTTATTAATTATGTGGAGCTATCATTCTTAACCAATATGATTAATTCAAAAGTTATGATAAAACTTTAAGTATTATTACCTTGCATTATTAGAATGAAGTTATTCTGGATGGATAAAGTAGACGTCTCTAAGAAAATATTGTTGGTTAAGTCTTTCAACCTTAATTTAGGATCAAAGGAAAACTAGTTAAGACCAATTAATGAGTGTTGTCCAATGGAATAAACTAATTAACCCAACTTATGTCATTAGATTAATCCATTTGTATTATTATAATTTCGTAGTACTTTATTCCATGACATGTGGTAATTGGAATGCAAGAGAGTGGACATATCTCAAATATGGAGAGTGGAGAATAGTATGAACCTTAGCCACAACATATGTGTAGTATAGTATAACATATAAATTCTTTGACAAAAGGTAATTCATCATGTGTTTGATTTGATTGTTTGTATTCTATACCATCTCATGGATTGTTTGTTTGTTTGATTTGACGAAACTATTATCAAATCATTTGTTAAATAAACCTATATGATAAGTATGGTTATTGGCCAACCTAGTTTGTGTTGAAGTCCTAGTAGGTGAACTATGAAGCCTCTGATTCCATTACGTATGCTAGGCCATCATGGATGAAACCCTGAAGCATAAGTCTAGCCCTTAGGTCATGCCCTTCCCTAATTACTTCGAAATGATTATTGATTATTTTATCTTGATGGCTAAACTAATGGGGTATCTAGTTTCGTAGGTTTCTTGTGGGTACAGGTTATGAGAAACCAGTGGTAGATAATTATATTCTAGGATGAAGTAGGAAAACTATGGTAAGTGATAATAGTCTTTATTATTTGTTGAACACGATGGAATTTATTTAGCCTATCATAATATCGTAATTCATGTTATTTCGATGTATTCATTACAAATCTAGCCATGATTCATTTAAATATTTGAATATCTAACTTAAGCTAAATCTGAATGATCAAATGATGTTATGTTCACTTGAAATTCATGCATTAGAAATAAACTTTTGTGAGTTAGTAAAGTGTATATGGTCAAAAATTGTAATTTGTGTCATGTCCTTAGCTGTGTTTTTGGTAGAATTTTTAGGGCATGACAATAGTCTATACTAATAATAAATATAATCTAAATATAAATTATATATATAATAGATACAAATAAATGTTAAACATATGATATCTAATAAAAATAAAATATAATGTTCAATAACAAATAAATTGGGTAGATAGCCTACTAACTGGGAGAGAGAACCACTAGTTGAGCATGTATCGATTGTTGTGAGGGTATTTGTCATAGTTTTATCCATCAATTGAACACTTTTCTCATTATTGTTTGAATATGTAAACATCAATAAAGATTTAAAAAATTAGTATTCATAGTTTATTCTAACACATGTCATTAATATACAAAAATGTGTACAACTAGACTCATCATATCATAAAAATACAAATAATAGTAATCAAAATCTAGTTCCACACTTAATATAATCTATTGCTATTAAAGATTACATGCACTAAAATATTATGTACTGATGCAGGAGCATCCAAATCCACGTATGATCGACATCACAAAAAAATATTGTTTCGAGGAATTGCTATGTGGACATTTTACCTTCCCACTTCCGTGAAGGAGCATTGTTTTAAATACATTGTATGGTAAGTGAGTGGTTTGGCAGTTGGAGGATGCAAGGGAGCAGTGGGATGGAGGCTAGCGTGGCTATAGAGTGTGAGGAAAAATATAACTTATGCGCAACCCGAATGACTAAGAAAGGAGCCCGCGTCACTAGAGATGGAGACCATGATTAAATAAGCCATTCATAAAGGAGTGGAACATTTGCACAAGACAAGAGAATTGGAAACCCATGCAAGGAGGATTCAGATGATGATAGAAGAGCATAAATTTTGGTTTATTTAAATTTATATACTTTTGGCAGATCAACGCTAAAGGTTGGATCAAAGTTTGGCAGATTGGAAACTTTAGGAGCGTGCAGATATAAGGAAGGTTAGCATATATGTTAAAGTCTAAATATAGCAATTTAATGTACACAAAACCATGTGGAGAGGAATTGAGTCGATGACAGGATTAATCTGCTACAACATTTGTAAAAGATTATGAAGGGAAAATCACAGAATTTGAGTGATGCTGGGGCCATAGAGGCCCGTGTGCAATACAAGGAGGGGAGTTTTTTTTTAGCATGCCACAATAGGAAGGTCAGACCTGTTGAAGTGAAGGGGGAGAATTGAAGAAAAGGTCTCATGGGAAGAGAATGAACAATACGAGGAGGAGAAAACAAATGAGCAACGAGCTTGTAGGAAGAGGTTGCAGGTAAAAGGATGATCGAATCTGATGAAGATTCTTGCAGGCCGCATGAGGAGAGGAAGGTTGGAGATAGTCAATAGAATTTTGAATTGAAGAGGTGCAGAACAAAACTAGACCAGTTCGTGTAGGTGAGCAAAGGAAGATGAAGAGTTGGGAAACTAGACATGAAATGGAGTTGCTTTGCATATGTAATGAAATATTTCATGAAATCTGAATAAAGTTATTTGTTTTCAAATTTGAGTTTATTTTTGTATGTAATCATGCAATTAAAATCGACACAAGTTATTATTGATTTTGATTTAATCATGATTGAGTTGTTTGTAATATGTGATTTGTGGATTTGGGTTGAGATTGTTTTTCCTTCTTCATCAATTGGTATTAGAGCTAGAGGTTTCGAGCGTTTAGATAGAGCACTGACTGAGAGGCGGTTTGCAACAGGACCTATAGGTGGAGAGAGAAGTGAGAAGAGATTGTGGGGGCACAAGAAAATCATCAAACGTGAGGCAACTTATGATAGAACCTATGGATTTGAGAAAGCGTCAATGAGAAGCTCCAAAGTATAATTTTAGGTGTGTGGTGTCCTAAGTGGTTGAAGGATCGAAAGCATAGAGTTGGAAGTGCAAGTAAGAATCTCGAAAGTGTTAGAGTAACAGGTTGTTTACTTAATTAATTTAATCATATTGATTAATTAAGTCACCTTTTACTTTATTTTTCACAGAAGCTAAACTTAGGCACTTTAATAATTACTTTATTAAATCCTCGGGTTCACTTTAGGGTTTTGATCTCCTTTCTTAGGGATTGATCTCTTTGTAATTATTCAATTCTTGATAATGCATTTTTTGCTTCAGGCTTGTAGAGCACCTTGTTTGCATTTCAGTATCTCTTCTATGTGATAGGTTATTTGCTTGTAGGTGTTCACTAGGTTCTGTGAGGTTATGTTTTTCAACTTCAACATGGTATCAGAGCTTCTGATCTGTCACTCCATGTTCATCTTTTAAGGGATCCTATCTTGGAAGAGAATTTTGTGTGCATTTTGAGTTAGTTTGGACCTCATCACTACATTTGGAATGCTCAAATTAGTCAAGATTGACCTTTGTTTCATCAATTTTGGATTTACGGTGCCATATCTGAGAGGGTTTGAAGAGTTGGTGATTTTCTAGATCCAAAGGGCACCTACAATTTTGAAGTGTTTTGAGCCCAAATGGACCTCACCATTGCATTCAGAGCGCCCGAAAACCCCAAAATCGACTGTCAAATTGACAAAATTGGACACAGTGACTGTAAGAGGCAAAATAAATTCATTTATAGGCTGTATGGCCTAGTACAACACACAGTCTGATTTAAAATAAATAAAAAAACACAATGTTAATGGGTGCCACCGTTAGTTAACTGCTAGCAGTTAACCGCTAGCAGTTAATGCTAGCTTAACTGCCAGACTTAACCACCAAACCCCTTTTGGAGCAGTTTTAGTATTTTGGCCATAACTTTTGCATCCGAACTCAGATTTTTGAAAAAAAAAAATCACCAAAAAGCTAGTTCTGAGACCGATCCATTATTGTAGGTGTTTTTTCTCAACTTTAATATTTTCTGTATTTATTTCTAGTCAAAGTCAGATCTTTATTTCTATGCTTTCGGGGGCATAACTTTTGCATACAAATTCCATTTTTCAAAAATGAATAGGCGTTGAAAGGTCTTCTAGTGCTATTTCCAGATTTGTAGATTTTTTTATCAGAAAAATTACCAGGTACATTTTATTCAATTTTTTGTGTTATCACATTTTGGTGAATTACTTGGACATCTTAGCTCTTGGAAACTGACATTTATGTGGGATGGCTTCTTTTTGGCTATTATTCATGTATTTACACTATTAGGTCCTTATTGGACCTTATGGGATCACATTGCATGTATTTATCATTTGTAAATGCAGTGAAATGAAGTGCCTCAACTTTGTATGTGTATTATTGGGATTCTTGCACATCATATTGTGTCATTATTGTACTTGTACTATTCTATAAAGTTCCATGGGGGTTGATGTTTGCCTTTTTTTCCTATCATACCTTTGTCTAGTGAGTGTTCCTTTCACGATAGCAGTGAATCTCATTAATTCTTTCCACATGTGTGTGTATGTTTGTTTGCACACCCTTTATATTTTGTTGGTACTTTCATGTTTTCACTTTCAGATGTTCTTGGTTCTTCTTCATGCACTTATTTCTAGCATTTAGTTTCAATGTACATGTCATGAGTCTCCCTTGTTAGCATTATGGGGTGGTTTCTACTATTGGTGATATTGCTTCCTTGGTTTCATTGGAGTGAGCTATGTATTCAATATTTGTTCCTATGTACTAGGCGGATGCAACAGTTATTTACCCATCCATTTCGGTGAGATGGATCACTTACCATATGGACACTCTTGCATTCCTAGTTTTGGAGGCAACCTTCCATTTTCACTTGATCAGTTCTTCAAAATATTGGTACTTGTGCCATTTGTATCTTTGAGTTCTTGACGCTTTCCTTGGTTTTCAATTGGATTCAAGTAGTTTCATTGAGGGAACTCATGCAAATTCTTGTCTTATTGATCCTGATCATCATTTGTTTCAAAGAGGGTTTTTCTTTCAACATTTTAGTAGTCATTCTATGACAGTATTTGCAATTTCTTCATGCTTCACTGGTGTTCTTCATGTTCATCCTTTGTTCCTATCTTTTGGGAAAAAATTCTCTTGTTGGAGGCTTCTTAGTCCTTCACTTGTATTTCTCTCTTTTGGAGAGGAGTTTTTCCTAGGAGGTTTTCTCCTTTTCTCTTGTTGTGAGAGATCTTTAACATTTGTACATGGGTAACTCATCAGGCCTAGTTGTCATGACCCATCTTCACTTTCATTCATTTAGTCCTTAGGTTTTTAGCTTCTCCCTAAGTTCATCTTAAGGGGGGTGTTATAGTAATAGGATGTTTACTTAATCAATATAATCATATTAATTAATTAATTAAGTCACCTTTACTTTATTTTTCACTTAAACTAAACTTAGGCACTTTAATAGTTATTTATTAAACCCTAGGGTTCACTTTAGGGTTTTGATCTCTTTGTAATTATTCAATTATTGATAATGCATTTTTTGCTTCAGGCTTGTAGAGCATCTTGTTTGTGTTTCAGTATCTCCTATATGTGAGAGGTTATTTGCTTGCAAGTTTTCACTGGCTTCTATGAGGTTGTGTTTGTTAACTTCAATATAAAGTATTGTTGTAGGTGTGTAGAGTCCAAAATGGTTGAGAGAAAAAATGCAAAAGAAAGTATTGTGACTGATTACAACCGATGAAGTGGAATATTTATGAGATCAAGGTATAATTGCAACATGGAGGTTGCAAGGGTTGAGTGTACGGTGAAGACATATTAGAGGAGGGCATGGAGAGAAGAGGATGATGTACTTGGCAAAGGAGATCAAGCTATTTGATGAAGGAGCTTAGGCTATCAAAGATGGAGTTTGCTGGAGATTTTTTAAAATTTCAAAGAGCGGTTCTATCACTTAGATCCACCATTTTGAGCCCATGCTAAAAAATTTCTTACTTGGCATGTTTGATGCAGGAGTATCTGGGTCCACGTGTAATCGGTATCACCAAAAAAATATTGTTTCTAGGAATTGCTATGTGGATGTTTTACCTTCCTAGTTCCATGAAGGAACATTGTTTTAAATACATTGTATGGTACGTGAGTTGTGTAGTGGTTGGGGGATATAGGGGAGTAGTGGGATGGATGCTAGTGTGGTTATAGTGCGAGGAAAAATATAAGACTTTTGCGTAGCTTGGATGATTAATGAAGGATCTGGTACCATAGGAGATGGAGACCATGATTAAAAAATTCATTAATAAAGGAGAAAAACATTTACATAGGCTAAGAGAATTGGAAATCCCATGCAAGTAGGATTTAGGTGATTATAGAAGATCATAACTTTTGGTTTGTTTGAATTGATATACTTCTGGTAAATCGATGCTAAAGGTTGGGTCAATGTTTGGCAAATTGGAATGTTTAGGAGTGCACAGATATGAGGAAGGTTAGCAAATATGTTAAAGTCTAAATAAAATAAAATAAATATGCACAAAGCCATCTGGAGAGGACTTGAGTCAATGATAGGATTAATTTGTTGCAGCATTTGTAAAAGACTATGAAGGGAAAAATCAAAGAATTTGTATGATGTTGGCTAGCATAGAGGCCCACACGCAATATAAGAAGGGGAGATTTTTTTTTTACCACGCCACAATAGGAAGGTCGGACATAAAAAAGTGAAGAGTGAGTATTTAAGAAAAGGTCGCATGGGTAGAGAATGGACAACACTAGGAGAAAACAAACAAGAAACCAACTTGTAGGCAAAGGTTGCAGGTAAAAGGATGATCAAATCTAAAGAAAAGAATCTTCTAGGCTGCATGAGGAGAGGAAGGTTGGAATCTATAGTAAATAGATTTTTGAATTGAAGAGATGCAAAACAAAACTAGACGAGGTCATATAGGTGAGTAGAGGAAGATGAACAATTGGGAGACTAGAGAGGCAATGGAGTTGCCTAGCATATGTAATGAAATATTTCATGAAATCTGAATAAAGTTATTTTTTTCAAATTTGAGTTTATAGTTGTATGTAATCCTACACTTGATTAAAACCAAACAAGTTATTGTGGATTTTTATTTAATTGTCAGTGAGTTTTTTGTAATCTATGATTTATAGTTTTTGATTGAGATTGTGTTTCCTTCTTCATCATGTACTTGTCCTCACATTTAATATTTTGAATTTGTGTAATCAAGCAACTCTTTTGTCCAAAGATGTATGTAATATTATTATTATATTAATCACATAATTGATAAGATAAAATACAAAAAAGTGTACAAATTCTCATCATAAACCATATAAAAAAGATGTAATGTACAACTTCTAGTCTAATTAAACAAAACTATAAATTCTTTCTCTTCCAAGTAATGTGCAATTAATGCCCCTTTTTGAAACTTGAATTACCAGATATTAAAGTGTAGACACTAAAAATTGTCCTAGGCCCGCGACTTCTAAATTCTCCATAGACTAGGTTTTGTCTATTTTTCTCTCTAATTCGATGGATTTGCTTCAATATTTGTTGGAATTGGAAATCATGGTTGAAAAATTTGTAAAACCCCAATTCCTAGTTAAGGATGCTCTGTTAGCCGTGGTTCAAACTTATAATATTTTTGAAGGGGAGGGGTATATTGGACGTCTATTTCCCCATGAGTATTTGAAGTTGTGGTCAGGTTTTGAAGAAATCTTTGAAATCGTAAGGCTGGCTCTACAATATAGAAATGACTATGTGTTGTTAAGAGCCTTAAAAAAGCACAACAAAAAGGTGTGTGTATCTATGGACATTGAAATCAAAGAAAAATTTTGTGCTATTTCTCACCTTTGTGATCATGTGCAATATTTGACAATTAGTCCTCTTGCAGGTCCAAAAGAAAAAAAATATTTGCGTTCTGAGGGTTTAGGCTGATGATGAAGAAGAATGCTCTAAAGTTGCTTCTTAAAACCTAATTGCAAGGGCTCGCACTGTCACAGAGGAGCACATTGAGAAGGAAGTGGTGAGCTTTCAGGGGATTGACTTCTTTGCTAAGGAAGAGAATTTCAGTGGCCAAGCACAAGTAGACCAACCTGAAGCATAGGATGAGAATTCTTCGCTTGTTGAGCATATGGAGGAATGGTTGGGCCTTTATGCATGGAAAAATCCCTTTTTTGGTATTCTATAGTGCTTCATTGTTGATACATATCGGGTCTCGTCAGATTTTGGCAGAGGCTGGTTTGGACTGAATGCCTCCCCACGTGGTTTTTTCTCTATTAGCATCATATTCGAAAAAATGGGAAAAGGTGGTGGCGCGATAGCTAAATTTTATAAAAAAATTGGTGAACATGTAAAAATCTGAAATGGGGTGAAATTGTAAAAATTTGTAATGGAGTGAAATGTAAAAATCTGATGGACAATTCTGTCATATGCTATTGGGCCTTAGGCCAAATTTTGTAATCTTTTGGGCTATAACCGGAGGTTTTCTTCCTGATTCTTTCCTATCGGTATGCCCTCTGAACCAGGATGTTCAAATCTATATTTATTTATATATTAATATATTATAGTGGCTCAACCACTTTTCTTTAAAAAAAAAAAGTCTCCATCATTTCCCTTTTCATCTTTGATAATTAAAAAGATTTTAATTATTTAATTAATTTATTTTTATCTTTATTTCTTCTTGATTACTTAAATAAATTTTATTTATTTAATTACATCACTAATTAAGTCCATTTATTTTCTAAAATTAAATAAATTCTAACTTATTTAACTTTTATACCACTTTCCACTATAATTAAATAATTATTTTAATTATTTAATTATTCATTAGCCTCTTCTTTCCTAAATTAAATAAATTTTATTTATTTAATTTGGTCCACTCTCTTGAATTTTGAATGAAATCATTATTTAATTCAAACAATTCCCTTTGTCACATTCTTCTATAATTAAATAATTATTTTAATTATTCATTGGCCACCTAGATTAAATAATTCAATTATTATTTAATTTCTTATCACCTCTTTTTCCATGCCAATCTTATATTCCACATCACGTCCTTATCCATCCATGTCTCAATTAACATCCACCCTTGATTAAATTATTTATAATTTAATCTTGACCGCCAATCCTTATCATTTGCCCTAATTTTTTCCTAACCCTAGTCCATGCTACATCTTTCATTCTTGGCCATTCATTATCAACTTTCAATCTTAGCCATTCATTCAAAATTGTCTTTCCTATAAAAGACCTCTATCATTGTCATTTCTTCATCTTAGACATCTTGGAGAATCCACAAGTAATCTAGAGTCATCTTGCTATCTTGCTATCAACATCAAGTCAAGTGCATCCATAGTCATATAGAATCTTCAATATTTTTCTAGTCATGGTCAATAAGTATATTTGCATACTCAAAATATGAGGGCAATTATTATATTCAAGAAAAATGGAAAAGTGCAATGGAGGTGAATATATGGTGGCATGAAGATTTGGTAATATTGCTTTATGTTTTATGTCTTTATGCTTATTTGTACTTCATTGTTATTAGGGTTTTATTTATATGCATTATTTCCTAACCATGGTAATTTTAGCCCACAAATTTTGATTTTGTAGGTTACAAGTATGGATCAATGCAATCACAAGCTAGAACGGTGTGATCGTCATTTATACAAAGCCACAACCACAAAGCATATCAACACAACTATTTTGTATTAGGGCATACTTGCATTTTGTTTCATTTCTTGGTTTTTTTGTTAGATCTAGGTCCTCTAGTTTCTCATTTCATTAGGCTAACCCTAGGGAATATCACATCAGTCATTAGGTTGCTTGGATTTGGTAGATTTTCTATTATTTTGGAGGCCCAAATTTGTGTGATGCAATCGACTATCATTCGACACAATCACCAAATATTCACCGCAACTGCTATCTACAAATTCTGCACTCATATATTATGTGATGCAATCAACATTCAAAACAATGTAGTTGCAGTCTGTGTGATACAACCGCCTTTGGTAGTGAGCCGCAATTGTGGTTTCCTTGTTGGAATCAAGGAACATTGAGAGGGGGTGAATCAGTGTTCTAAAATTTCTAACTTTATTAATTTGATCCTGAAAGCACTTATAACATTCAACAAAAAGAAATATGAATGAACATAAAACAAACAACCATAACACCATAACACAAGGATTTTTACGTGGAAACCCTGTTAGGGGAAAAACCATAGTGGAAGGCCAATCCACAATATTATCTGAGTATACTAAAAAATGTTTTAAAGAATGAGAATGCTCTTGCATTCAAGCACACTACCTAGAGCTCACTCGTTAGAGGAAGAATCACTTTCTTACAAAAATATTTAGATTAAATCCATCTAAGAAATTGAACTGAGTAAGTAGCATCTACTAATGCTTGGTTGTAGTTCTAGTTAAGCACATTAGTTGACTTCTTGACCTTTTGTCTGATTTTTCTCTTATGCTCTGCTTTTCTCTAGTTCGCATCACATATCCTTTCATGCACAAGTGAAACTATGCATAATCCTTCTGCTATTCACAACACACACCAACTCTTTGCATCTATTCATATTCAAAATGATATAATCAATCACTTATATATATCCGCCACTAAGGATTTAATTGCTACCTGTCGACTCCAACAAAAGTATGAAAATATTTATAAATGTTCGGCTTGATCCATAGTAAATTCTTGATGCACACCAACCAAATTAGGCCATAGCATAGTAATGACTCAAATCAATAGATAGAACATGAAAATACTTAAACAGTTGCTTCTCAAACATCCACAACGACTATATTCATCAAGTCGGCCTTTATGCACTGATAAATAGGAAATTAATCAACCAGATCTTGTAACTTGCACACCAATGAATGTGCACCCTAATTATTCTCGGATAAGATAGTACGTACATCAAAATACCTTCCCTGAGATCCACAACTCAAAATTATAACAAGAAATTGCATGTGAATCGATGAACACAATTATGCTAGATGCTCTATTCTTGCTTGGCAGTTAATTATAGAACTTTGATCTGACTTCCGATATGAGAAGATTTTGACATGTGGATCGAATCACTAACTAGGTTTTCCATCAATGACAACACCAAATAACATTTGCAGTGTCTCTTGCCAACAATCTACCCCTTTGGCATTGATGGCAACACTTAAAGAAAAATGACTAAGTGTTGGATTAGTACCAACATGAATATGCTGCCACTCTTCAAAAACAAAAACACAACTCCCCCTAAGATGATTAAGGAATTTTTCACTGCCCTAGTCTCCCCCTTTGACATCAATGGAAAAGGAAGGAATCCGCACACCAAAAATCAAACAAGACTGTTATGAACAAACTGCATATGTACAAATAGGCTTCTTCAACTTACATAAACTTGAATAACTCTACAAAATTGTTCTTCAAAAAATTCAAACTTGTGTCCCAAACCTTCTTGAGACTCTCCAAGATAACCACGTGACCACATAATAAGTAATATTGCATTTGTGTAGATTCAAGATTTGTTGGATCACTGACTGCCATAGCATCTTGTTCTTCTTTTAAAGCACTCAACATTGTTTCCATCTTAGGACCAATTAGTCCTCTAAGCTCACAAACTCTTTCGACCATTTTTCTTTCTTCATGCTTCAATATTTTGATCTTTCCAAGCAGGGATATTACTTGGCGTTCTTGTTTTCCAACATAGATAGTTAGAGGATCGAATGCTTGAGTGATATCTGCTAACTGTTTTTCACATTCTTTTATTTTCTTTTCAAAATCCTCAGTGACCTTAGATAAAGATAGACATGATTTATAAATGTTGCCACCTTTAGTCAAAGCACTTTGAATGTTATTTATACAAGTAGCTACCAAAGATTAATCCCTAGCTATCATCCCTTTCAACTTACCGAACCTTTTATCATCAAACTCCTTCTGCACCTTATCCTCAGCTGATTTCTCAAGGGACTCAAAATGAGTACTTACAACATTAATGAGTTTCTTTAGCTCTCTGGAGGAAGTATCATATAGATCCTTAACATATGTAGGAATAATTTTCTCTAGAATACCGGATGCAAGATTCAATAGCTCACTATCTTCAATATGTGATTTCAGAATTTCTTCCCTTTCTTTGTTTTGAGCAAATGAAGCTACCTTCATTTTCTAAATAGGGGATAAAGTGTCCAAATTGATAGGAACTTTGAGTAGTTCACAATCAAATTCTTCCTATTTTTCTTCCAAGAACTCTTTTACTACCTTAGTAGTGTCTCTTTCTTTCACCAAAATCTTCTTTATTTCAACCTTCTTTTCCCCAACCACTGTTTCCTCAGCTACAGATTTTTGCTTGTCTTTAGGAATCTCAATTTATTGAACCAACATGACCTTAGGAGCTTCAGTCTCCATAGGAACTTGCACATCAAGAGGAATCTAAGTGTCCTCAACTATATCATCTTTTCCTTCTTCTACTACCGGACCAGATGAAACATCTTCATCATGCACTTTTTCAATGGCAACATCAATTCTATTTCTTAAAAGAACTTCCTTTAAAATTTTCTCTGTTTCTTTTTCAACTTCTTAAGTCTGACCAATCACGAGCTTGTTTACTCTTGTTTTTCTCTTGAAATATTTCTTGGCACCATTCAGAATTGTCCTCATTTCATCAATGGACATTACTAGACATAAATCTGCAAGAATTCACTCTCTCAACTACTCATCTTCAGTTCTTACATTTACTCTTCTCATTTCCAAAATTTCATAAAGACTTTTGGGTAATGCAGACATTATTTCAATAAGTGCCTTATTGAAATTATACAAGTATTTTATTGCGGCTTCCTCAAGAATTCTTTGATTGACACTGCCAAAGGTGTCATACCATTCACGAAGAGGCCTAGGATTGCCATCCTTAATCAATGCATTCTCCATTTCTTTTACAGATATACCTATTTTGTTAGTTTTCATCTTCTTATTTTATTTCAATTCTTCATTGGAGGACTTTTCTTTAGAGATTGTTGCTGCCTTTGTACCCTAATGCTTAATTTATCTCACTCCATCATATTTTGTTTCTTCATCTTCAAAAACAACAACATTAACTCTTTTTCTTTTGTCCATCTTCCTTTTTCCTTCCTTATCGGATAACTTCACTTGAGTTTTCATAGGACTTGATTTCTTTGTAGGACCGAAAGGGAGAGTGGAGCTTCTTGTAGACCTAGTTCAGGAAGAGGATGCTACTAGACTAGTAGATTCAGTTCTGACTAGCTCTCCTTCTTCAATTTTTTCTCTCTTCCTTCTAGCCTCTCTCACAGCTTTGGCAGATATACCCATGCTCTCTGCAAAGATTTCCACTTCTTTTCTTACTCTTTTGATTATCACAGGTTTCCATAGTTCATTGTGCACTTGTATATATTTTTTCAAAAAAGGTACTAAATATTTCTTCTCATGGATCTTGAGGTTTTCTCAACAAATGTTCAACATACATTTCTAAAATATGTTCCTCAACCTCATATCCCATTGGAATAATCTAGACTGTTTTAGGATTTGCATCTTCCATCATGCATTGATCAATTATGTCAACCATAAAACAGATAGTATCTTTGTACTTCTCTACAATAGATGTGGGAATTCTTTCTCTAGCATGCATCATACTCTGATTTTTTTTGAAATAACCCCATATTGTAGTATTCTTTGTCTTACTATCAACAAATCTATGCAAGATATCTCTAATTTGAGTAGCCAAGGGTCTATCTCCTTGCCATTGAACTTTTCAAAATCTCAGAACTTCATTCATGAAGTAAAAGAATAAACACAACAGTAGATTACCATACTTAAATGAATTATTCTTATCTTTCTTGATTTTACCAAGATTTTCCATCAATTGGATTTTGAGTAATTCACATAGATCATAATCTGCATTCCCCTTTACCATTTGATATGCTGCATAGATAGTTGTGTCAGATACATAATTGTCTCAGCTAGAATGATAGATTTTATAACCAATGACCATAGATGCAAATCTGACATCCATATCAATAATATCATCAATTGTCATAGCTCTTCTACAATACTTTGAACCAATTGCATCAGTAACTATCTAATTCTTCACAGACTTCAAGATCGGTAACTCACCGGAGGAATTTAAACTAGTAATAGTGTTTATAGCTTCTTTTTTAATTTTAAAAGGATCATTTAACCATATAAATTTTGCATGAGATCCACTCAAAATATACCAAACCCATTCACTTTCTTCAAACATGGCAAAATTTTACTATCTGCATGAATTTATTCTCCTCTAGGGTTTTGAATTCGGGTTTGACACAGAAATCCTCTCCTATAATTTGATTGTTGTACAAATTTACTAGTTGTGAGCTCCCTAACTCTTCAATGTTTGCATGAATGTATGCTCTAATGTCTTCAATATGTAAGACACCGTACGAAACAAACAAAAATGCACCTAAGGGCTCTTTCTCAATAGATTTGAAAGGATGCCACTTGAATTTTGGATGGGGTCTATCCTTGATATCAACTACTAGTGGAGTATTCATTTTCACAAATTTACAAATTCACAAGTTTTTTCGATAAATACCTTTTCACCGGTTAGGGGTTTGATCACCGAATCACCTTCACATTTGAATTTTTGCCAATTTTTTCCAAAGTTTGCTTCAGAGCTCTCTTAAATTCTTCTTCTCAAGGTGAAAAGTGAAAAATGAACAATACAAATGACCTTTTATCATTCGCATACCTAACTTTTTGTCGCAATAAATGTTTTTTCCCTAACTCATCTGGATACCCTATTTCCATACACTGTAAAAGATAACTCTTTTGCAGACCTTCAATTTAGCAAGAATAGTCTCTCCATCTATTTTAGCAACATCTTTGGATCATAAATGCAATCACTATACTCAACCATATCCTGGTACCAACTACCGTCAAGGGGTTTGAAGGATTTTCTTGAAAAATCCCCCTAGGCAAGAGGCCATAGTCTCATTCCCAGAGGAATTACCAGATCCAGATTTTGGTGCTGGTGTAGATTCATTTCATGCAATAGAGGGATTCTTTTTCACCCATTTCTTCTTCATTTGCTTCCCGATCTCACCTTTAGTGACTTTCCCTTTTTCCTTTTCATCCTTTTGCATGTTTCTCCTTTGATTTATTGGACCCTTTCTGCTTCTACAAAATCTAGCAATGTGACCGGATTTGTTGCAATTGTAGCACACCACATTTCTTTATCTAGGCTAGTTGTTCCATTGATTTTCTCTTGATCTGCATTGGTTAGCAATATGGTTGAATCTATTGTATGTATAACATCTGACATCTCTATAAAAGTTGTTCATCATATTTCTGCATTCATTTGACTTATGACCTTACTTGTTGTAGTTAAAGCACTGACCAGAAAATGATGGACCATTTGAATTCATTCTACTTCTACATTGAGAAGCCATATGACCAAATTTATTACAAAAAAAAACTGTAACCATTGAATCTTTGATCATTAGGTTTTCTTATAGGATACCTTCTAGATTTGTTCATCTAATTTCCTTGCCTAAATATCCTTTGTCCAGATCTGGAACTTTCTCCTTCCTCATATCCAAGACCTCGCTTGTCACCTTCTATCTTCTGAATTTTAATCAGTTCATCAAGCTTGGTTGAGCTAATCTTGAACTTATCCTTGAATTCATTTGCATTAGCAAGTTCATCTTTGAGTGTAACAACCTGTCTTTCAAGTTCTTCTTCATTGTTTCTGGATTGCTGTAATTCAAGTGCCAAATTTATGAATCCATCATTAATTCTATTGCATTCTTCAAATTTCTCTTTCAAGGACTGAGCAAGATTCTCTTCATTCTTCTTTCTGACTTCAATCTCCTTGGCCATCTTCATCATAATAGATTCCATCTCATGCTTTAGGACTGTATTATCTCTGGCAAGATTTTCAAATTATTTTGTCTTTTCGTTTAGGGCTTGACTCAGTTGTTCATCTTCAATGCTTTTATCGTCATTATTCTTAATTTGATCACAAAGTTCCCTTCTCTTCTCCCTGTACTGATTGATTTTATCTTTCAATGACTCAATGAATTTTCAGCATCCATGAGGTTTGCTTGCAATTTTCGACCTTCAGATTTTGACAGATCAAGATCATCTACGACCACCAAGAGTTGTTGTTGAAGGCTACTTGAGTCCATTGAATTACTTTCCCAGATCTTCCCCAAGATTTCAAACTTCTTCTAGAGAACTAGGCTCTGATACCAATTGTTTGAGTCAAGGAACACTGAGAGGTGGGGTGAATCAATGTTCTGCAATTTTTTAACTTTATTAAAAGCACTTATAACATTGAACCAAAATAAATATGCATGAACATAAAACAAACAACCATAAAACCATAACACAAGGATTTTTATGTGGAAACCCTATTAGGGGAAAAATGACAGTGGAAAGCCAATCCACAATATTATCTGAGTACACTAAAAAAAAAATTATAGAATGGGAATGCACTTGCATTCAGGAACACCCTAGAGCTCACTCCTCAGAGGAAGACTCATTGTCTTACAAAAATATTCAGATTAAATCCTTCTGAGAAATTGAACTGAGTAAATAGCATCTACTAATTCCTGGTTACAGTTCTGGTTAAGCACATTAGTTGACTTCTTGACCTTCTGTCTAATTCTTCTCTTCTACTATGCTCTGCTCTAATTCGCATCACAAATCCTTTCATGAACAAGTGAAATTATGCATAATCCTTCTGGTATTCACAAAATACACCAACTCTTCACATCTATTCATATTCAAAATGATATAATCAATAACTTATATATATCCGCCACTAAGGATTTAATTGCTACCTGTTAGCTCCAACAAAAGTATGAAAATATTTATAAACTTTCGGCTTGATCCATAGTTAATTCTTGATGTGCACCAACCAAATATGGCCATAGCATAGTAATGACTCAAATCAATATGATCAAACATGAAAATACTTAAACAGTTGCTTCTCAAATATCCACAACGGCTATATTCATCAAGTCGACATTTATGCACTAATAAATAAGAAATTAATCAACCGGATTTTCTAACTTGCACACCAATTAATCCGCACCCTGATGATTCTCAGATAAGATAGTACGTACATCAAAATACCTTCCTCGAGATCCATAACTCAAAATGATAACATGAAATTGCATGTGAATTGATGAACACAATTATGTCAAATGTTCTATTATTTCTTGATAGTTAATTACAAAACTTCGATATGACTTCTGGTATGAAAAACTTCTGACGTCTGGATCGAATCACTAATTAGGGTTTCCATCAATGACAACACCAAATAACATTTGCAGTGTCTCTTGCCAACATTCCTGAGATGGAATTGCCTGTTCATTTACAGTTTATAGTTTCATTCAAAATTAAAAGTTTAAGTCTTTTGCATTTCATAGTTTAGGGGTTTTCTATTATTGATAGTTGATTTCTAGCATGTGGCATAGGTGGAAATGAGACATCCAATTCAAACACTGATAATCAAACTATCTTGTCTTCTTTTCATTTACTCATTAGATTAGGGTATGTGTAGGATCATCATGGAAAAAACAGGCCCTTAAGTGGTAATGAAAATTTAGAAAATCAAAGTTAGGAAACTTGATGTAAAAATTTGAATAAATTATCTATATTATTTAAAAAATATGTAAGAATAGAATATGTAGCAAATTGAATGTAGTTTCTAAACTACTAGGTTTATTTTTTAAAAATAAAAATCTATTTGGTGAAAATTTGAAATTTCAATGTAGTAGTACTTAAATTTCAAGGAAAAAATAACAAGTAGGTGTATGTCTAACCACCCTAACAACAATAAAATGATAATAATTTTTTATAATATTTTAGATATAAGTAGAGGACTCATGTCCCGATCTGATGCATATTTTTTTGTAATTTTTTTCTAAGTAAATAATTAATTATGAATTTTCTTTTACAACTTTTAAAAAATACAAAATTTTTGTATGTCTGACCACCTTAACCTGGTCAAAACTTCATATATATATATATATATATATATATATATATATATATATATATATATCCTATAGTATGTGAAGCATAGAATGTGACGCATTTTTTGGATTCAAAAAATGTGATACCGTTTGAAAGCTATAGATGTTTTTCAATTAGCCTATCAATCAGGACTTTAGTCGTAATTGAAATAGAAAATAAATAAAAATAATTTATTAAATTTAAAGTAAAGAATAATTTATATTGGTGGAAATATGAGAATATCCTTTAAAAAAGCTTTTTGTTTCATCAATTTTGGGTAAAAAAAAGTCATTTGCCACATAGGCCATCATACCACTTACATATCACCACTTTTTCGCCCATCATGATCTTGCACATACCCATTAAAATTAACCTTGCATTCACACATCATTGGGCTTAAATTTACCTTAATTTTCATTTCACTCATTGGTCTAGAAGTAACCTTTGCATCAAGTGTCTTTTTCACATATTTCTTTGAGAGTTACAAAGAATAAGTGTTTTGATTGTCTTATGGTTTGCATTTTGCTTCAAGATGTGTATGCTCTTCTCTTGCACCACTTGGTGATCTTGAGAATCAAAAAAGTATTTTAGAATTTTGTATAATTACCCACACATTTGGATTTGGAATTAAAATTAACCTCATGTGTGTCTGAGGAAAAGCCGTTGTGTATGCTCTCTCCTTGCGCTTAGTTTGATCTTAGACCAAAAACAACATACTTCCTTGCTTTTGTTAACCTTTTTTTTGAGGGCCTGCCACCCCTCTTCAAAAGGTGGGAACAACCCAAGCGGTAACAAGATAAACCCAAGCTCTTTTGAACCACTATATAAGAAATGTGCTTTTGACAAAATTCATTAAGCAACAGGTATGGATGTGTCATACCGACAAGTGCCACCCTTAGTAGCCCAATGAGCTACGTCAAAATCCTTTCTTAGGAAGGGACTGGGAGGCCTCTTGATTGACAATAATCTTGAGCTAATCTTGCCACATGTATGGCCACCTTGAATGAATTCCCTTACTAAGAACCAATTGTTCGAGTGACCAAAAACTTTTTATATGTTCATTGATTGCAGGATGCTAGACCTCTGAAGCTATCCCATGTCTTCACTATTCTTGTGTAGAGATAGAAATTTCTCTTTCGAAAATGAGACTTGGTGAGCACAAGAAATGAGTGTTATGTAAGGGGGAGCCAATGCCACCAAGTCTCTAGTTGTTTGTCTTGTTTAAGTGGATAGAGAAATCCAAGTGGGGATATACAATGCTTTCCTTACCAACCCCAGGATTGTGAATGTTGTCTATGAGTGTTTTCATCCTAAAATCAATTTTTTTAAATTTAGACCAGATAAAAGACAAGTTTTTTCATATTGTTTTATGTGTTTTCCAAAGTTGAACATCACAAATTCACCTTAAAATTTGGTCAAAACTAAGCAACATACATTGTAAACCGCAATTGACTATTCTTTACCACAACCATGACACAATAAACTACAATAAACCACAATTGACTATGCTTAACCGTAACTAAGACTTTAAATGACACAATTTATTGCCACCAAAAATATTGAGGAAAACTAAAACAAAGCCATTTTTTGATTGATCCTTAGCATAACCCGAGTCTTTGACCATACACTTGTAGCACTATCATTCATTATCCAACCATTTATTTAACATTCCATACCTTGCATCCACTATAGGAAAAACATAAAGGCATTTTCTAGCTTGCATATACCTTCTTGTGAACCTTAGTCTTGGAAACTTATCAAACTTGAGACTAGTCTATAGTGACCAAATCAAATTTGTCTAGACTTCAACCCTTTCATCATTTTTAGTTCTTTTGTCATCTAGGTTGGTTCCTCAACTCACAAGGCTAGTTTGAGACCACCTTTGTCAAACCTTTTCATTTAGTCATCATCATTATTGAAGTCTTGATAAACCATATTTGTAACCTTGGCTACCTTAGTTTGTTCAAGCAACCTTACTTTGGCTCTTCCATAAGGTGTTTAGTAGGCATACCTTTAGTCATCACTTTAGCTCATGTTTCCATTATTACCTTCCATCCTTTCACACTTTCATTTCATTTGGAATACCTTAGACACCATTATAGATTTTGGTCTCACCCTTATACATCATCCTTAGACATTTATATCCCAAAAATCTAAAAAAATAGACATCTTGCATAGACATTGTCATAGTTTGGACTTCATTGTGACATCATCCTAGTGATCTTTTGACAGCTTGTCACCTTGAATCCCTAACTTGGTATTGTTCATAGGCATACCTTTGCATCATCATCCTAGAAATCACTCCAGATCATCTCCATATCCATCCCCTTTTGCAAGTCTTACATGGTTGAAACTAGGTCACAAAGGAAAATAAAAGACATGGCTTTCACACAAGACAATGAGTTTGTCAACCCATTTGCAAAATCCTCACATGAGACACCTAGACCATACAAATATTTATTGGAGAAATTTATCACTAGAGACCAAATTGGAAACATTGTCATAGAAGAAATATAGGCTGCCACATAGGATCTTGAATTTGCCTCTTTTGTGGATGGGTTTTTGGCACATGACCTTCAACGCTACCTATCTAAACTATTGACAAAAGGTTCCACATTACCTCCTAGTTTTTTATGTCAATACATTATGAGCATCATCCACATCCATCAATCAAACTCAAGGAAATAATACAAGTATCTCTAGTGGCTTTATCTTGCAAGTTAATGCATCTATGCCATTAGGAGGGACTACCAAAGATGAAATAATGATTCACACCTCCTTATTTGAAACCTAAGGCAATACACAAGGAATGGCCTTTAACATGATACAACCCATGACATTTACCATAGGGGCATAATCCTCAAGTCCATTTGACACAAGTAATACAACCAAGAAGCCTAAAGTTACCATCAACACAACAAATTCCATACCAAACATAGGGGCTTCTCAACACATCATCATGTCACAATCAGTACATATGCCTCATGGACATACCCAATACAATACCCAAGGCTCCATTTTAAAAAACACACAATTTGGCAACCAAGGCCCCTTCATGCAACATGGTAACCATTAAATTTTCCACAATATGGCAACCAAAATCCACATGGTCAAACATTTACAAGCTCTTGGCATATACCATCCAATTCACTTCACAACACTTATATACCCACAACAAATCCAAACATACCAAATCCAAATCCCTCATCCATACATGTCCCAAACACAAAACTAAAACCTGTCACTAACACATATACCTAATCAAAAATCATCCAACAACATTGGACTCCAAAACACCAATATGAGCTTGAAAAACACACAAGACCCATCATTGACTCAAGTGGATGTTCTACAAACTCAAATGTTGGCCTTGTAACAATAGATGGAAAATATGCAAATGTCAAACAAAAATACCTACTCTACCCAAGACTTATGTCCTTTTCCTTTTGACAAGAATCTACACAGGTCACACTTCCCACATGGCTATGTCATACCCACCTTACCTAAGTACATAGGGAAGAGCAATCCACTTGAACACATAAGATAATTTTTCATGACCTATATAGACATTGCATACAATCATGTGTACCTAATGAGACTATTCCCAAGAAGTCTTACTGGCATAGCACTTGAGTGGTTCTCACAATTACTGACTAGCATAAGAACATTGGGAGAACTAGAAAAAAAACTATGGAACACTTTGCATTTAACATTGACAACAAAATTAAGAAGAGGGTGAAAATTTTGTAACCTTCCAACGATGGAGAGGCTTGGCTAGTAGATGTCCCATTGAGATACCTAAGAAATAGAAAGTTTTCATGTTCATTGAAAACTTAAACTCAAACTTGAAGCATGACTTATAGATGCAATGTTGCACTTCCTCTACAAATCTATGGGAAAAAGGAATTATCCTTGAAAAGGCTTTAATTGAGAAAGGAGAAATCAAGATGCCCAACAAAAATACCAACACTAAAAACACCTCAAATGATAAGAGAAAATATTGGGCCCAAAACAAGAATGTGACTAATGATGGAGGTGTCGATGCTAAGACTATATATACAGGTCCTACTATCACACTTAGTGGGCCTAACACATCTAGCAATGCACCAAGAATGTCTAAACAAACTGCCAATATAGTCCAAAATACACAACAAACGAGAACCCAAAGGAAGTTTCCATCAAAATTTCAGTACACTTCTTTATGGGAGCCAATTTAGTCAATTCTCAAATAACTCCTACAACATAAGGCCATACATCTTCCTGAGGTAAAAAAATATGATCTGGGATAGTTCAAACCATCATGGTGGGATGATAATACCTTTTGTGACTACCATCAAGGTAAGGGACATTCCACTACACAATGCCGACAACTGAAAAACATCATACAAGACCTTGTGGAAAATGGAACTATTGAAGTTAACAAGTAGCAAAAACAATCTTCAAATAGTGACCATAAAGTTTTCACCAATCCTTTACATGACCACATAAAAAGAAAGGCATCCAATTCAGGCAATAAGACCAATAATAATTCGGCCAATTATGCTATTGTCAAATGTGACTACAACCATACCACTATCATAAATCACATTCGAGTTGTCGATGAAAATGTCAACACCATTACCATCAAGAAATGTCCTGAATGTGTTGTCAACACTTGTTAAGCCAAGGAAACCATTCAAGGTCCTCCTTAATAGAAAAAACAACCATGTAAGTCCCAATACAACTTACTTAATCAATTGGGGAAGACCCTCGCGTAGATCTCTATCCTAGAATTGTTGTGTAGATCACCTGATCACCAAGCCATCCTTGAAAAATATTTGCATAACACAACCATCACCACCGACCTTGATGTCAATTCTTTCTAGGAGATGGTAGGTTACTTGACTAATTCTCATCATGCCACCTTTTCTAAACAAGACTATTCAACCGAAAAGGCAAACCATAATGACCCTTTACACCTTGAAGTCCTTGTCCATACAACCAAAGTCAGATGAGTCTTGGTAGATGGTGGGGTAGGGTTGAACATTTATACCTTAAAATTGGTTAACATGTTGGGATTCTCGGAAACATGTGTAGACACCACTAAGAGCATTTCCATCAAGGCATATGATGATAAAGAATGATCATTTAAAGGATTCATAACATTACCTATCAGAGTTGGTCCTGGAGTCATGCATACCACTTTCCAAGTCTTGGACCTTAAACTTCCATACAACCTTCTCTGAGGCCGACCATGGATTTATTCCATGAAGGTCATCCCATCCACATATCACTAATTCCTTAAATTCCCATATAATGGTAGTGAAATTACAATAGCTGGAAATCCTGATCCATTCCAATATTACTCCAACCTATGTGGATTACCCCAACAACAAGTGCCTGTCAACCAAGAAGATTCATCATCCACCTTATCTCATTACATTGACCCTTCTGCTCTATCAAAAACATCCACCTCCAAATATCAACCTTTCGATCCTAAGGTTGAGGTCCAAGACAAAGGTTGTGGAGAATATCATATGAAAATTTTATTATATCAGCAAGCTCACTACTCCTAAGTCATATGGAAAATTAAAAACAGATAAAAGGCAACCCAAGGTCAGTATTCACTTACCTCCCATAACCACTTTCATAAAATGGGGGAAGTTAAGTAAAGAATCAATCAATGAAGAGGATGTGACCTCTTGGCTTTACAGGGAGGACAATTTAGGCTCTTCCACCCACACAAACTACCTATAGAATAGTATGAAAAGGGATTCAAAATAATGCAGGGCAAAGGATATGATGGACATAATAGACTTGGATTAAATAATAATGGGATGAATGAACCTTTGTCTATATCAAAACAACCAAAAGACCTAGGGCTTGGGTCCAAACCGATGAATATTGGCACTTCTAGTATCATGACACCTTTACAAGAGGAATTAAATTCACTTCTAAAGTTATCGATACATTTTCCTTACGTAACATCTCTGAACCGCCTGACACACTTGACAACAACTACATAGAGACTGATTCCAATGAGTATAAATGGGACTCCCTTACTTCTAGCAAGTATTATATAGTTGAAATACTTGTAGAGCTTGACCTATCTGATATCATGATCCAAAACCTTGATGACATATTCATATTTACCTTTTCCTCTTTAGCCTTTGGAATTTCCAATGATGGCATGCCCTTAGTCTATCCCCAACTTATTTATTGGGACCCACAAGGACCTCCCATCTTGGATACATTCAAGAATGATGAATCAATTGCCGAGTTCATGGGACTGCATGAAGGAGTCCCTATTGGCGACCATAAGGTTGGATTTACCTTTGAATTGGATTATATGGCATACTTTGGGGAGTTCATCTGCCCCTCTAGTTGCAAAAGTAAAAACAATAAAAAAAAAATTGAAAAAAATAAAAAAGACGAGCCTCTAGTTGAAAACTGAAAGGCACCTTTAGATCATGAAAAAGTAAAAATAAAGGACATATCCAAGGGTGAAAACCTCTCTAAGGAACCCAAGGATGGAGGGTTGGACATTCTCCCCATTACCCAGGAGAAGTCACCAATGCTAATTGATAAATCCATGGAAATCAACATTAGCACAAAAGACAATCCTAGAAGAATTCACTTTGCCACATCATTGATAGAATCAAAACAGTCAAAATTCTAGGCTTTCTTTGAAGAGAGATAGATCATATTTTCTTGGTCATGCATCGACATGCTTGGATTGGATCCTGAGTTGATATTACATCATTTTCTCTTACATCTAGATGCTAAACCGGTCAAGCAAAAACTCAGAAAAATGCATCCACAAATTACTTTATTGGTCAAAGTTTAATTGAAAAAACTACTGGACGTTGGCTTCATCGAATCAATTGACTATGTAGAGTGGATCTCCAACCTCATGCCAATGAAAAAACCAATAGGTGGCATCCACATTTGTACAGAATTTTGAGATTTAAACAAGGCATGTCCTAAGGATGACTTTCCTTTACCAAACATCAACATAATCATGGACTTGATGGTTGGATATGAGATGTTGTCCCTCATGGATGGCTTCTATAGATATAATCAAATAAGAATTGAACCTAAAGACTAACATAAGACAACTTTCAATTGTCCATGGGGTACTTGTTGCTAGAATTTCATGCCCTTTGGACTCAAGAATGAATGAGCAACATATCAACGAGCCATGACAACAGTCTTTCATGGCATGATGCACACTCTAATGGAAGATTATGTAGATGATCTGCTAGCCAAATCATTGACCCAAGGTGACCACTTGAGAGTTTTAGACAATATTTTCAAGAGATTGGAAGAATACAAATTCAAATTGAATCCAAAAAAGTGTGTGTTTGGAGTCACATCAAGAACACTTTTGGGTTATATAGTTTCCAAATGAGGCATTGAAGTAGACCTAGCGAAAATCAAAGCAATAATGGACATGCCTCCACCAACCAATATAAGTTAGTTATGAACACTTCAAGGTTGGATCCAATCCATCAAATGATTCATATCACAATTGGTTGAGAAGATTCATCCTTTCCAACAGTTACTCAGAAAACGGGTACCATTTATATGGACAAAAAAGTGTCAAGAATATTTTCAACAAATCAAGGATTATCTACTGACACCACCAATATTAATTCCACCTATTTATGGGAGACCTCTCATCCTATACATTTCAGCAATAACATCCACATTGGGGGCATTACTTGCACAAAATGATGACGAAGGTCATGAGCGATCTATATACTACATCAGTCGCATCTTCGTTGGGTATGAAATAAATTATAGTCTAATAGAATGTGCTTATATTGTAGTGGTATTTGCTACTCAATGACTAAGAAAATATATGTTGAATCACCAAACAAAGTTGGTTGCAAAGATAGATCCCTTAAAGTATCTCCTTAGTAAAGTAACATTGATAGGATAGTTGGCTAAGTGGGTCATGATATTCAGTGCATATGATATCTAGTATGTCGAAAGAAAAGCAATAAAAAGATAGGTTATTATCAACCAACTTGCAAATGTACCAACCAAGGCAGATCATTCATTATTTTCTAATTTTTTGGATGAATCCATCTTCACTTTGGACACAAAACTGACATGGAAACTATACTTTGACGGGTCACACACTAATCATGGTTCAGGAGTAGGCATACTATTTGTCACCCCCCAAGGTGATGCAATTCCCAAGTCATTCAGAATTTCCTTTCCATGTACAAACAACATAGCATAATATGAAGCCCTTCTTACAAGACTTCAGATAGCAATCGAATGGAAGATCAAACATTTGAATGTATATGGTGATTCTCAACTAGTAACCAGACAAGTCAACGATGACTATGATACCAATGATGAAAATATCATACCCTATAAGTGAATGGAGATAGCTTCCAGCAATATTTTGAAATCATCCTATTTCATCAAGTTCCCTGCATTCAAAATAAAGCAACATATTCCATGGCCACCATTTGCTTGCTCTTGGACATACCAAATGACATGCCTCAATTTGAGTTTTTAGTAGAACAGTTTTTGGTTCTTGCCTTCGATATCCCTGAGTCTGAGATGGTGTGTGAACTTGTTGGTCCCAATTCCCCATGGTACCAAGACATATATGACTATCTTCATGACCTAATCGTCCCCCTTGACCTTGCACCTAACCAATGTAAGACATTCATTCATAAGGCCTCCAAATATTCCATCATCAGAGGCACCCTTTATAGAGCTGCCCTAGACAATACCTTTTGTGATTTCTCAATGCTAAAGAAGTACAAACAACCTTGCATGAGGTGCATGAGGGTATATGTGGAGCTCATTCTAGTGGTCAAACCTTAGCTTGAAAGATCATGAGACTAGGTTATTATTCACATACAATGGAAAAAGACTCATATTTCTTTATCAAAAGATATCAACAATGTCAAATTCATGGAGATTTGATCCACGTGCCAACACAATAGCTTCATCTAATAAAATTTTCAGGGACCTTTTCCCAATGAAGGCTTGAACTCATAGGTAGGATTCATCCCACATCTTGTAATGGTCATAAATTCATTATTACCATGTTTGAGTACTTCACTAAATGGATCAAAGCCATCCCCATGAAATATAGTACCAACAAATAGATTTTAAATTTTATCCTTAATTATATCATTTTCCAATATGGTGTCCCTCAGTCCATCATTACTGATAATGGTCACCCAGTCAAAGACCAAGACATCCACAAACTTTACAAGAAATTCCACATCCAACAACGTTTCTCCACTCCATATTACCCACAAGATAACGGCCAAGCCGAGGCATCTAACAAAACTATCCTAAGAATCCTTAAAAATACTATCAATGATGTTTGTCATGTTTGGCACATCCAACTTAACCCCATATTATGGGCCTACTGCACAAGCATTCACACTCTCACTGGTGCCACTCCATATTCCCTAAATTTTGGTTATGAATAAATCTTACCTATTGAGGTTGAACTACTACTTGCTACTCTCCCTCCATCTCCACATCCTACATCCCCTACTCCTATCCCTCCCTTATCCATCCTTCCTCTCCTACTCTCCCTCCTCCGTGATAAGAGAGAGTGATTTGCATTGTCTCCTTAGCCTGCACCTCTATCCACTTCCTCTATCACCACCTCTACCATCTCCTCCATCATCCCCTCTACCACCTCATCTTCCTCCATCTCCTCCTCATCCTCCACCTCTCTAGCCTTATGGGCCTCTCCCTCATCAAACCACTGGAGCTAGTTGATCTAAGTCGATCAAGGGTATTGGCCTATGGACCTGCCACCATGTGTTGTACTTTTTTATAGTCCCTACATCTACTAGACCACCCCTCCATACCCATGGAAATTCCTATAGACCATCAATGCGCTACTCATCTCTCATAACTAGAATCATAGCACCCCATGGTGTCACTTCCTTGGATGACTGAGCAAACTCTACAGTACCCTATGGTACACCTTGTAGCTCTTTGAACTATCGTAGTACCCTATTTGGAAAGTACATGTCAATAATATGTTGAGATTGGACTATCCACCAAATTAGGTACCTCAGCTACTAGTACGGGCACAAATGTTGATCCTCATCTATCCACTAAGCACAATCCCTCTTGGGCCTCCAAATGAAACTAGCTAATATGTTGAGACCATGCCTCCAATACCCCACATCTCCAACATGGGTCTATGTAACTATGCCTCTATACATGTATACATATGGAATGTTGTCCCCCAACTAGGGAACAACTAGTGGATGGAACACAATGATGTGTTCCCAAGTCCAAACTATCATAAGTGTAACTCCAGAACTCATAGACTATCCTCGATGATAAGCTATATCATGTAACTGAAAATAAAGAATTTCCAAAAGACATGGCCCCTATGCATAAAATTTATCTCTTTCCTGCATCGCCACGAGCATCTCACCCCATCCAACCAGAAATCCATGTCCTCAATGGTCTAGAATCACAACCTTGGCAATCAATGTACAAAATATGTAGTCAAATCGCTCATACCACTCCACTAGAGTCTCTCGTCAGATCCCATAGTGGTATATCCCTAGGTCTCTAACATCCTCACAAACATAATACTCTATCAGTTCCTAGTATCCTCAACCTAGATCATATTTGACCCACTCACCCTGGATAGGCAATCTCAGTATCCTATAAACATCCTCTAGCGTGACAGTATCCTCTCCTCTCGATAGGTGAAATGAACATGTATCCAAGTGCCATATCTCAACCAATGTAGTCAGTATACCACTACATTCCCAAATGAAGGGCATGAAAGTCACATGGTAAAGTCCAAGATATCATAACTTGCACTTTTCGGCACTAGTCAACTAGTCCCGTAACCGATATGTGTTAGGCGATCGTGACTCTCATGTGTAAATTGGATCAAGTCTAGTCTATGGTCAAAATGACAAACATTGTGTTAGTTAACCTTAGTCAAACCTATTTGGCATATGTTATCACAAAAAAATTATCTTATACTAAGGCAAAAAATTTAACAATCGGTTGCATCACAAAACTTAGTGATTGTATCACATGACCAAACTTGTGTCGTATGCTTTTGCAAATGCGTCGCACGAGTTTGATTGTGTGCAACCCCTAATAATTTTCAGCTAAAAACCACAATTGTGGCATTTCCTAAACAATTGCGACATTCCCTAATCAATTGTGTTAAACCCTAGACACTTGCATCACACATTCGCAGTTGTGTTTCAGCAAACGAAAAATGTGTTGATTCTTAAAAATTGCATAGCATAATTCTAAATCCCAACCTAACCTAGGCGTGTTCTCAACAGTTGCATCATTTCATAGACAATTGTCTTAATCGTGATAGTACTTGCAAGTAACGGGAAGTGACACAATTAATGATTAAATTTTCCTAGTGCCTAGAAATGCATCAAATAAAAAATTTACAAGGTGGGTTTGTAGATACATATCGACTCTCTTGCGCTCTCTTCATCTGAAGGTCCACACATGATATGCTTTGTGCTCAGTGTGGGGAATATGTAATATCTTGGTTGCCTCTATCCTCAAAGCTCCTCAATTCAATCTTCAAATGTGAAAATGAGCCATGTGACCCTCAAATTTCCTAGTTATACCTCCTAAAAATTAGGGTTTGTGTTGGCTACACTTTGTGAGGGCTTTGAAACCTCATTTTTTCTACCCTGTTGGTCCTAAAATTTCTTTCTTTCATCACCATGGCATTTTTAACTATTAATTTGACTTTTTAGAACAATATTCAAATTTTTTGATTTTTTTTGAAAATTTACAAAAAAAAATTGAGGGGCATGGGTCTACCCTACTGTGACTAGGGCATATTATTCACTAAATTTCTTTGACACAACACGGTAAACTGCATTGTATCAGAGAGGGGCAAAATGTAGACACAAAATTGTCCTAGGCTTGCAACTTCTAAATTCTCCATCATTTCCCTTTTTATCTTAGATAATTAAATAATTTTAACTATTTAATTATTCATTAGCCTCTTCTTTCCTAAATTAAATAAATTTTATATATTTAATTTGGTCCACTCTCTTGAATTTTGAATTAAATCATTATTTAATTCAAAAGATTCCCTTTTTCACATTCTTCTATAATTAAATAATTATTTTAATTATTTATTTATTCATTGTTCACCTAGATTAAATAATTTTATTATTATTTAATTTTCTATTACATCTTTTTCCATGCTAATCTTATTTTCCACATCAAGTCCTGACCTATCCATGTCTCAATTAATATCCACCCTTCATTAAATTATTTATAATTTAATCTTGACTGTCAATCCTTATCATTTTCCCTAATTTTTCCCTAACCCTATTCCATACTACATCTTTCATTCTTTTCCATTTATTATCAACTTTCAATCTTATCCCTTCATTCAAAATTTTCTTTCCTATAAAATACCTCTATCATTGTCATTTCTTCATCTTAGACATCTTGGAGGATCCACAAGATATCTAGAGTCATCTTGCTATCTTGCTATCAACATCAAGTCAAGTGCATCCATAGTCATATAGAATCTTCAATATTTTGCTAGTCATGGTCATTAGGCCTATTTGGATACTCAAAATACTAGGGAAATTATTATATTTAAGAAAATGGAGAAGTGCAATGGAGGTGAATCAATGGTGACATGAAGATTTGGTAATATTTGTTTATATTTCATGTCTTTATGCTTATTTGTACTTCATTGTTATTGGGGTTTGATTTATATGCATTGTTACATTACCCAAGTGATATTTTAAACTTGATTTACATAGAGTACCAACAAGAATAAAAGAAATCATAAGGCTCACCATTTTGATGCATGCATTATATTAATAGATTTCAAATATAAAATTTAATTATTATAACCCAAGTTTCAAAATACTTTGTTAGGTTGTTTACTCTTGCTAGATGAAACAATGTATAATCAAGTGAGTTAGTGTTATTACTTCTCACCAAAATAAGGTAATATTTGTTAAGTTACAACACTAAACCATCAAGAGCCTTATTTCTTGTAGCTCATATACTTGTCTTTGTTTCCTTTATAATATTTATGTTCATACCTATAATATTACATTTAGTATATCCATGTAAAAATATTACCATAGTATGAGGTTCTTATATACTAATTATGTTTTATTAGATATTCCACTGTAGTTTATAAAATATTCTACACAAGAGAGACTTGCGTAGTACAATTCAATAATGGATTGATGTCATGCTTCTAATATCGAGGATACAATTATAGAAGATAGTTTAATTGAATTTTAGGAAGAACATGTTGATCATAAAAGGTTCATAAGATGGGATCTTGGAGCATGTTGGGTGAAACATCTATAGAACCAACCAACATAATTATTTTCACATTGGGTTCAATATTTAATAGAAGAATACATATCAACCTATTCATAGAATTATTTGTAGTCTATTATAATTATTATTTTGTTTTAATGGTAATTATTTATTTATTTTTATTTGAATTGTAAAATAGTACACCATTCAATATTCATGTGTTTATATTTCTAGCTTGGTATGGTAGTAGGACAATAATCACCTTGTTCTATTTTTTAGTTTGTTGTAGCCTATCATGTCTTGGGTTTTAAGTCTATAATTTTTATATAACAGTGCACATACTCAAATTTTATAACTACCCTTTGGATAGTGTTATATAAATATTAGAGACTCAAAATACCATGTGTAAGTTTTCAGTCGTGAATGAAAAATTCTCTCTATATATCAATGTATATAATATTATAAATAAATAAAGTTGGTCACATTGGCCATGAGGAGATGTTGGTGAGAATGGAATTATAAATTATAAACATGGGATTAAAAAATCAATAAATAATTTAGATCAAATTTACCATCATGTGGTTTAATGCAATGACCAATTTTATCTTGGATACAATTAAAATTTTCACTAGTTATAATCTAACCCGCCCCACAATGGCACTCAAGATTCTATTTTAAAATTTAATTCTTTAGTTTAAATGATGTGCAATTGAAACATATTTTCATTGTGCTTACTTTAAAACTCATGTTGTAGATAGCATACTTGTGCTTCAATATTTTTCCCCAAATATAATTTACTTTCTTCAAAATACATTTTGGCCTAAGTATATTTTCTTTAGATAGTAGTTCTCTTTCTAAATTAGTTAAGGAAACACATTGCCTTTTATTAAGATATTAAGGCTACAAAATATATTTTTGTTACCAAGATTAGTCTTTCAACTATTAACAAATCTTAACCACTTGAGGCTGAGTGATTTTGACTAGGAAATTTTGAGATAGCACCTAAAAAGTATTTTTTTTTTTTAACTCTAAAGTTTAGGAGAAAGTAATTATCTTTAGAAAGCTATATTTATAGGCAGTAAAAATAAATTATATCATCAGTATGGTTTCTCATCTCTAATCGGACAAGTGATTTCATAAATTTTCATTGTTTTAGTACTTTGATTGTTGAATAAATTAGAGATGGGGTTCTTGAATCTTAATTGTTATATGCATTGTTTATGGTGCTGAACATTTTTGACCAATGTTTCTCAAATAGAATGAGTTCTCTCTTATACTCAACATCCCACTTTAGTTCCTTTCATCAACTCTTTAAAAATCATGCTGTTAGTGAGAAATTTCATGTAAATAAAATAAAATATGAATAGATAAAAATGAGGATAGATTAATTGCAATAGACTTGAAATTATTAAATGTAATCAGTTTAGATGTTTTACAACATAGAATCTATAACTAATGACATTAAATGAAAATTCAAATCCAAACTAAATTTAAACAAGAGTGATACCTTACTTTAAATCTTAATTATAGAGTGAGTGAAGCTATGAATAATCACATGCTAATAATATAATCAATATTGTGCAAATCTATAAGAAATCAACCATTTCGACAAAGAAATTGTTTCTAAAATATTTTTTATAAAGGCCAAAGGCTTGAACTATTTATATTAATCTTAAAGCTGAAATACATTCTTATAAGTTCAAAACACCTATGCTAGAGGAGAATGTTTATCCCACTAGACAATTTTAACTTGAAATACAAAACAAAAGCTAATTGTGACTATAGTGTAGAAAAATGTATCCCTCTATATTTTCAAACATGTTTGGGCCCTTGTTAACTAAATTGACTTAATTCATACCTTATTTAGGGTGGTGTAAAGTATTTTATTATAATTTCACCGTAATCTAGGGTTCTATTAATTAATTGGGCTTCTTTATATTGCCCTTATATTGTATCCACAAGCCTTAATTAATGAATCTTTTTGAGGATAATCTCGACAGGTATCTAAAGACCAATTAGAATTTAATGATTTTGGATTGTATGACCCAAATTTAGTGATCTGTGACTAATACACCACCTTGGGTATATGGGTCCCACCTAGGTTTCGGGGCCTTAATCTAGATTTCACATTAAACTAAGCATTTCTTGAAAAATGTGTCCCAAGCTTAAGCTATTGGGACTCATATACCCCAACTAGCATATGAGTCTTACTTATCTTATACCTAATTTAAATTCAAATTCTTGGTAGGATTTTATTCTCCTATATCTGATGTCAGCCTGTAGTGTTGTAATTTTGAGAAATTTGACATAAACAAGTATAAATACAAGGTTATTTCACTAATTTTTGGACCTAGCAAGTTGATAAAGGATTCTTATAGAAAATTTATGATCAAGATAACTTACAAGAGTTTATAAGAAAATATAAGAGTTATTATCAAGCATTTTGGAGCATTATTCAAGTATCAAGCATCATGTCAAAGTCATCATGTATCGTGTTTGTGTTTGACCTAACATTTGTGATGTAGGGTTTTATGATTCAAGCAAGCAGTCAAATCAATATCCATATCATTCAAGAAAGAGTCAAGATCTACATCCATTATAGCCATTACTTACAAAATTGCATCCTTTTTCTTAAGGGTTGGTGAGCTAAAAAATTTCATATTTGTTCATTCATCATTCCTCCATTCTATTTTATTTCATTTCAAGGTTTGATTACCAAAATAGGGTTTGACCAAGGAAAACCCATATCCACTAACAAAACAAAATTTCTCCCTCTCTTTGATGTGTGATTGTAGATATAGGTGGTTTAAGTTGAAAATTCATTAAAGAGCAAGATTAGAGAAAAGTTGTCCAACTGCCAAAGTTGTCACCTTGTTCACAAGGTCATTAAAGTACATCTAAAGAGAAGAATCTAGAATTTTAGATCTAGAAATCAGGTTGAGAAGGAAGAGCAGAGAAAGGAGAGCATATTCAGATCTTGACCATTTGAAAAAGCTAAGTAGGAATGATACACCACTTGTGGCATATGATTCCCAATACAAGACTTTTTCTAGATTTTTGGAGTTCCAGACTTGTCACTGCTAGATTTCTGTTTCTACCCAGAAACCCTAATCTGGGACTAAATCACCCAACTTGTCCTATGGGTCCTAGTAAGCATTAAAGTCAAAATTTTCAGCATCTTAGACCTTGTTCTGAGCCTCTTCAAGTTTCTAGGCGAACCTCTATACTTTTCCAGTTTACTATTCTAATTTGCATTCATTTCTAGGCCATTGATTTGAGTTTTGCATAACATTAGGTTTTTCCATTAAATCATGCATGTTACTAGTCTTTCCAAGCTCTAGCTTGGTGGTGAAACCCTCTTTAATCTTTAATTATACCCTAGGACAACCTTTAGTAGATCTATTTCCCTCATTCCATCCTTGGATTGAGATCTCTAGGGCTTCCTTGAGTGAAACTAAGTGAAATAGGAAGAAGGCCCTTAACTACTAGGTTGCATCTCCCAAAAGATAGAGCCTCTCTATTTTTCTATGTTTCATTTTGGTGAACCTGACTTTTAGAACACCTTATTTTCTGATTTGGAGTGCATCATAGTTCTAGATCTATATTGTATTAACTTTGCATTAGGTTTTGCATTAGTTAATTTGCATCTAGGGTTTCTAAATCTTGCATTAGTGAAAGTGCATATAGGTTGCATTTTTGCATCTTGCATCATTGAATTTCATTTGAAATCTATAATTGCACTTAGTATAGACATCAATCAAACCAAAAAACATAAAAATCACTCCAATTTTTTTGAAATTTGTGCAAAAGCCCTAATTTGGGACTCATACACCCCTTTGGGTGATTTAGTCCCAATACATGTGATTTTGACTAATTTTTGGGTATTTTGTGCTAACTTTTATTCATTGTTTGACTCCTTGAAAAAAAATTGGGAAAAATGTTGAAACAATGGTTGCTAGTATTCTGTAAGAAAAAATAATCCAAATCCATGAAGACTTAGCAAACCTATAAAATCAAATAAGCACTAAAAACATTTCAACCACCGCTATCCCTATCATAGATAACATACATCACATGATTGAAAGTGAAGATGGAGTTGACCTTGTGTGTAACATAGTTTAGATTTTTGGAAGACATCTTACGTCAACCACTAGTTGTGCTTTACCTTCAAACAATGTCCAAAGCTAAGGAGGAATTCAAATCCCTCCTCTCACAACCATTGCCTCTATTCCTACCTATGTCAACCCTCACGTTATAATAACCATACAACCTACTAGTAATTTCAATCCTACCTCATACATTTCCACTAGCATTCCTAGTAGATTTGTGGCACCACACATCATATCTCCTACCACTTTACCTCCCATAAGCATTTCATTCACTTCTTCCTCGAACACATATACACCTCCACCATATTCACCTCCATCTCAAAATACATCCAATGACACCAGCATAAATCAAATTTTACAAACTATTTCATCCCTTCAAAAGAAAGTTTCCACCATAAACCAAAATCAAAATGGCCAACCTACATACTATGTAAAAATAAATCCCTTATCTTTGGAGATATTGAGAACATCGAAAGCACAAAGTCTAGAGATCCCTTGATTTGAGAAATATGGGGGGAAGGGAGATCCTTCTAATCATGTTTCTACTTATACCACATTATGTAGTGACTTGGTACTCAAGGATAAGCTATTGGCTAAGCATTTTCCTAGATCCTTGAAAGATATCGCATTAGAATGGTTTTCTTTGTTACCAAATGGCTGAATTTATTCATTCAATGAACTTGTTGAGGCCTTTATAACCCATTTCCAAATTCACATGACTCCTAAGATGACCTTATCTGATTTGATGTGATGTAAGAAAAAAGATGATGAAAGGGTTACTGACTTCATTTCATGCTAGCAATTTCTTTATTCTCAAATTGATGTAAAGATTCTCAATCCTCACATTCAACGGATGTTCATTGAGAACTTGCAAACTAAGATACAAGATAAGCTTACCATGATGAGATTTCCTTCCTTCATACACTTGTGTACTACACTTTGTGATTATCAAAACTTAGTTAGTAGTCATGACACAAAATCTACATCTAGACGACCTGAAAAATCTGAATCCGCAAACCAAAACAATTATCAACCTTTTACAAAATAAATCAAGGATTCCTTCAACTTAATCCCCCTCAACAACGAACTCAACATGTTGATACCCAAGTGGCTTCTATAAGGAATACAACTACTTTCTCATTTGGGGATCCGGCTAGGAAATTCACCCCTTACCTAATACCATTCATAACACAATGTCACAACTTTTAGAACAAAAAATGATCACTTTTCCTCCCATTAAAACTTTCACTCCTAATAAACCTTTACCTCCAAACTTTTGATCCAATTCCTATTTCCATTATCACTGACAAAATGGACATGATATGGAACATTATAAGTGTCTCAAACATCTCATGTAAGACCTCATTGATTCTAGTTGACTTTCAATTGGAGGTGTTAATGATCAAGGAAATAAGTTTGTTGCCCCTCCTAACTAAAACTTGTAAATATTTACAAACCCTATGGAAAATTATAACATTTCATTTGTCAAAGCTAGTGAAACTAAAAAGAATGATGTGATGAATGTTGACACTGATGATGACAAAATGGATACTAATAAACAAGGTCCTATGGATATTATTGAACAAGATCCTATAAAAAAGGTTTGGTTGCATTGATTGAAACTCAACCTCATAAGGGCCGACATAAAAAGCCTCTTGATATTTCTTTATCCTCTAAAGATATTATTAGAAATGCACCCACTGGTCCTCTTTACATAGCCAGCCGAATCAATGAAAAGCTCACTAATGGGATATTAATTGATCACCTTTGGACAAAATGTGATCACTGAGAAATTCTGACTTGTGAATGAACTCTATCAAGAAATATATGATAAATCGAAATCATGGATAAAGACACATAATGGTTTCACTTTTCCTATGATGGGATCAATCACCCTTCCTTTAGAAATAGGACCAAAAAATTTAGTTCTCCATCATCTCGACATCGAACCAATTTTGTGTGAAGCTTGGTTACTATTGGCAATTAGGATTGTACCCTTAGCAAAGTTAGACTTTCCTATCCTACTACAACATGGAAACACTCTCATATTGTAGGTAATCTATAATGAGAGTGAATCTCTAGAGCGTGTTGGTTCCCGTAGAAAAACACCTAATCTAAAGGAATTTTTGATAAAAGGGTTAGGAGGAGAACTGAAAAGAAATCCTAAAACCTAAAGATGATTCACCAGAAATTTCAAAAGATTTTGATAACCTTACCCAAAACAACCTCTCAAAAAAATTCAACTCTCACAATCTCACTCAACACATACAATCCAATAGTAATTTGTATGAAGGTTCATAAGATTGAACAAAAAATACAACCTAGATCATATGAGACTCTCTCACATAGACTTACAATGATAAGACATAAAAAGGACTCTTTGTTTTGAATCACAATAAACATCAAATCGAAACTACAAGAATAAAATAAGAAATTGAGAAAGGAAAGCCTTGCTATTTTTATTGAAATGAAGTAGTATCAAGCTCAAAATCTGAGGACATCAATATTTTTACGAAAATCTCTAAATGAGTAGGAGAGCAACAAATGATAATATGAACTTTAAAAAAATTAGATTTTTTAACAACTTATATCTCCAAACTATCTCCAAGAATGAGAATAGAAAAATTTGAGTCAAAAAGCTCTCCAAGATTGCAACTTCAACTCATTTTCGAGCTCCCATGAAAATCCTAAAAAAATAGGTCCCAAAATTGATCCAAATTGACTGAAAAAGTTGGCAAGATTCACTCCAATGCATGTTGACCCAAAAAGACCAAAAAATCAGGCTCAACTAGCTGGAAACTGAAAAATAAATCTTAGTTTGACTACTTCCTTTTCAAATTCACCCAAAACTCAAACTCAAAATAGAAAGCTCTATCAACACTACTTTTATCAAACCTGTATTTAGAAATAACATATATTAAGATAATTTATAGAAATATTATCTTAATATTGTTTCACAATATCTTGCAGCTTTGATTTTTACACAAAAAACTCAATCTGATGTTGATTTGATTTTCACAAAAACAAGGCCAAAATGTGATTTATTCTTTGATTTTTCCAAGTATAATATATATCCATCTAGGCATTTGATTTTCTCCAAAATCATATGGAAATTAAGGCATGAAGTCTTCATGATTTCATTTTGAAAAAATAAAATATTCCCCAAGGCCTTGATATTTTATTTTTCTAATGAAAATTAAAAGGCTCCTAAGGCACAATAAATATTTTATTTTACCCTAAGGTATCAAAATTATATGATTTCTCAAAATCATAAAATGTGCTAAGGCATAACCTAGGCATGAAAGCTATCATATGCAAAGATAAAATAAAATATCATACGGGTATTAAAGGGGCATTTTGATTTTAAAATAATGTGATAAAGGAACTTAGTTCGAATTAGGGAAAAAACCCTAAAACAAACCAAGTAAAGCTCCAGGACTTTCGCCCTCATTTCATTGACCAAATTTGGAAAGAAAGAGCTATGCACTCAATTGTTGTGATGAGCTAGGGTTTGAAGGCTCCAACTTTACTATTTTTTGCATCTCCATGTCAATTATTCTCTATTTGATATTGAATTCCTTCAAGAATTCGATGGTAAGTTATTCTTCACCATTTTGGGTCATTTCGACTCTATTCTAAGGAAAAAAATTGGCATTTAGGTCGCAGCCTCTGTAGCTTTTCTAACTCATCTTCTTGTGATTTTTTTCCCTATTGATGTTTTTTTTGTCTTGGGCCACCATGGATGCCTCCATCTTGAGTATTTGAAAGGCATACCCACATGATTTTGATGAGTTTCCTCCACAACGAAGCATGGGTAAGCATTCTATTGCTTGGGCTTTGCATTTCCCTCTTAAATAAGCTCGATTCGAGCTTCTTTGAACAAAATAATGGAGCTCTTCTTTTTTGCATGAGGAATGAATGGAATTATGTGTATTTTCTTTGTACATGTTTAGGCCATACCTTAAGCATTTTCTTATTTCTGCAAAAGATAACTTGGTTTTTTGGGTTTGACCCATGATAGAGAAAATGATAAGACTTATGGGGATGAACAATTTTTATGTATTTTTGTATTTCCACTTTTTGGGTTTTGAAAAATCTTCATGGCCACGATCATTCACTATACCATATTCATTTTTTGAGGGCCCTATCATTTGCATAAGCTCAAACCCTTATTGTTTTCTCTTGCATTTGTATTTTGAAAGTAAACCCCAAGTGGGTTTTGTGTTATGTGAAGAAAAATTCCCCTCTCAAGCCACAACCATGAGAACACAAACTAGGTTTTTCAAGCACTTGGTGTAAATTAGATTTCTTTCCATTTCTAAAAGTGTAAAAATACCATCATTGTTTCTCACTTTTCTTAAACAAGACCACATAAAGACTTCACTAAACAAGGTCAAGGCTCCAATATTTTTTAGTTTCATATTTCTAAATTTGATTCCATTACTATCCATTTTCTTTTGAAACCCTAGCTCCATCAAAGAAGTTGCTTATTTGCTTCAAAAAAATGTATTCCTAGCTTCATCTTGTTTGTTTTCAGAATGCAATTTTTTTCTTCATATCCCGGCATACAGTGACAATATTATTTACTTTCCTAAAAAAGAATATAGCTCCATTTTTCCTCACTGCATGCAACTCCTCCTTTGAAACTTATAGGTACTATGATGCTTTCCACTATTGATTACAACTCTTTCTTTGAAACCTTGTTTACATTCTTACTAGCTTTTCTATCTCTCTTCACACATATTCAGATGTAACTTAACTTAATGCACTTGTATCATAATGAGATTCAACCCTCATTTTCTCCTTCTATTCTTCATATGCAACTTTTTTTCAAAATGTTTGACTCTTGGCAAAGAAAAATCCCTCTGTAGGTATCATAATTGTTTTGTGTAATTTCTACATTTCAGTTGCTTGACAGAAAATAATGTGTTTTGTACTCTTCATCCATTTTTGTTTCCTACTGAAAATATCCATAGTTGATATGAATCTTGATCCATAATGCATAAAAGATCTTGAAATATTAGAAATCTGCCATGATGTCTTAGGTTGTTCAAATTGTTCAATTGTTGTTTTGATTGTGAATTGTGCATTCCTATTCACTATCACACTTCATGATGATGCACTCTTTGTGATAATCTATGTGAACAATTGATCATTTATTATTTTCAACTCATTTCCTTCTTAGACTTTATTGTCCTAAATGATCAATTTCTTGAGCTCTTACAACACTTATGATATATTTCTTCATATTTATATTTCCTTTTGGGCAATTACGAATTTGTTTCCTTTCTTAAATCCCCTCTTGAATGTTAAGGGGTAGCATGTTGGGATCAACCCTTATGGGAGACCATTTTGCACCACAATGTGATATTAGGTCTTTAGAAATGGATTAGCAACATGATTTATCCTATACTTGCATAGTGAACAAATATATTAGATAAAAACAATGAAGTTCAATGTTTCCTACGATATTTGATTTTCAAGTTCTCTTGCATACTTTTGATGTTTATTCAACTGATTCAATACATTATGGGAAATACATTATATTTTTGTTGATAGAGTACATAGAGGTATTCATATCCAGAGCTCTAATAGCTTTTCTCAACGTGATGCAGGTTCACTCAAGGTCGGGAGCTAGCAGGAGCAACAACAAGGAAGACCAACTAAAGAACAAAATTCAGGCAATGACGGATATGTTTTTCGTTATATGCTTCTTTACTATTCTTAATCTTCAATTTTATAGTTCATTCCCTATGATGAATTGGTTCATCTACTCCCATGGATTGTGTGGGACACTTTCTCTCTTTTCTTTCCAATGAATATGAAAACATCATTTTATGCAATCTCTTTCAACTTTGTATATCTCATTTTCAAAAATGCATGCAATGTTGTAAAATGAATAAATCAGTACAAAATGAATAAAAACAGTGTCCTTTATATCTTATGTAGTCTCTTTAATGGTGTAAACACTGAATGGAAAAATGAATGCTCTCTTTTACTGAAAAAACATTGCACATTTGAACTAAACACTTTCTTTTAAACTCTAGCACATGCAATGGTTTAACCAATGCAGAAATGAATTGAAATATTTTCACCTTAAAATAAACAAAAGCTAATCATCTCTGTCAATTTGAGTTGTGGGTGAAAAATTGGTAACAATTACCCATGGCTATGCTCCATAGAAACTGTCCCATTGGTCATGCATAAATGCTTAAAATTTCCCTTTGACAATGAAATATTTATTGTGCACAATAGTGGCTTTAATCCTTTGTCTTCCTGAGGGAACCTTTCATTATATTTCTTTTGACCCAAATGTATGGAACCTATTAAACCTTGAGAAGACTTCTTTTTCAAATCTCATAAATTTTCAAGGTGAAATGCATAGTAACACTATCCCTTAGAAACATGCCTCAACCTATGAATAAGCCTCATATCCTTGATTAAACTATGATTGAACCCAAATACATTCCAAGTAATGAAGACCAACCTAACATAAATACTTTTCCTATTTCCTATAAAATACCAAGAGACAATGAAAACATTCATGTCACACCACCTAAGATAACATAAGATTACAAAGCTAAAGAGAAAATGGTTGAACAACCTCCCATGGTTCCTTCCATTCATCCCCTTAGGGAAGAGAAGAAACCTATAGTTGATAGACCCGCTCCTAAATAAACACAACTTGAAAATCAACCTAAAAGAAAAAAAATTTCTAGAGAGTGTAGGAATATATGTCATGTTTTTGCTCAAAGAATAAATGAAGAAAACAACAAATAAATTCAACATCCAAATTTGATTGAAGAAATACACGACGAGTCTCCCTCTTTACTGCAACAACAAGAACCTATACCACAATAAGAGACAAATCCTTCTTTAGACATTATCATTCGACCTCCCATTGTGATTAACTTGGATGATGATGATGAGGTAGCTAAGATTGATGAGGAGGTGTATAATTAATTGAATACATTTTTTTCCTCTTACATGAGCTTAAAAGTTAATTCTCTTAGGAAGAGTGTTGAACTTGGTGATGACCATAGTTCAGAACTTTATATTGTCCCTTTGGTTAGTTTTTTGCTTTTTATATTAGATGAACATGATTGGGATGTAAATGACTTGCTAAAAGGTTGAATCACATGTGCGTTACTAGTATTTTGCAATATTTTATTTTTCATGTTATGTGTGTGATTGCATGTGTGTAATGTGACCCCCCTTACTATTTTGTTTGATGTCTCCATCTATTTGTGGCATTCCTCTATTTGTACCTACATTCTTCTCTATGTCGTAAATCCTTTATCTTTTCTTTTGTCTTGTATTTTTTTTTTGGGGATGACGCAAGGCATTGAGACATTCATGTCTCTTCTATGTTGACCCAAAATATTTTTTTTTATATTTTTCTTGGTCTTGTGTTTTCCTTCTGGTAATGATGATAGGCGTCGAGACATTCATGTCTCTTCCATGTTGACCCAAAATATTTTCCTTTATTTTCTTCTTCATGTTGTGTTTTTCTTTTGGGGATGATGCAACACGTTGAGACATTCATGTCTCTTCCATGTTGAACTGAAAGGCCTTTTTTTAATTTTCACTCTCTTTGTTTCATTCTTCCTATTTCATGAGTATTTTGGGAATGATGATAGTTCTTAACTCTCTAAAAACATTGTAGCAAGAACATACTGACCCCAAATCTGTGCATCCCTCATGTGTTTAGATTTTAATTTTGGGGGAAACCCCTTCCTTTCTCATGATGTAGATTTATTTGGAAACATATGACTTGGCATAGGGATTTCCACCTAATCTCTCATTTCCTCTTTATTGTTAGCATTTATCATTTTCTACTTTAAATTAATTTCTCATAGTATGGTGTTTAGCAATTTATTTAAAGTGGGGGCATACATTGGCATTATTCTTTTGCAATTCATTTTTCATTTTGTAGTCTTCTTACTTCATGTGATGCACCTTTCACTTTGTGGTGAAACTGGGTGTGATGTCCTTCAAGTGCATGATCTTTATATGCATATCATATTCCTCTTGGTTGTGTGATGCAACACACTGCATCCCCTAAGTTGTGAATATTCTATTCTTCAATTGGCCCTCTCTTGAAGTCAATAGGCATAATGCTCCTTAACTTCAAGACCTTACATAAACTAACAAAAACTCCTTTGAATGTTAATTACACTATTTTTCATTTACAATTTTGGAAATATGGCCACCTTGCATAACACACTTTTCTTTCCTATGGACCCATCTTGTTTGTTCATGAGTTTAAAGAATATGAAACTTTGCTTACTTCATGTGGCTCAAAGTTCATTATTATGTGGTGCTTTATCAAAGTTATTAGGAGGTATAGCTTTGGTATGGTTGTGTGTATGGGATCCAAACTTAGGCATTACTTTTCCATAGCCACTTGCTTACTTTTGTGAGCACATACCAGCCACATGTGTATGTGTCTTGCTAGGGTCTCACCTAGTGGATGACCTAAGGTTCCACTAGCCCTTGTGAGCATGCAGTCGGTTTGCATAGTGGACATCATGTTTCACTTGTAAACTTTCTTGGGAAAACAACTTATATCTGATCCACAATGTGTAGGACAAACGGTCAAAGCTTAATCCACCCTCCTTTTTCTTTTATTTTTGTTTTTCTTTATGTCATCAGTAGTGCATTCTTGTTTCTCATTATTACTCCTTTTATTATTTACATGTTTTTTGTTTTGTGCCTATGTTGGTTTGACATAGGATATTGATCCTGGGCCCTTATACAACCCTCTTGATCATTGTCATCCTATTTGACTAGCATTAGTACATTTGGACCCATCTTGATGTGTATTTCATCTAATTTAGTGTGAGTTTGAAGCAAGTTCCTCCTCTCACTAAAGTGGGGGCTAAATGTAGTGTAGAAAAATGTATCCCTCTACATTTTCACACTTGTTTGGGCCCTTGTAAACAACATGGCCTTAATTTAAGCCTTATTTAGGGTGTTGTTAAGTATTTTATTATACTTTCACACTAATCTAGGGTTTTATTAATTAATTAGGCTTCTTTATGCTTTAATTTGCCTTATTTTGCATCCATAAGCCTTAATTAATGCATATTTCTGAGGATAATCTTGACACATATCTAAAGACCAATCATAATTTAATGATTTTGGATTGTATGGCCCAAATTTAGTGATCTAGAAATCATACGCCACCTTGAGAATCTATGTCTGAAGCTTAAGATAGTAGGACTCATACACCCCAACTGGCATATGAGTCCCACTTAGCTTGGACCTAATTCAAATTCAAATTCTTGGCAAGATTTTACTCTCCTAGATCTGATGTTGGCTTGTAGTGTTGCAATTTTGAGAAATTCAACATAAACAAGTATAAATACAAGGTTATTTCACTCATTCTTGGACCTAGTAAGTTGATGAAGAATTATTATAGAAATTTTTTGATTAAGAGCACTTACAAGAGTTTACAAGAGAATTCAAGAGTGATTATCAAGCATTTTGGAGCATTATTCAAGTATCAAGCATCATGTCAAAGTCATCATGCATCATTTTTGTGTTTTGAGCTAACATTTATGATGTAGGGTTTTGTGATTCAAACAATAATTCAAATCAAGATCCATATCATTCATGCAAGATTCAAGATCTATGTATCCATTATATCCATTACTTACAAGATTGTAGCCTTTTGTTCAAGGGTTGGTGAGTTGCAATATTGCATATTTGTTCATTCATCATTCATCCATTCTATTTGATTTAATTTCAAGGTTTGATTACCAAAACGGGGTTTGACTAAGGAAAATGGCTATCTACAAACAAAACAAAAAATTTCCCTCTCTTTGATGTGTGATTGCAGATCTAGGTGGTTTAGGTTGAAGATTCATTAAAGAGAAAATTTGGAGAAAATTTGTTGAGTTGTCAAATTTGTCACCTTGTTCACAAGGTCACTAAAATACATCTACAAAGCATAATTTAGCATTTCATATCTGGAAATCAGGTTGAGAAGGAAGTGAAAAGATAGGAGAGTAGATTAAGATCTTGACCCTTTGAAAAAATTGAGGACTGATATGCCACGTGTGGCATATGAGTCTCAATACAAGAATTGTTTCTAGATTTCAAGGGTTCTAGACTTGTCACTACCAAATTTTTGTTTTTTCCCAAACACCCTAATCTGGGACTAAATCACCCACCCTAGCGTATGAGTCCTAATAAGCATTAAAGTTAGCATTTTCAACATCTCAGACCTCGTTCCTTGTCTCTTTAGGTTTCTAGGTGCACCTTTGTACTTTTCTAGTTTATTTTTCTAATTTGTATTCATTTCTAGGTCATTCAATTGAGTTTTGCATGGCATTAGGTTTTGTTGTTAGATCTTGCATGTTAGTAGTCTTTCCAAGCACTAGCTTGGTGGTGAACCCCTAATTAATCTTCAATTACACATAGGACAACCTTTAGCAAATCTCTTTCCCTCATTCCATCCTTGGCTTGAGATCTCCAGGGTTTCCTTGAGTGAAACTAAGTGAATTAGGAAAAGGCCCTTAACCCCTAGGTTCCATCTCCCAAAATATAGAAGCTCCCTATTTTCCTAGGTTTTAGCAACACATCCCATCAAGGAAAAAATAAAGAAACATCTATAAAATACCCCCATCCTCCCCAACAAGGAGTTTGAGATAACTTCTTAAAGTTTATAGTGCTCAAACATCCATCCAAATTAAAATTGTATTTAGGAATTGAGAACTCAAACTCCCAATCACCTAGATATATCTCCCAAATCTTTCCATCAAATAAAATTACTATATATGGAAAAAAAACTTGGTATACATATGGAAAAAAAGAACAGAGTGCAAAACTTGCAGAGTAAACTGAACTATACATTACCAACTTCTTGAACATAATTGATAAAATTCCCTACCCATTCAAAGTCTCGGATTGGCTCAACATGTAGCATATTTTCAGGAATCTTGTTGCCACCTCTACCCACTCTTTATGTTCACATAGTGAATCACCTCTGATATCCAGTATGAAGAGGTAGAAGGTTACTTCCTTGCTGAGAACCAAAAGACACTCCAAGTCACGGGGCCTAAGTATACCAATGCCAAAAGAGACAACATACATCACCATCTCTAGCCCACCTAAAATTTTAGGTATAAAATTCTTGTGAGAAATTTCTACCACCTCCACCTTGAGAGTGTGCAAGTATAGTAGTGCTACTATGAAATGTGTTGAAATTTATGAATCAACCCTACACCACTCATCCAACACTAGAAATTCTCAACCTAGGATGATTTTAACTACTCTAATCAACACACAATCTGAATATAGAGCTTTGAGATTGTGATCGAGAAGGCCATATATCTGTGGGTACTTGATAGTATTATGGGAGTATCCATACCTTCATATTGATACACAACAATCCCTTGAACTAGGTATACACACAATGAATTTTAGGCTTCTTTATCAATTAAGACACACTGATTACTAATAATACTCTTACGTGAGAAGGCACCTCAAAGAGTGTACCCATAGATCCTACTAAAATACTAACCGTATGTGTATCTAGTTAGTGATGATGGCTTCCATCCTTCACACATGCTCAACCTCAATCTTTGAAGAAAAAACCAAAATAGAAACATGAAATACAATATGTAATGCTACAACAATATACTATACCACAAATTCCTCAAGTTTCATGTGCAATTATATTGTATATTTGGTTAGTTGAAATAAAAACAATCTTTCTATTGTGATATTCATTTCTTACTTGATATGTTCCTTTTATTGACAAAAGTATATTTTATGGATAAAATAATGGACTACCAATTTATTTTACTTAAGGTAGCTCAAAAATTCATTCCATGACAACTTACCAAAAGACACTCCTTTGAAACCAATTTGATGTGCATATGATATTGATGAAACATGGATCAATCATAGATTGAGAATAAGATCCAAACTAAATAAAACAACAAAGAGAAGACAATTTTCACAATAATAGAGAATAAATTTATAAATACCTTTTTAAAAAATCCTTGTTAAATAAATTCTCAAATATTTTCAAATGTAGTTTTTTTATTTGCATTTTATAGATCTACATTATTCCTTTATTGACAATCTTAACATCTATAGTCAATGTGAGCACCTTGTGAAGTGCTAGCAAGGATCTGTATTATTTGTTGGGTTGTGAGAAATACATATTTTTGATTGCTTAGTGCTTATTGAATCTAGTCATGGTTTATCTTTCTATTCCATATTCTATTATTCAAACTAAGTCAAGTTCTTTGACACTATATTAGTGAATCAAAACAACATGGGCTATTTTTTTTCTCTCAAAAAAAGAAGAGAAAGAACACCAAATATAAGATAAGAAGTAAATGATAGACACATTTACTTAATTACTAAGGAGTTTATACAAATAATAAATTTATTCTTATATATTTACATGCCCATCTCTCAAAGTACACCAAGTGGTTTTCTACCTCCCTATTGTACTATAATAGAGAGATATATTAGATTCTCATGGCTAAAGAGATAAGCACATATCAAGGATTTTCAGCATAGAGATTTTTAAATATTAATATTCGTATTACAATTTATTTAAGTATAAATGTGGAAAATAGAATACAACACCAAAAAATACCTAAAACCACCAAAAACCTTAAGAGATCTTTGACTACATGTGATCAAGGTTGAGGTTTCTACACTAGGTCTTATCACAAATAATGAGGATGAGGAAGACAATCCAAATGGCTTTATTTCAACCATCCAAGAGGACTTGAAAATGATTCTAGAAATATAAAATTATTATTAGGTTTCTCTTGCTTCTGGAAATAAACAATAATGCTAGGTAGGCTCTGCAACATATGTTCCAATGAAATTAATAGGCCTTATTAATTACCAACCTCAACTCTCCTCTAGGAAGAATATAATTTATTTAAGCATTATTGTGGTGGGTAGAACACAATACCAAAAAATCCTCAAACCACCAAAACACCCTCAAGCCACATTAAAATCTAGTTACAAACCTTAAAAAATATTTTCAAACCACAAAAATATGCAAAACTATTATATTTTTAAAACTTGCAAACCCTAACCTCAAAATTTTTTTTATCAAACAAGTCTTTGCAAAATTGAAATTGACACTAAGAAATGCTTCATATCCCTAGTAAGGTCTGAAAATACCTTACCTTCTCCATAAGTTCCAATCTCTATTAGTTTTTTGTGTCAATAGACACATTTACAAAGCCTTTGTAGGACTCATATGTTGAGTAAATGTATCTCAACCTTGAAATTATATAAGGTACTATTGATACATAAAGTACTTGATAAATCTGAGTCGTTCGTCGTTATGTCTCATATCTGATGACTGATATTTTATTAGCTTGACTTTCCCTAGAAGGAAACCCTATTTTGTGAGGGCATTTTATTGCGACTATGTATGGTGATGTATTCTGAGAGTCTGATAGCAGTCATTTTTTCTCTAGTTCTTTGGTCGCTGATACTTTTGTGAGAATCTTGTTCTGCAATTATATTGTAATCTTTGTGATTTCTAAATAATATATTGGGTTCCTTTTGGAGTGTTGAGTTTGTTGGAAAAATAACACTCCAACTATCATCTGGTGTTGTCATTGATGGCAACCCTATGTGTTGATAAGGTATGTATATCCTCATTCAAGCTTATTAACAGATAGATTGAAAATCGACAAGGCAGAACAAAGTATCCAATAACTCAACATTCATTGATCTGTGCATAGATTTCAGGTTACCATTTTGTGTTGTGCATCTCAGGAAATGATTGCAGGTATATTATCTCTATTGAGACTGAAGTGCAGTAGCTTGTACCATTTCGCATGGGAGTTAGAAGATTTGGTTGGCGTATTCTCATTTTTTCTTGTATTAAGGCTGACTTCATAAATATATTAAGTCACGGATGTATGAGAACAAATTAATTGAGTATCTCTATGTTTGTATATCTTTGTTTGGGTCTTAGCCAAGTTGTGGTCGACCATTAAGGGTGCGCTTTGCATATTTCTCATTATGTGATTTGATAATTGTATTTAGTTGTGTTCTATTGAAGCCGACTAAGCATAAATAAATCCTATATTGCGGATATATATACATGATTGTTTGTATCATTTAGTAGGATGTACAAAGTGTGTTAGTGTTGAAATTGTGAGTTAGAGAAAAGCAGAGGTGCGATTAAGCACAATTTCACTTGTGCATAGAAGATTTGTGTGATGTGTGTGAGTAGAGCAGAATATAATTACAGAATCAATCTGTAAGGCAAAAAATCTATTATTGTACTTAATTTGGAACTATAATCAGGCATTTTGGATGCTATCATCTCAGTTCAAATCTTCAGATGGTTTTAATCTAAACTCTTGGGCAACAAGCCCTCTTTTCTTTGAGCAGTGAGCTCTAGGCAGTGCACCTAAATGCAAGTGCATTCCCCTTTTTTAATCTTCATTTTGAGTACACTCAGAAACATAATTGTGGATTGGCCATCCACTGTGATTTTTCCCCTAACAGGGTTTCCACGTAAAAATCTTGGTGTTATGGTGTTGTGTTTTTTTTCTTGTTTATGCTTTATGATTGAATGCTCCTAATTCTTGGAAGTTAAAGGTTAATAAAGTTAATTTTTACACAACACTAATTCACCCCACCTTAGTGTGTCTTGTTTCCAACAATTGGTATTAGAGCTAGTTCCTCAAAAGAAGAAGTCTAATAGCTTGGGAGATCTTGAAATAAATTTCAAATGGATTCAAGAAATATTGAACAACTTATGGTGGCCCTATATGATCTTGATGGGCCAAAAGCTAAAGTCCAGAAACTACAAGAAAATCTCAAGGATGTAGAAAAATTCATTGAGTCTCTGAAAGACAAAATTAACAAGTCAAGAGAGAAGTGAAAGGAACTTTGTGATCAAATTCAACAGAATGAAAACAAGAGCACTAAAGATGAAAAATCCAGTAAGGCCCTGAAAGAAAAGATAGAGGAATGTGAAAAGCTTACTCAAGACAATACAGTTCTGAAGGCTGAAATGGAATCCATCATGATGAGAATGACCAAAGAGATTGAAGATAGAAAGAAGAATGAAGAAATCCTAACACAGTCCCTAAAATAAAAATCTGAAGTATGTAGCCAATTGGATGATGAATTGGAAGTATCTAGAAATAGTGAAGAAGCACTTGAAAGATAGTTGGATGATCTCATAAATGAACTTGCTACTGCAAATGAGCACAAGGAAAAGTTAAAATCCAACTCATCCATGCTCAATGAACTAATTGATAATCAGAGGAATCATGGTGATAAAAGAGGTCTTCAATTTGAGAAAGGAGAAAGCTCAAAATTTGGACAAAAGGATTCTGGACAAAGGAGATTCAGGCAAAGAAATCAGATGAACAATTCTAGCAGGTATCTGGTAAGACAACCCAATGCCCAAAAATTTAATGGATATTGTTTTAATTGTAACAAGTTTGGACACATGGATTCTCAGTGCAGAAGAAGAATGAATCAAATTGGTCCATCTTTCTCAGGTTAGTGTTTCAATTGTCATAAGTCAAATGAATGCAAAAACATGATGAATAAATTTCATAGAAACATCAAATGATATACTTGCAATAGACCTGTACATGTTGCTAATGAATGCAGATCAAGAGGAAAACAATGGAACAATTGGTCTGGTAAGAGGAATGTTTTATGCTATAATTGCAACAAAACTGGACACACTGCTGCATTCTGTCGGAACAGAAAAGGTCTGATAAATCAAAAGAAAAATATGCAAAAGGATGTGAAAGGAAAAGGTAAAGTCACTATAGATGAGGTCAAGCAACAAATGCAAAAAAAATGGGTGAAGAAGAGTCCCTCCATTGAAGAAACTGCACTTGCACCAGAACCTACCTCTGATAATTCCTCCAAGAATTAGTCTCGGGCCTTTGGCCTAGGGAGAGCAGTCAAGAAAATCATCAAACCCCCTAACTGGTAAATGACACTGGATGTAAGTACATACTAGAGTTGGACAGATGCCCAAAAAATGTTGTTGAACTCATTAAAGGAAGTGGTATACCATATCTCGATTTTGTAGAAGAGTTATCAGCTTTCTATACATAGTAAAAGAACAACCGGATGAATTAGGGAAAATGCATTTATTGCGACAAAAAGTTAAGTATGGAAGTGATAAAAGGTCACTTATATTCCTCATTTTTCACTTTTCTATCTTGAGTGAAAGAAGTTGGAAAGCTCCAGGCGACCTAAGGTGAATCAAGGCAAAAATCAAGTGTGAAGGTGATTCAACAATCAATTTCGCATCCAGTAGAAAAAGGTATTTATCAAGAACTTCTTGGTTTTTGTGATTTGGGAAATATGAATACTCCTTTAGTGGTTAAATTTAAGGATAGACCCTATCCTAAATTTAAATTGCATCCCTACAAGTCTTTAGAGACAGATCCATTAGGGGAATTTTCATCAGTTCAACATGGAGTCTTGCATACATAGGATATTAGTGTTTACATTCATGCAAATATTGAGGATATGGGAAGCTCTCAACTTGTGAATTTATACAATCATCATATCATTGATGAAAAATTTAGTGTAAAATCGAAACACCAAATCTTGGAAACAAAGAAATTCACCTCGATGGTTAAATTTCTCATGTTCATGGAGTTGGAATGGGTATGCTATGTCTTGATTTGGGTACATGATGAATTCATGTGGCTTACTATTCCCTTCAAAATTACTAAGGAAGCCATTAGCATAGTAATTGGTCTGAATTCCTCTGGTGGTCCACCTATTTTGAAGTCCGTGAAAAATCAAACCTTCACCGATGCCACAGGCTTAACATATGACAAGAGAGAAATTTCTATTGACAATATTGCTGATATAAATGTTAGATTTGCCTCTATAGTAATTGGTTATAAGATTTACCACTCTAGCTGGGAAAACTCTATATTTGGTATGACAATTTATACTACCTAGCAAATGGTGAAAGAAAATATGGAATATGATCTCTGTGAATTATTAAGGATTCAGTTGATGGAAAACCTTGCGAAGATCAAGAAAGACAAGAAAAATTCATTTAATTATGGAAGTCTTCTTCTATGCTTATTTTTTTATTTCATGGAGGAAGCCCCGGGTGTCGAAAAAGTTCAGTGGAAAAAGAACATTCTGGTAGCTGAACAGATTAGGAATCTATTGTACAATCTTATAGATATGAAAACCAGAAATGCAGATATCTGTGGTTATTTAAAAATATTTCAAGACAACATGCAAACTCGGGAAAGAATTCCCACCACCATTGTGGAGAAATACAAAGACTCAATTTGCTTCATGGTGAATGTCGATCAATTTCTGATGGAAGCAGCAGATCCAAGAACTGTTTGGATCATGCCTATGGGCTATGAGGTCAAGGAAAATATTTTGGAAATGTATGCCCGACATCTATTGAGAAAACCTCTGGATTCAACTGAAGAGAGATTTGGTACTTATGCAGAAAAGTACACTCAAATTCATAATGAGCTCAAGAAATCGACATCAACCAAAAGAGTAAGGAAAGAAGTTGAAGTTCTTGTAGAATGCTTAGGTATATCCAAAAAGAAACTAAGTGAAGTCAGGGAGAAAAGGGAAAGAGATGTAGTAGCAGGGCATGCTACTAAAGAGGCAACAAAAGCACAATCAGTTGGTCCAACAACACCATCAGCACAAACTAGAACAACCAGAAGCTCGACATCTAACTCAAATCTTGCAGCCAAATCCTCTCCTGTGAAAAGTGAAACTAATAGATTCGGAAAGAAAGTCCAAGGAAAAGAAAAAGAGTCTACATGACTATTTCTAATGATGAGGAAACATAATCCGATGAAGATGTCAAGGAAATCAAACAACAAGGTACTAAAGTAGCTTATGTGCCAAAACCCTCTAGTGTAGATGCTCAGGAAAAGAAGAAGACCAAGGTTGATACACCTGGTATGACTATTGATCAAATTGAAAAAGAAATAATTTCAGATGGAAATCTTAAACCGCTTTCTCAATGGTATGAATCTTTTTTTGAATCTGATAGAAGAATTCTAGAAGAAGCTACAATAAAGTACATGAATATCTTCAACAAATTTTTGGTTGAAATCATGTCTAGCCTCCCAAAAGGTTTGTAGGATACTCTTGAATCAAGGAGATTAAGTGCCTTGATTGAAGAAGAATGAATGAGAGAAAGACTTCTTGCAGAACTATGTCCAGAAATATTTGTGGAAGACATGCAATCTTTCCTGAACAAAGAAAAAAGGAAGTTCAGAAGCAAGTCAAGGGTCAATAAACTGATGATTGGCCTAATAGATGAAGTTATACAAGAATCAAAACAAATTCTGAAAGAGCTGCTACTGAATGACATAATTAAAGTTGTGTCTGAAGAAACTCATGATGTCTTATCTAATCCGGTCAAAGATGCAGAAGAAGAAAATTTTGGTACCAATGAAAAATTCAAAATTCCACTTTCGGATAACAACACAGAAATCCCCATGGAAGTTGATGCAACTGTGAATGTACAAGTTGAACTGACATAGAACGTTGAAGAAAAATCAAAAGCTTCAATTAAGGAAGTATCAATTGAGGAAACGAAAAGTGATGTAAAGATGAAATCAAGAGACACTGCTGAGATAGTTAAGAAATTCCTAGTGGAACATAAGGAAGCGATTGAGCCAAAATTAATTAAAGGTCCCATTGACCTATCAACCATGAGCCCAATCCAAATTATGAAGGTGGCCTCATTTGCTCAAGTAAAATTTCAAGAAGAGTTGCTAAAATCTCGCATTAAAGATAGTGAATTGTCGGCACTTGTGTTCGGAGTACTGGAGAAGATCATGCCCTCCTTTGTGAAAGATCAGACTGAATCTTCATCTAGTGAACTGAAGAGGCTTATATGCTCGATGAGTACTCATTTTGAGTCTATGTTGGAAAAAGTGCAGAAGGAATTTGATGCAAAAAGGTTCAGTGGACTGAAACTACTGATTGCCAAAGAAAAAGTCACTTTGGCCACTTGTGTCAAGCACATACAAGATTCCTTATCTGAAGGAGGCAAGATCTACAAATCTTGTTTGTGTTTTTCCAAGTTCATAGAAGCAAATGAAAAGAAGGTGAAAGACCTAGAAAATTAGTTAGAAACTATCTCTGAGGCATTTGATCCACTATCTGGTGGTGTTGGAAAGATTGAAGGCAAAGTTATATCTCTACTAAACAAAATAGAAGGGTTGAAGCATGAAAATGATAAAATTGTCTACAAAACTTGTGAACTTAGAAGCATCATTAGCCCCAAAATTGATGTAATCGGAAGTGCCCTAAAAGAAGGAGAAGAAACTATGGTAGTCAATGATCCAACCAGCCTAGAATCTGTAGAAATGTTGTCCTATCTGATTTGTGGACACATAACCATAATGGAAAGCCTCAAACAAGTTTGGGATTCAAACTTGGCACAACTAAAGAAGGATTTTGTAGACATCTTTCAGCTTTTGTAAGGTAAAGAAGTACCTTTGTACAGACAAAATTTTGATTAATTACTTTTAGTATGCAACCCTTGCCTTTTCCATTGATATCAAAGGGGGAGAAGTGGTGTGAAAAATGTATAATCTACTCAGGGGGAGAGTAGCATTTTTGAAATTTTAGATTGCAGTGAAGTTTATCTTGGTACTGATCTGACACTTAGTCATTTTTCACTAAGTGTTGCCATCAATGCCAAAGGGGGAGATTGTTGGCAAAAGAACACTGCAACTGTTATCTGGTGTTTTCATTGATGGCAACCCTATGCATTCATAAGGTACGCATATCTTGATTCAAGGTTACCAACAGATAGATTGAAAATCAACAAGGCATAACAAAGTATCTGGTAACTCAACATTCATCGATCTGTGCACATATTTAAGGTTACCATTCTGTGTTGTGCATCTCAAGAAATGATTGTGGGTATATTATCTCTATTGAGACTAAAGTATAGTAGCTCATACCATTTTGAATGGGAGTTAGAAGATTCAGTTGGTGTATTCTCATCTTTTTCTTGTATTAAGGCTGAATTCATAAATATATTAAGTTGTTGATGTATGAGAACTAATTAATTGAGTATCTCTATGTTTGTATATCTTTGTTTGGATCTTAGCCAAGTTTTGGCTGATCATTAAGGGTATGCATTGCATATTTCTCATTATGTGAGCTGACAGTTGTAATTTTGTTGTGTTCTATTGAAGCTGGCTAAGCGTAAATAAATCATATGTTACAGATATATATGCATGATCATTTGTATCATTTATGAGGATGTATAGAGTGTGTTAGTGTTTGAATTGTGAGTTAGAGCATAGCAGAGGTGTGATTAAGTACAGTTTCACTTGCACATAGAAGATTTGTATGATGTGTGTGAGCAGAGCAGAACAAAATTGCATAATCAGTTTGTAAGGCAACACATCTATTACTGTACTTAATCTGGAATTGTAGTTAGGCATTTTTGAGGCTATCATCTTAGTTTAAATCTTTAGACGGTTTTAATCTAAACTCTTGGGCAACAAGACCTCTTTTCTTTGAGTAATGAGCTCTAGGTAGTGTGTATGAATACAAGTGCATTCCCCTTTTGTAATCTTCATTTTGAGTATACTTAGAAACATTATTGTGGATTGGCCATCCACCGTGGCTTTTCCCCTAACAGGGTTTCCACGTAAAAATCTTGGTGTTATGGTGTTGTGTTTGTTTTCTTGTTTATGCTTTATGATTGAATGTTCCTAATGCTTGGAAGTTAAAGGTTAATAAAGTTCATTTTTGCACAACACTGATTCACCCCCCCCTCTTAGTGTGGCTTGTTTCCAATAGAGTTATTTCTCCCAAAAGGGTTTTCCCCATGTAAATCATTGTGTTATGGTATGCACAATACTTATCTTTATTTCTATTTAAGTCTCTATAACTATTAAAGATTTATAAATTTTTTACATTATTCTCCTCTCAAGATTAATGTAGGAAGTTGTTCCACTACCTTAGCTTCCTTACATCTTCAACCATTACAAACTTGGGAGGATTCGCAACCTGCAATACCAAAAATGATGTGAGAACAACAAATGCAAAATAATATTGAAACATTGAAAAAGAGGAGGAGATAGTTCACCCCAAATGAAATTAATCAAATGAAGGAACCCAATTTTTGTGTTGCTATGTTTCACTCACTTATGAGAGATAAAATGCATAAATAACAATCAAAAATAAATCCTAACTATTATAACAATAATAGGGAAGGTTTTAAAATGCTTAAATGATGTGTAGCTTGCTAAAAGGTGTTGTTTTGGGCCTCACTAAGGACCGATTCACCTAGTGGCTAATGGGTCCCTATTAGGGTTTTGGAAAATTAGTTTTGAGATCCTATTCTTCAAAGTCTATACTCCCAAATCCTAGGTGCTTAGCTCCCAAAAGTTAGAAATAATTCTTGTAGCTTAGTTTTTGTGATCTTGCAATAAAGATGAAAACTTTAGCAACTTTACAATCTTGAAATATTTTACAAATTTTATTCTCCATTTTATTTTCAATCTAAAACCTTAAAACACACATCAAAAGAGAAGAAAAAAAATTATTGTTAGGGAATAGGGGTTTTCCTTTGTCAAACCCCATTTTTCTAATTAAACCTTGCAATGAAATAATGCATAAAGGAAAGATGAATGGACAACAATGTGTAACAACTCACCAATCCTAAATTGAACCTTGGATAAATTTGAAGCTTAGCATGTAGTGGCTTCCATGAGTGTAGATCTTGATCATGAACTTGACATAAGATGATGGCTTTGAAGACTTGAACTTGATCACCAATTCTACAACATCACATTAGCTCAACAACATGCATGACTTTGACATGATGATATGATCTTTGATTGCTGAAATAAAACCTTGATAATCTACCCTTGAATTCCTTTGAAAATTCTCTTGAATGCTCTTAAGGTCACTTGAAATTTCTAGATGAAAACTATGTGAATTAACCTTATATTTATACTCATCTTAAGTTTTAATCCTGAAATTCCAATAACACAAGCTGACATTAGATCTAGGATTTAAAATCATTAAAATCCCGCCAAGAATAAGTTAAAAAACTAGTGTCCTAAGTTAAGGAGGACCCATTCCCTAGGTGGCTAATCAGTCGTAGCATACTTAACTAGGACAAGTTTTGGGGATATGAAATAACATGAAAAGGGGTCCTAGGTCTCTAGCATCGAACACAAACCTTGCCAAAGTAAGTTTTATGAAACATTTTTAACGAGTATCAAAACTTTTCCTTCGAAAAATGCAATAAATAAGGCTTGGATTTGAATTTAAGGGGCCAATTAATCTTAGTTAACCCCAACTAATTAATAAATCCCTAGATTAGTGTTAAAGTGTAAAGAAACACTTGCAATACCCTAAGTAAGGCATCATTATGTTCATTTTATTAAAAGGGCCTCTAGACTCAATTTGAATGTGTATAACACATTATAACACTAAATTTCAAGCCAACATTAGGCTCATTTATTGTAAATTATTCCTTGATTAAGGAAAAAAAGGGATACTTTTTCCATTAATATATTTTCCCCCACTTTAGTGAGAGTTTTTCCCCAAGGAAAAGCTACACTAAATTAGACATTAAAGAAACTTATATATGCAGCAATGACAAAGATACACAATCATACCCTATCAAAGACCAATAAAAATAAATGAAAATAAAGGTTCAAGCATCAACTATTCCAACATGATCTGGAATGTGGTTGTTTGTTTGAAACAAGGATCAAGCTTTGGCAATTTGTCCAACACGATGTGCACTAGGTCTAGGTTGTTTGTTTGTAACATATGTGCTCACTCTGGGGTAGTGGAACCTCAGGCTATCCACTAGGTGAGTATCCCAAAAAGGTGGAAAATGAGAGAATCATATTAGCCTTCCATACCATACCAATGTTATCCCCTTGAAACATTCGATAAGGAACCACAATGCTAAATTCTTTACTAATATTATGTCTATAGGTTTTCTTTCTTTTTGTTGTCTTTGATCAAGGGGATCTTGCTTCATATAAGTTATTCTTCTTAGGGAACATCGTTCCTAATGTCTTTGAGAGAGGACAAGTCAAGAATATCATATTGCCACTTATGGGATGCCTCATTTCATATCATGCCACTAAGGGAATCATATAGTTAGAAATATCACATTCTTGGAGGACATCAAACCCAATGACACCACCAAGAAAAGGATGTTTCACAATAAAGAAAATCACACCATGAAATATGCAAAATTTTGAAAGATTTCATCAATGTATGCCCCCACTTTAAAGTGGTTACAAACACCATTGTTGTGAGAAATTGCTTTAAAGTAGCCAATGTTTTCTCCTAAGACATGAGGGTTTTCTTCGAAAAAACCTATGACAAGTCATATGTTTCTATAATAAATATACACCATGAAAAATGATGGAGGGGTTTCCCCCAAGAATACATAGGGGATTTATGGATTTGAGGTCAGTATGCCTTTGCTACAATGTTGTCATGGAGCTCAAAACTAACATCATTCCCTAAATACTCATAGAACTAGAAGGATGAGTCAAAGAGAGTGGAGAAAATAAAAATCCTTTCGGGTCAACATGGAAGAGACCTAAATGTCTCAACACCTTGTGTCATCCCCAAAAGGAAAAGACAAGACAAATGAAAAAGATAAAATGTTTACGAGATGGAGAAGAATGTAGGTACATATAGAGGAATGCAGATAAAGAGAGAGATACATAAAAAAAACATTATAGGGGGATCACATTACACACATACAATCACATAAAGAAACATGAAAAAGAAAAAAAAGAAAAATACTAGTAAGGCACATGCGAATCAACCTATTGTGGGTCATCTGCATCTCAATCTTAGTTGATATAAATAGAAGGCGGGCAACTAGCCCAAGGGAAAACAAAAAGTACCAAACCTAGGACACAGATATCTAACCCCTTACCCCCACTAAGTGTAGGACAAGCATAAGCCGAGATGAATGATGATATGTTGCTCCTTGAAAAAAGGAAAATATTTGCAATTATTGTAAAACATGCAACACTAAGTATGCTATGATCCTACAACTATTACATGGCAAGTAGTAGAAACTAATGTTATTGATTATAATGAGTAGACAAAGTATTACCTTGATGCCTATCTAATGAGATATTTTCATATGTAGTATCTATTAGTTCACGATGCACCAAAGTTAAATTTGTCTTGGAAGAATCTTTTGTAATATTGTTGATGTTAAGTGAAGGCCTTTTTGTTTCTTTCGAGGGACAATAACAAAGACCATTAGTTATTTTTGGCATTTTAGTCTCTATAGGGACATGGATACCTTGTTCTCTAGCACCACATCCTTTTCCAATATACCCAAGTTGTTTTATAAGTTTATAACCTTTTCCATAAAGTTTTTTTATTTCTTTTAGATTCAAAGATTTTTCATAATCAACTTCATCAAATTTTGTCATGTATTTTGTCTTTTCTTCTAAAGTGGTTGAAGTGGATTCTTTTGAAATTTTTATTGAAATTATCGCTTTTCCTTTTCCATTTTAAGAATATTTTGTTATGATATTCTATTCTCCCATGAATGTACATGTGAAATTAAAGGAAATCCAAGCATCTTCCAATAAATTTACAACTTCTTCAATATGCTTTTATTTTTATTTCGCGGTATGCAAACAACTTTCAAGTTCAAGGTCGGCCTTGATTGTAAACACTTTGTTATATATATGAGCAATGGTATTCTAAATTGGTTGTTGCAAAACATTATCATTATCAAGTTTCCTTTTAGGTGATTCAAAAATAAGCATAGTTTTATTTTTAATTTGAGGTTGATGTGAGGGTGGTTAGATGGTAAGTTGAGGCTTAGGTGGTCTAATAATTAAAGGATTTGTAGGAGGTCTAAGAATTAGAGGACTCAAGGGAGTACTAATTTTCATAACCTCAATACACTTATCATTATTTTCATGATCTCTTAATGAAGGAGAGTCTAATTTCACTTCATCATCTTCATCTAAGGAAGCCACATTACCATTGTTTGGAAGACACATGTCAATGTTATCATTTTCTTCCACCATGATATCTTCCCTAGTAAGAGAGTTTTTAGGAGAGCTACAAACTAGATGTTCATGACATTCAATGGTTGGTTTATCACAAGTAAGGGAGTTATCAATGGTTTGATTTTCTTACTTATCAATGATGGTATCCTCTTGTTCAATAATTTTTTTCCTATGGGAAGAGAGACAAATAGGACTCTCATAACTTTCATTGGTTTGATCTTCTAACACCAAAATATCTTCTTCACAAATACGAGAGATATTAGGAGAAGAACAGGTATGATCATCATGGTTATCTATGATTAGATTCCTTTGTCCCATAATTTCTTCCAAAATAGGAGGGGAAGAAAAATAAATAGGGTTGTCATAGATCTTAAAGATTTGATTATCTAACACCAACATATCCTCCTCACAAATAATACGATTGTCATGATTTCTTACAATTGCATCCTATTTCACTAAAACATTCTCACAAGTAAGAGAGGGATGCAAATTAGGTAAGGTGATGTTTAGAAATGTGTCTATGATCTCATTCTCTTGTACTATAATATCTTCCAATGTAGGAGGGTTTATAGAAGAGGAGCTTTCAATGCTGTCATGATTCTCAAAGAGTGCATCTTCTGACACCGAAATTCCTTTGTCACATGTAGGAGAGTTATTAGGAGAAGATTAACTATGATTATCATGATTTTCTATGCTTTCATCTTATCCTATCACATCATTCCCACAAATAGGAAAGGTATGAGGCTGTCAACATGTTCAATCTCTTGCACTAAGAGATTCTCAAAACTAGGAAATGTATTGAATGACTAACATGCTTATTGATGGACTTTTTCTTTGCAAAATTGGAAACGAAAGATACTAACATTTGTGAAAAGTAATCTATACAAACATAGTGCACAAACCCATAATGGAAAGATTCTTGACATGTAATGCAAGGTCCTAAAATGAAATGAAATTTCTAGATTCTAAACAAGGTAATTCATGTATTACACTATGTGAAAATCTGAAAATGAAATGTTGTAAATGAAATTTTGAATTTAGACAATTCACTGAATGAAGAAAATTAAGCAACATCTAATGAAATGAATGAAACAAAAATTAGACAAATTAAAATAGAGATATGACAGTAGCAAACAGAAGCACATAATAGAAGATTTGATTACCAAAAATGCAGATTTATGCTTGATCAGGGACACATTAGCCAAGTGGAAAATGGGTCCTTTATCAGGGCTTTGAAACTGATTTTTACATATTTTAAAGCTTTTGCTAATGATTTTCAAGTTCAAGTCTACTACAATAAGTCTCAGGTTCAGATTTTTGTAAATGCAATGTGAAATGCAAGTTGAAAATGTGACAAAATGATGAATTACAAGATCTAGTTTGATATGAAATTTTGTTTTAAATTTTCAAATGCAGTTTTACATGATCTAAATGATATGTAAGATGACTGATTTTTTGGTATTTTTCAGATATAGAGAATGCAAACAATGCAATTCTAAAGCCCTATATGAGATGCAAACTTGAATGCAAACTAAGACACCCTAAATAAGATCTAATTCAATGAAAATGAATACAAGATCTAACCTAAGATGAAAAGGAAGACTCCAAAATCAGAAAAATACAATGCTCAAGAACTCAAGTTCACCAAAATGAAACATAGAAAAAGAGTGTTCACCCAAATGGGATTAATTAAATGGAGGTATCCAATTTTTGTGTGCTATGTTTCATTCAACTTATGAGAGGAAAAATGCATAAATAATAGTCAGAAATCAATCCTAACTATTATAACAACAATAATAAAAGTTTTAAGATGTGGAAATGATGTGTACCTTGTTGAAAAAGCATTGTTTTGGGCCTCACTGAGGACTCATTCACCGAATGGCTAATGGGTCCATGTTAGGGTTCTATAAATTCAGTTTCAGAATCTTGTTCTTTAATATCTCCACTCCCAAATCCCAGGTGCTCAGCTCCCAAAAGTGGGGAATAATTCATGTAGCTTACTTTCTGTGATTGTGCAATAAAGATGACAACTTTAGTAACTTTGCAATATTGACAACTTTTACAATTTTTATCCTCCACTTGATCTTCAATCTAAAACCTACAATCACACATCAAGAGAGAAGAAAAATTGTTGATTGTTAGGGAAGAGGGGTTTGCCTTGCTCAAACCCCATTTTGGTAATTAAACCTTGTAATGAAATAATGCATCAAGGAAAGATGAATGAAAAACAATGTCTAACAACTCACCAATCCCCGATTGAACCTTGGATAAATATAATACTTAGCATGTAGTGGCTTCCATGAGTATAGATCTTGATCATAAACTTGACATAAGATGATGGATTTGAATACTTGAACATCATCACCAATGCTACAACATCAAATTAGCTCAATAAAATGCATGACTTTGACATGATGATATGATCTTTGATGGCTACAATAAAAATTTGATAATCTGCCCTCGAATACCTTTGAAAATTCTCTTAAAATTCTATCTTGAATGCTCTTAAGGTCACTTGAAATTGCAAGATGAAAACTATGTGAATTAACCTTATATTTATACTTATCTTAATATTTAATCTCAAAATTCAAATAACACAAGACAACATCAGATCTAGGATTTTAAATCATTAAAATCCTACCAAGAATAAGTTAAAAAAGGGGTGTCCTAAGTTAAGGAGGACCCATTCGCCAGGGTGCTAATGGGTCCTAGCATACTTAACTAGGAAAAGTTTTGGGGATATGAAATAAGATGTAAAAAGGGGGTCTTAGGACCTAGGAAGAACCATGTTAGGTCTCAAAAGTGCAGGCTTTAGACCTTAAGAGGATGTCAGGCTCTTAGTACACTTTTAGCTAATGAACGAGGCAAACAAGGTTGCCTACCTCCTACTCTTTAGGCTCTGCTAAACCTAGGTGGGTGTACTTGAGTGATATGGAAGATTTTAAAGGTTGTGATTTCTGATTTAAGAAATCTACTCATAATGGCATATGGGGGTAAAGTAGATGTAATGCTAATAACTAATTCCTATTAAGAATGTTGGTGATAAATAAAGTTTGTATAAGAGTATTTAAAAATGATCAGTGCCTATACTATTGGGTCAGTGGAGTTAAAATGTGGATGATGGTTATGGAGACATGTTTGTGTAAAATGGATAGATTTACTCTTCAACTTAACTCGAACTATTGGACACCTCAAATGTCTACACCTTGTGCAAATGTGCTAGTAGGTTATTTATTTGGACTCTTCTTAGTAAAACTAGTGATATCCCCTTATGCTACTATGAAATTGTGAAAGGATTTAATTCAGACACGAAAGGAAACCAATTAAGATGATCTTTCAAAATGACTTTAATCCAGATAGGAACCTATTAAAGAAGAACTCTTAAGAGGAATTTTAATTCTTCTTCACATAGACACCAATCAACAAAATCACACAACTACAACAAATTTGTATTGAAAAATTAAATGTATATCCACACACTCAATTTGAATAACATAAACAACCACTTTGGAGACAATCAAATTAAATTCAATCATATAAATCCACACAACTGGTCAACACTTGAAAGCAAATAAATATTTATGCATAACCTTCTCCATTATATTTATCTTTGAATTATATGCATTATAACAAGATTTTTTGATATGAAGTGGGTGAGCAAGATTTTTCAATCTATCTTCTTACTATGCCTATTCTAAAAATGATATGATGATCATTTCAATCATCTCAAGTTCACCATATATATCAATATCTTAAAGAGGGTATACCCCTTCACAAGTGTCTTTTGGAATTAACAACAATACAACATTAACAATTAAGCTCTAATGAGCCATAAATGAAATTGTGTTATATGATATAATTATTCTTGTCTCAAGTGTGTATCAACATCCTGTACAACATTCCTCACAGCTATCTCCATGATGATCATCTTCTCCAAATGCTCATATGTTTGCTCCAATGCTTAATCCTCAATTTTGGTTGCTTCCAAGGCTCCATGTAGTATCAACCTACATTATTTCATCCAATCACTTTGATCTTTCAATTCCCCATTATCTTTGAATAATGAAGGCACCCCTTCCTTTAAAGCATCTATGAATTCTTTAGCATTTTCCTTCACTTCCTTATAATATTCCTAATGTTTCTTTAGCATGTCGCTGACAACTTTAATGGCTCTTGTATCAGAGGTGCTTCTCTTTTGTATCTCTTGGATTTTTTCTTGGAGCCTGTCATTTATCCTCTTGTGTTCTTGAATGGCATTATGAATTTTGGAGTGAATCACCTAGAACTTATCCATCCATAACATCAGGTTAGTGTGCCTCTTGTGGAATATTTCAGATAGTGAGCAGTAACCATAGGGTTAGTCTCTCCTACTTTCAATGCCATCACATGACCAAATTCCTTCTCAATATCAATGATCACGAGTTTCTTATGTGGGGGATATAATTCCCAAATCATAAGAGATTTCTCATTAGGGTTATATCTTCATCCAGTATACACTTCTATCACACCCTTTGGACTGGGCTTATGCTTAGCATCATAACTATGCAGAAAACAATAAAAAAAGAGAGTAAAATTTAAGTCTAAACTAGGGAAAATAATTACACTAGATTCCTCTAATAGTTTCCTTCCTTTCTCTAGATTCATGTCTTTCATTTCATTTTCCACATCCACCTTTAATGTGTTAAGCAACTGGCCTCCATTATTAGGTTTGATTTATGTCACTGATTCTCTTATTATTTTTCCTTTTTGCTTGTAAAAGAATGACCTAAATTCGGGAGACTTTATAAATTAGTCATTAGAAATAAAAGGATTTATAGGCTAATTGCTTGGTCTCTTCATCAGATGATTCCTCAACTTCTTGTTCTTTGCTCTGAGGCTGATATTCTTCAGTTCTTAGTTTAGGAATCTTGTCAGTTTTTCCTTGGGGTTGTCTTCCACTACTATATTCCTCACTAGCAAAGGATAAAATTTCCATCTCTTGTAACTCCTTCATCTTTTGCTCCATTTCTGTATTGTAGTTGTCACTAGCCAATTCAACTTCCCTCTCTTCCATGTTCCTAATTATTTCATCAGGAGGATATGGTTTATGATCATATCCACCTAGATTCTATCCTTTCCTTGCAAAAAAAATATAACCCTCAGGATAAAACCCCTTCCTTGGCATACCCTTCTTCATATTGAAATGTGATAACTCATCCAAAATAAGATCGTACCCTTCCTTTGATACCACATTGAAATCTCCAAAGCACAATGTACTTTTCATAAATGACTACTTCTCATAGGCACTCACATTCATAAAATTAGAATAGTCTATTTGTTTGATAATTCCCAAATATGCAAATCCTATTTGGCACAGTTTTTGGCAAAAGGAAAGGTGTATCTTCAAAATAATATACTCTGATCATGGTTGAATAAATGTAGTAGTACCATTCACCCCAATTATGCTCTATAGATGGTGGTCCATTGATGTCCTTGGGCCTTAAGAATAATTTAATATCATCAGAAAATTAATAATCACAAGGATGATTAAAAAACCTATATAGTATCTTGACAAACTATTCTTCAACATAAACATAGCTGGAATTAAGAAACCTGCTATCCCAAATGGAAGTCTAGAAATGTCCTGGTAGTGGCTGGCCCACTTTATCTAATTGTGTAATTCTCAATTCTTCTAGCCACATTCCTAACTCTTGACCATAGTATAATATTATGTGCTTGAGAATGGAATAGTGTTTGAAGTGCATTATGGGAGATCCATTCTTGATTTCCATTAGTCTTGAGTCTATTTCTTTGGCAATGTGTGAAGCGTAATCAAAAGTTCTTGCATTGTGGCATTATATATTGGCATCAATTACCATTGGCCCTATAGACATGAATTCAAAATCCTTTGTTCCCATTATTTGGCACATTGAGAAGTAATTATGTTTCAAGTATGGCTCGAATAAATTAACGTGAAAAGGAGGTCCTTCATTATATTCAAGCGACACAAGGTTTCCATCTTTTATAGGCTTATGAAATGGTAACCTCCACCCTTTATAAATTGTATCCATTCTCCAATACTCCTCCAAATATTCATGCACAATGGGCTGGTCATGTGTGTCATCTTAGGTTGAAAACTTCACAAAGTGTGGTCCTAGACACATGTATGTAAGGCTTACCCTATAGGTTGCAAATAGATTTGAGATATTGGTTATAATGTTTAGCCATAAGTTTAATGAGCTTTGCATTCATGAAGACATTAGGGATGACCAATTTTCCTACATTGAGATTCCAAGGGTTGCATACAGGATCAAATCTATTTGTTCAATATTAGTTGATGAATATCTCATGGCCTCTAATGGGAGTCCAAACATCACCTATATGTTTGCATTTTTCCTCTAAACTTCCTACATCAAGCCTCAATTGCAAATACCTTCTTGCTTCTGGCCCTGAACTGAGCAATTGATCAATGGAGTCCTGGTTCAATCTATGTTTTACTTTTAGAACCGTTTCAATTTTTTGTTTCTTACTCTTCGATTGGATACTTTCACCCTTTTTCTTCCTAGGTTTTTCTTTTATAGAACTTAAACCTTTCATTTCAATCCTTCACGAGATGGCAGAATTGAATTTTAAATTATTCATTTGTTGGAAAATTCAAAATGTTTACTTGTGTATCTCTGACCACACCGAATTCCTTGACTCCTGTTTGATATCCCGTCCTTCCTGCTATAATTTCTGATAATTCTTTTGGGTCAATCTTTTCCCAATCATAATTTACATAAGGTTCATTTGTACATCCATTAATGTCCACCACTAGAAATTGATGCAATGGTCTTTTCAAAATTTTAAATGCTAGAGCAACACAAAAGGTTGCATAGGTGAAACCCTTTTGACCTCAGGTTGAATTGTGTTCTTCATTTGGCACCACCTTTGTTTATAAATTCTCAACTAATCACCAAGACATAACTGAATGTCTTTTCGACATGAAGTGTCCCTTTAGTTCTCAATATTTAGTTCGGAAGACAACCAAACGTTCCTATCAATGTTATACAACTTCCCCTCTACTTACTTGTCAACTTTTATCATTTCGGGGAGAAAATCATAAGGTCTTCCAAATGTCAAAGTGATCTGGACCCTTTGAAATCCTTTTACTCATCACCCAGTGTCTTTCTAACAAATTATGACCATCATGTGTTACCATCAGGCTGACATGCATGATCGCTAAGAGAATAGAATTATTTTTTGATGCATTTGGTCTCCCCGATGTATCTCTTCTACCACTTCATTCATTAGGATAAGTCGGTAAGACTCTCTCCAAAAATCACTCTCATCATCGTAACCCTCATAGTCAGGGAGGTCCAAGGGAATCAATCTGATCATACATGTCTCTTTGACACAATAGTCCTCCTATTTTATCAGCGAGAGTATATGTGTTTCTTGTTGATGGAGTTTCCATCAGTGTGACTTTTGAGCTCGAAATGATTTGATAACTTCGATCTGATTACTTTTCTCATGTCGATAGGTCTTCATTAGTGAAACAATAGGCAGTGTCTTCTCGATTATATACTCATGTTATCTTCGGGGTCCTTGATCACTGTGACCTGATTCATGTCTTCCCGATATTGTAGAAAATGTTCAAATAAAGGGTTCTATGACTTGTTGATCAGGAAGACACACATGTGACAATGATCCATACATGTACCAAATACTCATGACATGATAAGCAACTCTTTTATATTTTGTCTTGGCTAGAAGTGATAATGGAGTTGGATGATGAAATGACAAATGAAAATGAAAAGTAAAGAGGGAACTTGTAGAACAAAGAAGAAAATATAATACAAATAGATATCGGAGAGACCAACCTTTTTCATGACAAGAATCAGTTGCCTTGTAGTTCTTCTCAATGCTGATCAAGGAAATTTTTGTATCTGCAAGGCCATACTCATAGGATCATGGGCTATGAAATGGATCTTGTCACACAAATTATAATGATTTGCATTAATCATAAAATTAGAATGTGGTGAACTACTATGGGGACTAGAAGATAAGTAGGTTGAGGCTGGTGAAAATGTGAGATTTATCCAGTCCTAACAGTGGTTCCAACAAGGGATGAATGAGTGTGTGATCATTGCAAGATTCTAGAGTAATCTTTGGGAAGCACACCATAGATGGAAGATGGAATGACATGAGAACCTAAAACTACTATGCATGTAAATCATGTATTTCAATAAGTACCTCAAAAATTGTCCATGCACTGGCAATTCTTGACCTTCTCCTAGAATACTTGTGAATGGAAGATTAAGAAAAGAAATATTTTAGGAATTTTCCATGCACTAGCAATTCTTGTTCCACTCCTATCATGTTCTGGAGGTAATATGAATCTTCACCACCCTTTCCAACAATTACAAATGGTTCTAACCATAGAGCTTCAAATTTCCCATGCTTCCCTTTGTCTTGACTCCTGGCACTCCACATGAGAACCATGTCATTTACTTCAAATTTTCTATTTTTCACCTTTTTGTCATATGGGTATTTCATTTGCTATTTCTTGTTCTTATTGTGTTACTAAGGTTGATTCCTAGCCTCATCAAGTTCCATTTATTCTTCCATCCTTTCCTCCATGGGTTCAGGAACCTCTAAGTCTTCTTGTAGGATAACTTACATACTGGTAACAAATTATGCAAAGGGAGCCTAGCTTGAGCTCCATACACAAGTTCAAAGGGTGATTGTCTGATGGCCTTCTTCATAGTGATTCTATCTGCCCACAAGGCTAGTCTCAACTTGGAATCCCAAGCCCTTTTGTTATTATCCAACATTCTCTTTATGATCTTTAGGATGCTTTTGTTGCTAGATTCAACTTGCCCATTTGCTTGTTGATGATATGGTGAATAATATGAGATCACTATACCATATGATTGGAAAAATCCCTTGAATTCATCTAACCTAAAGCACATCTCATTATCAGTTATGATTCTTGTTGGCGCCCCAAATCTAGTGATAATGTTTTCCAATAGAAAGTTTGTCACAACCGTATTACTTGCATGTTTAGTAGGTATAGCCTCTACCCACTTTATGAAATAATCTATGGCTACTAGCATACATCTGTGTCCTCCACTAGATTTTTTTGTAATCTCTCCTATAAAATCAATTCCCTATTGATGAAATGGAGCCTCAACTTGCAAAGGTCTTAAAGGCAATGCTCCTTGATTCTTAAATTTTCTAGAAAACTTTTGACACACTTCACATTTTCTAGAATAATCATAGGAATCATTGAAAACTTTAGGCCAATATTAACCTACCCTTAACACCTTATGTGCAGTGGTTTTTGCAAAGAAATTCCCTCCACATACTCCTTCGTGCATTTATTTCAAGACATGCCCTACTTGATTTTCATCCAAACACAATAATAAAACACCATCCCTATTTTTCCAATAAAGGTCCCCTTTCATGAATACATATTTTGAAGCCTACAATTTAAGTTTTCTTTTCTTGTTGTCATCAAATCCTTTGAGATATTTCACATGTTTGAGATAATACACAATATTAGTGTACCATGGCATGTGCTCAATACTAGTAATCATGTTATCTTCATCACTCAAATTGCACACTTGGGCAACTTCAATATTTGTTTTAGCCATTAAATTGGCTAATCCATGTCCTCTTACAAGCTTGGTGATTTGGAACTCAATGTCAAATTCTTGGATTTTTTTTATCCATTTGCACCTATGGCCTATTGCTTCAGTCTATACAAACACATATTTTACTATAGAATTAGGTACATAAGCTATCACCTTTTCTCCCACCAAATATGATCTAAATGCTTTGACAAATTTTACTAATGCATATGCCTATTTTTCCACAATGTCATATTTCAATTCTACATTTTGGAGGGATTTGCTGAAAAAATAAATAGGTTGTTCATACCCCTCATCATTTTTCTGTAACATTACTATTGCAATGGTGTGATAGGATGCAAATGAAAATATTTGAAAAGGCTTATTGAAATTAGGGGACTTCAATACTAGGGCCTCCTTAATTTCTCTCTTGATGGATATAAATGCATCTATAGCCTCAGTCATCCAATCAATCTTTGTACCCTTCTTCAACATCTTTGATATTAACTTCACTATCTCAGCAAAGTTTGATACAAATCTTCTCACAAAATTGATCTGCCCAAAGAAGGACTGGATGGCATTAATTTTCTTAGGAATAAGAATATTTTCAATGGCTTCCACCCTTTTTGGATCAATCCTCACTCCTTCTTTGGACACTATGCACCCGAATAGTTTCCCTTTTGTGACTGCAAAGAGGGACTTTTTTGGATATAGAGAAATGCCATATTCAATGGCTTTGATGAATATTTTTTCCAAATGCTCAACATGGTCTTTTTCCTTCTTTGAATATGTAGTCAAGTCATCTTGGTATACCACCATGATTGCATTAATTATATCAAAAAATGCAACATCCATAGCTCTCTTGAAAGTTGCACCAACATTTGTGAGTCCAAATGGAATTTTGATATATAGGTATGTTCCCCATGGTGTGGTGAAGTTTGTTTTGTATTTCTCTAATTCCTTAAATTTCAACTAGTTATAGCCTAAGAATCCATCCATCATGGAGAACAACTCACACCATGTGACCCTCTACAACATAGCCTCCATGTTTGGGAGAAGGTAGTTGTCCTTAAGAGAGGATACATTCAAGTTTCAGAAATCTACACAGAGCCTTATATCTCCATTTTTCTTTCTGACAGGAACTAAATTAAAGACCCAAGATGAATGTCTGATAGGCTTGATAATACCCCCTTCCCTAAGCTTCAAAATTTCCTCATGCATCTTAGGTTCTAAGGTAGGATTTATGGGCCTTTGTTTTTGTCTAAAAGGCTTTGCATTTGGTTTCAATGGGATTTCATGTTGGATTAGATCCTCGTTATAATCCTTAAGATCATCATAAGACCATGCAAAGATGTGCTTATACTTCCTTAATAGTGCAATCAACATTTTTCTGATTGTTGGGCTTATCTTCTTTCTAATGTAGACCCTTTTTGGTGTCAATTCAGTTGCAAGGTTGATCTCTTCAATATATTCCTTTTTTACTGGTGTTTGTTTCATAAGGATTCGATCATTTCCATCAAACACCCTCTCTAGTGCCACAAGTCCTTTAGGAATTTAATTGGTCTTGAGCTGAACCATTTCCTTTCCAAATGCAGTTTGATTGTCATCTACTTCTTCCACAAATGCATTAAAATCGATTTCCTGGGCTTGATACTGATCAATGCAATGTAAGAATTTAATCATATCAGTATCATCATTAAAAACCTACCAACTATAGATGTTATTATGGATTGCAGGTCTTGTTTTGAGCTCAACTTTTGAAATCCCTGCTAGAGTGACACCATCTTTCTTCAAAACTACATTCGCCAAAAATTCTGCCATTAAATTCTTGGACCTATCTATCCACTCAATAGAGAAAGCATCAAAAAATTCAATGGTGTTTCATACAATGTTTATGTATTGTTTTAGCCTCTTTTCTTTGTGGCATACTTTGATCTCACTTGCGAGATGATCAAATCAGAATCTCCAAAAATAGTCAATAGTTTAATTTTGTGTTTAACGGCCACGTTCAATCCAATCAGTAGAGCCTCATATCTGCTATATTATTCATGCATTTAAATACCAATAAGAATGAATACTTGAATGTTGTACCCTTGGGTGAGATGAAAACCACTCCTACTTCATTACCTTCTTTACTACATGCTCCATCAAAAGTCATTTGCCATACATCATGCTCATTTTTGGAGATATCCTTATCAATTGGATCAGTGTTCAATAATTCAGGTTGTGGATGTTCTATTCTAAAACTTCCCAAGTCCACATCATAGAAATAATTCATCCAATTTTCATCAAAATATTCCTTAGTATGGTTCACTCTTGGTTCTCTATACAATTTAACCTCTTCACCATTTATTGGTATTGTGGCATAGGATAAGTCAAATTACACATTTCCTCCCATTGAAGAAGTCCATTGTCTTGACAGGAGCATTCCAAAGTGAGGGGGTGTGTCTATTGAAGTTATGCCATTAATGTATGTTGCTTGTGGATAAGTGGATAACTTTACTTCTACATCCTTCATGGTTCCTACCACCGGCACAAGCCTACTATCCATAGAATAAAATTTACTACCAGTAATGTCTACCCACATACCAAGTTGTTTCATGACTCACACTGGCATGATGTTAATAGTAGCTCCTAAGTCAATCATGCAATTTCTCACCATTTTTTTGTTTGAGTAATGTGGTAAAAAATGGATCCCCCTGTGGGGAATTCATTAATGAATTGCCAAGACAAACTTCAAGGACTTTTATATCTCCCTGCCTGCCATTGCTTTTATTCTCCAAATTTGTGTTTTTATTCATTCCACTAGATATTAGTTGAATAACACTATCTCTATACTCCTTTATCTTCATCATTTCCAATAATGGCGCAGACATCTTCACTTGAGACAACGCTTGTGTGAAGTCAAATGAAGAGGATTTTTCTTTTTTGGCTACCTTCTTTTGTTCCAGTCAATCTCCATTATTTTCCTCTTTCTCCTTTTTATTATTTTCATCATGCTTATGTTTTCTTTTGCATAACTCCTTGTCTTCCCTTTTGGGAACATTTATTTGCTCATTCTTATTAAGTTCCTTATTCTCTACCTTCTTAGGTTTATCCTGAGTCGTTTCATTTTCTTTTACAAACAATCCTCTCGAAGTACCCTCATATGCATTTATTGTTTTGTTTCTTAGCAAATAATCTATTTTTTCTTGCTCCACTACAGCAATGGTTAACTCTTTGATTTCATCTTTAGTTGGCCTCCTCAATCTTGACTTATTTGACTTAGGTGGTGTGTAAGGATGATGTGATTCATCATTTCTTTCATCTTCTTGATCAGAGAAGACCTATTGTTCTACCATGTGAATGTTGTATCTCTGGTTATTCACATCATACTCATAGCCTTCATCTCTTGAGGATGAATATTCATGTTCAACTTGATGAAGGGTATGTGAAGTAAAGTATATTGTATGATCCTTCTCTTCATTGTCACATGTAATTTCTTCTTCTTGTATTGATTTTGCTACAACACTGCAATGATCCAAGGAGTGAGGAAATTTGCAAACTTGACACTAAGGGTTGTTATTAACCATGTAGGCTCCCCTTTTCTTTAATGGATCAAAATTTTCTTTATGCCTGGGTCTATCAGCTATGGGTTTTCCATCCTTCCAATTTGTGTTGTATGTCATATCATGCAATCTAGGTCGTTCATTTCTATATGATTTTTCCTGCTTATTTTGAGGATTGTTAAAAAAATGGGGGACTCTAAGGTTATCCCTTTTTCCGATCATCCTTGCAATTTTTTTGTTACTCTCAATGGTCAATGCAATTTTTTGTGCTTTAGTTAAACTTCTAGGGCATCTATTTCTGATCTCATACCCTATTTTTGGATGAAAGGCCTTCAAATAAATGATTAAGGTTTCTAGATCAGTCAGTTTGGAACCTTGTGGCATTTTGTTTTTATAGTTTGGAGAACCTCTGATTGAAATCATAGATCATCTCATTTTGATATTTTTAAATAGTTATTAGTTCATGAAGGGAAAATTGAGGTGCACACTAATTCCCATATTGTTCTAAAAATTGGTTTTGAAAGTTTGCTATAGAATCAATTGAAACATTAGGTAAACCATTAAACCAATCCCTTGCTTCATCAATTAGTGACATCATGAATAATCTCATATTTATATCCTCATATTCCATACCAATATCCTATATGAAAGAATTGAAATTTTTGATATGTTCTTCAACTAATATCACATTATTCCCAGTGAATTCGGGAACCATATTTCTCCAATTTCTGGCCATTGGGTATGGATATAATTGATATCCTATCAAATCAAATTGTCTACTTAAAGGGTTTTATGGATGCAAATTCAGAGGTAGTGGATTGGGATGGTATTGGTATCCATATTGAGGCTGATGGTAGACATTTTGTTGTTGTTGTGGAACATACTATTGACCTAGTGGTGGGTAGTATTGGGGAATTCTTCCAGAATTTGGGGCTAGGATCTTTGTGGTGGTACATTTTGTTGTGCATGTTGTCTTGGGTTACTACCTACATTATGAGATACCCTTGAAGTACTTGGAGCACCGGTGTTCTGAGATGTTCCTTGTGAATTAATATTACCACCTTGTTTATTTGGAGGAACATATCTTGGTGGTTTTTGTGCCTAAATGTTTAATTGTGCCATTTGTCCATCTATCTACAAGCTTTCTTGTATAATTTGTTGTTTCCTCCACTCCAAATGTGCTTCCATTTCTTGGTTAAAACACCCCTCCTGATTTTCTTCTCCTTGTTGTGATAAGAATCCCCTATCATATTATTCTTGCCTTCATTTTCTTTCTTCTTCATCTCGGGTATTGAGCTCTTCTTCTTGTTGAGGATCCAGTTGGAAATTGGGGACAATGTCACTTAGATTGTTTCTTCCAGGTGGTGTTATGGGATTTTCACCATTAGCATGGAAAGGAGAGTTAAAGTCTTGAAGGGTTGCTCTGATGTGTTCACATTATCTTCTAGCTATTTAGATATTGTTTCATCCTTATTTGTGTTGCCTTTTCCATGAGGAGATCCATGCTTATATATCCACCTAACAGTGTTCTTATTGGGACTCTCCTGATGTAAAAATCTTCCTCCATTCATGTTGGGTGATATGAAATATTTTTGGTGTCTAATGTTTATCATTTGTGATCTAATAATTTTTTCATCGGTCATATAAGTCCCTTAGAGTTGCCACCTACTTTTTATAAGTAGGAAAATTATTGTGTTCTTTCCCAACGCGGAGTCTTTAATTTATTATGATGTTTGAAATGACTATATGATGGAAGGATTAGGTTCAGAATTGGCTTAATCCCCAGTAGATTTGTAAATTTGTTAGGTCTCAAAAGTGCAAGCTTTAGACCTTAAGAGGATGCCACGCTCTTAGTACATTGTTAGCTAATGAACCAGGCAAACAAGGTTCCTTACCTCCTACTCTTTAGGCTCTTCTAAACCTAGGTGGGTATACTTGAGTGATATGGCCGATTTTAAAGGCTATGATTTCTTATCCAAGCAATCTACTCACAATGGAAAATGGGGGTAAAGTAGATGTAATGCTAATTATTGATTCCTATTAAGAATGTCGGTGATAAATAAAGTTTGTATAAGATTATTTTAAAATGATCAATTCCTTTACTATTGGGTGAGTGGAATCAAAATGTGGATGATGGTTATGGAGACAAGTTTGTGTAAAATGGATAGATTTACTCTTCAACTTAACTTGAATAGTTGGACACCTCAAATGTTTGCACCTTGTGCAAACATGCCAGTAGGTTATATATTAATCCTAGTGATATACCCTTATGCTACTTTGAAATTGTGAAAGGATTTAATTCATATGTGAAAGGGAACCAATTAAGATGATCTTTTAAAAGGACTTTAATCTAGACATAAAATTATTAAAGTACAACTCTTAAGAGGAATTTTAATTTTTCTTCACACAAAAACCAATCAGAAACATCACACAACTACAACAAATGTGTATTGATAAATTAAATGCACACCCACACACTCAATTTGAATAACATAAAAAACCACTTTGGAGACAGTCAAATAACATGCAAGCATATAAATCCACACAACTGTTGAACACTTGAAAGCAAATCAATATTTATGCATAACCTTCTCCATTATATTTATCTTTGAATTATATGCATTATAACAAGAGTTTTTGATATGAAGTGAGTGAGAAAGATTTTTCAATCTATCTTCTTACTATGCCTATTCTAAAAATGATGATCCTTTCAATCATCTCAAGTTCACCATATATATCAATATATTGAAGAGGGTATACCCCTTCACAAGTGTCTTTTGGAATTAACAACAATACAACATTAACAATTAAGCTCTAATGAGCCATAAATGAAATTGTGTTATATGATCTAAATATTCTTGGCTCAAGTGTGTACCAGCATCCTCTGCAACATTCCTCGCAACTATCTCCATGATGATCATCTTCTCCAAATACTCACATGTCTCCTCCAGTGTTGAATCCTCATTTTTGTATGCTTCCAAGGCTCCATGTAGTATCAACCTACATTCTTTCATCTAGTCACTTTGATCTTTCAATTCCCCATTATCTTTGAATAATGAAGGCACCCCTTCCTTTGAAGCATTGATGAATTCTTTAGCATCTGCCTGCAGTTCCTTATAATAGTCCTGATGTTTCTTTATCATGTCCCCAACAACTTTAATGACTCCTATATCAGAGGTCCTTCTCTTTTGTATATCTTGGAGTTTTTCTTGGAGCCTGTCATTTATCCTCTTGTGTTCTTGAATTTCATTGTGACTTTTCTAGTGAATCACCTAGAACTTATCCATCCAAACCATCAGTTAGTGTGCCTCTTGTGGAATATTGTAGACAGTATATCAAACCTAGATTTACTCACTTGAGTATGTACCACAAGGTCAGTCTCTCCTACTTTTAGTGTCATCACATGACCGAATTCCTTCTTAGTATCAATGATCATAGGTTTCTTATGTGGGGGATACAATTCCCAAATCATAAGAGATTCCTCGTCAGGGTTATATCTTGATCTAGTATACACTTTTGTCACACCATCTGGATTGAGCTTATGCTTAACATCATAATTATGTAGAAAACTATCAAAAACAAGAGAAAAATTTAAGTCTAAACTAGGGAAAACCATTACACTAGACTCCTCTAATAGTTTCCTTCCTTTCTCTGGAGTCATGTCTTTCATTTCATTTTCCACATGCACCTTTAATGTGTTAAGCAACCAGCCTTCATTATTTAATGTGATGTCTATGACTGATTCTCTTATTTTTTTTCCTTTTTGCTTGTACAATAATGACCTAAATTTAGTATACTTTATAAACTGAACATCAAAAATAAAGGATTTATAGGCTAATTTCCACGTATCTACATTAGATGATTCCTCAACTTCTAGTTCTCTACTCTGAGGCTGATATTCTTCAATTCTCAGTTTGGGAATCTTGTCAATTTGGCCTTGGGGTTATCTTCCACTAGAAGATTCCTCACTAGAATATGATAACATTTTCATCTCTTGTAACTCCATCTTTGGCTCCATTTCTCTATTGTAGTTGTCAATGGCCATTTCAACTTTCCTCTCTTCCATGTTCCAGATTATGTCATCACGAGGATATGGTTTATGATCATATCCACCTAGATTCTATCCTTCCCTTACAAAACCAATATAACCCTTAGGATAAAACCCCTTCCTCGGCGTACCCTTCTTCATATGGAAATGTGATAACTTATCCAAAACAAGATCCTACCCTTCCTTTGATACTACAATGAATTCTCCAAAGCACAATGTACTAGGCATAAATGACTACTTCGCATAGGAACTTGGATTCATAACATTAGAATAGTCCATTTGTTTGAAAATTTCCAAATATGAAATCCTATTTGGCACAATTTTTGGCAAAAGGAAATGTGTATCTTCAAAACCACATACTCTGATCATGGTTGAATCAATGTAGCAATACTAGTCACCCCAATTATTCTCTATATATGGTGGTCCATTGAAGTCCTTGGGCCTTAAGAATCTTTTAATCTCATCAAATAATGAATAATCACAAGGATGATTAAACAACCTATATAGTATCTTGACAAAGTATTCTTCAAAATAAACATAACTGGAATGAATAAACCTATTGTCCCAAATGGAATTCCACAATCCCACTGGTAGTGGCTGGCCCTCTTTATCTAATCGTATAATTCTCAATTCTTTTGGCCACATTCCTAACTCCTGACCATAGTACAATATCATGTGCATGAGAATTGAATAGTGTTTGAAGTGCACTATGGGAGATCCATTCTTGATTGCCATTAGTCTCGAGTCTATTTCTTTGGCAATGTGTGAAGCATAATCAAAAGTTCTTGCATTGTGGAATTGTATATCGGAAAAAATTACCATTGGCCTTATAGACATGAATTCATAAGCCTTTGTTCCCATTATTTGGCACGCCAAGAAGTAAGTATGTTTCTAGTAGGGCTCGAATAAATCAATGTGAAAAGGAGGCCCTCCATTATCTTCAAGTGGGACAATGATTCCATATTTATTGGGCTTGTGCAATGATAACCTCCACCCTTTATAAGTTGTATCCATTCTCAAATAATCCTCCAAATATTCATGCATAATAGGCTGGTCATGTGTGTCATCTAGGTTGAAGACTTCACAAAGTGCGGTCCTCGACACATGTATGAAAGGCTTACCCTGCAGGTTGCAACTAGCTTTGAGGTTTGGGTTATAATGTTTAGCTAGAATTTTAATGATCTCTACATTCACGAAGACATTAGGAACGAGCAATTTTCCTAAATTGAGATTCCAAGGGTTGCATATAGGCTCAAATCTATTCCTTCAAGAGTAGTGGAACATGAATAACCCATAGCCTCTAATGGGATTCCACACATCACCTATATGTTTGAATTTATCCTATAACCTTTTTACATTAGGCCTCAATTGAGTAGACCTTCTGGCTTTTGGCCCTGAATTGGGCAATTGATCTATAAGGTCCTGGTTCAATCTACATTTTACTTCTAGGCCCGTTTGAGTTTTTTATTTCTTACTCTTGGATTGGTTACTTTCACCCTTTTTCTTCCTACTTTTCGCTTTTACAGAACTTAAACCTTCCATTTCAATCCTTCACGAGATGGGAGAGCTGAATTGCAAATTATTAATTTGTAGGAAAATTCAAAATGCTTACTTGTGTATCTCTAGCTGCACCAAATTCCTTGACTCCTGTTTGACATCACGTCCTTCCCGCTGCAATTTCTAATAATTGTTTTGGCTCAATTTTTTCCCAATCAGAATTTACATAAGGTTCATTCGTGTAGCCATTAATTTCTACCACTAGAAATGAATGCAACAATCTTTTTAAAATTTTAAATGTCAGAGCGACGCAAAAGGTTGCATTGGCGAAACCCTTATGACCTCAGGCCAATTTGTGTTCTTCATTTGGTTCCAACTTTGTTTATACATTCTCAATTGATCACCAAGACATAATTGAATGTCTTTTCGACATGAAGTGACCCTTTAGTTCTTAATATTTAGTCGGGAAGATAGCCAAATGTTCCTACCCATGTTATACAATTTCCCATCTACTTGTAAACTTTTATTATTTCGAGGAGAAAATCATAAGGTCTTCCCAATGTCAAAGTGGTCTGGACCTTTTGAAATCCTTTTACTCATCACCTAGTGTCTTTCTGAAAAAATTGTGACCATCTCGTGTTACCATCAAGTTGACATGCACCATCACTAAGAGAATAGAATGTTTTTCTGATGCATTTTCTCTCCCAGATGCATCTCTTCTACTGCTTCATTTATTAGGATAAGTCAGTGACACTTTCTATGAAAATCACTCTCATTGGCGTAACTGTTGATGATGTTTTTATGCACTTCTCAACATAGGTAATGCATAGGTGCATCACCTCTATTGAAAGACAATCTTACACAATCAAATTGTAGAACACTATCCCAAGGTCTCTTGGATGTCAGGTCTTGAGAGTGCTTGGAATATCTCAGTTGATTTATGTGATTTGCTGGAATCACAAGGTGGACTTACAAATGAGTTACAAAGCGGGGAAGTTGGATATACAAATGGAGTTCTTAAGATGGGAGATTTGTTGTGCATTTGCTGCAGGTTCACATAGCACTCTTGAACTCCATTTTATCATTGGATTTAGCTTTATAATGTGCAATGAACCTTGCCTAAGGTTACTTATTAAAAAAAAGGAAAAAGGGCAGGGAAGAGAAAAGGTTCTTGGATCTGATACTACAAATGAACAGTGATCATGGGGACTACTACAATAGAAAAACTCCCTAAACTGGGTTTTGCTTGGCCAAGAGGATCATACAGTTACACAAAACCAGTGCAATCTTCTAAGGACTTCAGATTTTTAGTTTGCATACACACATCATGAACATGCAATTGAACTAAGTTGCAACAATCAAATAAAGAAGCCCAGACTAACTTTACATAGTAGCTTGTCATCAACAAGTGCCAAAAGTATGGGCTGAAAATTCATCAAATACTGAAACAACAATCACAATTACCACTTCCATTCAAGAAACTACAACTAAAACTAACTTGGAAGGTAGAACCATGCATGAAAGATGAGAAAAATCAAAGAGAACATCCATAAAATCATGCAATGTTGTCTTCTATTGCTGCAAATGTTTTTTTACACCAGCTCTCCAACCCTTTACAAATGAGGGGGAGGCCCCTATTTATAGTCTTGCAAAGCCCAAATGAATGGCTATAATTGAGTTACATTGTGTGGCTCAGATTCAATTACATTAGGGCTTCACCTACCCCACAATATTCAACAATTTAAAATACATTTGTTGTCCTTTTCCTATTTTGTCTTGTAGTGGCCAGTCACTATAGCAGTTTTGTCTTCTAGTTGATTTCCCTTTTACTATAGCTGAAACTGCCTAAAAGCTACCTTCTTTCTAATGGACTTGCAACATTCTTCATTGGGTCAAATGGGTCTGTCAACGATTGGAATTAATGGATTGGTTGCCCCTAATTTGGGTAGACAACCCCCAAAGATCATCATCATCTGGTGAAAAGTAGGAAAAACTTCCTTGCATTTTTTCATTGACTTCCTTGGCATAGGCCTTCTTTTGATGTCAGCTCTATTGGTGTACACCATGAGGAGAGGTGGGCATAACATGAATGGTGATAGGAGCCACATGCTTTTCCTTGTTCAACTTTCTCAATGGTTTTCCTAACAGACCCGCGGTGGGCTTCTTGAAACATACATGCATGAAGTGTCGTAAGTGCTTTCATACACAAATCAAGGAAAATATTAATCAAAACTTTCAAAATCCTTGCTAGATCCATTCATGCATCATCAAAACATCATAATATTTAGTGTGGATTGCCATTAGCAATTTACTAGAGAGCGTTGGAACATTCCGGGACCGAGAGGCTAGAATGTTGTTTTGAAAACGGCGAATAGAGCATGAACTCCAGATGGTATCTCCCGACTACAAATTTGAATTTAAAAGGTCCAAGGAGGATAAGATCCAATTTTAGCATCTAGGTTGAAGTCCGTTTCCAAATTGGAGGAGTGCTTGTATGTTCCAGAAACAAGAGGCTGAAATGCTATTTTGAAAGGGCGACGGATAGTCTGGGCCACAGATGGTATCTCTCAACTTCAAATTTGGAATTTGGAAGGTTCATATTGGAGAGGATGAAATTTTTGCATGTGGGTCAAAGTCTGTTTTGGATTAGGAGACCACGGAGGCGTCGGGCTCCAGAACAGAATGCCCAAGGCAAACGGATGGAAGAAACGAAAAAACGGAGACAAAATACCGGAAACGGAATTCCGGAGGCGAAACCCTGGAAACAACCATGGAGGGGCTGGGCTCTGGAAGCTAGAATGCCTAAGGCAAATGGATGGGAGAAATGAAATTCCAAAGGTGGAACCCCGGAAACGGCCACGGAGGGGCTGGGCTCCAGAAGCCGGAATGCCTAAGGCAAAGGGATGGAAGAAATGGAAAAACGGAGACAGAATCCCGAAAACGGAATTCCTGAGGTGGGATCCTAGAAATGGAATTCCGGAGGTGGAACCATGGAAATGGCCACGGAGGGGTCGGGCTCCAAAAGCTGAAATGCCTAAGGCAAACAAATGGAAGAAACAAAATTCTGAAGGTGGAATCTCGGAAATGAAATTTCGAAGGCGGAACCTCAGAAACAGCCACGGAGGGGCCAAGCTCCGGAAGCCGGAATGCCTAAGGCAAATGGATGGAAGAAACAGAAAAATGGAGATGGAATCCTAGAGGCAGAACCCCAGAAATGGCCACGGAGGGGCCAGGCTCCGGAAGTCGGAATGCCTAAGGCAAACGGATGGCAGAAATGAAATTCCAAAGGTGGAATCCCAGAAAAGGAATTCTGGAGTCGAAACCCCAGAAATGGCCATGGAGAGGCCGAGCTTCGGAAGTCGGAATTCCTAAGGCAAACAGATGGAAGGAACAGAATTCTGGAAATGGAATTCTGGAGGTAGAACCCCGAAAATGGCCACGGAGAGGCCGGGCTCCGGAAGCTGGAATGCCTAAGGCAAACGGATGGAAGAAACGAAAAAATGGAGACGGAATCCCGGAAATGGAATTCTGGCGGAACCCTGGAAATGGCCATGGAGGGGCCGAGCTCCGAATGCCAGAATGCCTATGGCAAACGGATGGAAGAAACAGAAAAATAGAGATGGAATCTCGGAAAAGGAATTCTAGAGGCGGAACCCCGGAAACGACCATGGAGGGGCCAGGCTCTAGAAGCCGGAATTCCTAAGGAAAACGGATGGAAGAAATGGAAAAACGGAGACGAAATCCTGGAAACGGAATTCCAGAGGCGAAACCCCAGAAATGGAATTCCGGAGGCGAAACCCCAGAAACGGAATTCCGGAGACAGAACTCCAGAATAGCTGGGGACGGACGAAGTTCCCGGACGTTCCAGAACGAAAATTTTGTAACTTCCCAAAACTTAACGAAACTTTGGAAATTCACTTAGGCACCATAAAAACATCCCAAATCTATGGGAAACTTGTCTGCAAAGTCAAAAGTGAAGGAAAAGGCGAAACGAGCGAGCGGGGAGGCGAAGCCCAAAAAACCCAAGACTTAGCAATTTTTTATTTTAGGGGAAAAATATGGTCAGCCAAAAATGAGACTTTGAAGGGCACATTGACCAACTAGGACAAAAAAATGAGGGGCACGCAAAATGAGACAGGAGCAAAGCAACCTGTTTGGAGCGAAAAAGAGAGGGTCCTTGCTTACAACGGAGCGTGTGTGCAAAACATGCACAACAAATGGTGACTCGCTGGGGGAAATGCTCTAGAGCATTTCAATGACAAACTAGAATCACGAACCTAGAATCTCTGGTTCCGACCTTCATGCTAGGGAAAACAAGCTAGACGCTCAACCAAAGGATGAAAACCACTAGTTAACCCAACCTTGAGTATGCTAAAAATACAAGTGTGTGCAGTTGCATTAATTCCCATCCTTTAGTTGTTGTAGGAATCCAAGCTCCATCAAGTTAAGCTATGTAGTTTATTCTAACTCCAAAAGAATTTGGGACATTGCCTCGTTGCCAGTCAGGCATCCATAGCCCCGATGAGGTTGTCGTTGTGATTCTCCCAAACATTGCTCTACTGTCGGCCGAGCGTCCATAGCCCCGGTAGAGTTGCTCGTATACCCCTGAAAAGATGAATTTCTCTTCTTTTGATTTTCAATATTTTGCTTTCTTCTTTTGTTTCTTTTCTCTTTTCAGTTCTTTTATTTCAACCCGCAAGCAATGAAGCTCGTGATCAGGGCTGAGAATCACAGTGGCACTGGAGTAGAATTTTAGATTTTTTGCTTAACTAGACTTCACAAAGGACCTACAGTGACCGTCAGATTCTTAAAATTTTTGAGAGATATAAGATTCTAAAATACTTCAGAATCAGACCAACCAATGACTTATCCACTTTGAATCAAACATCCAGATCGTTTGATACTAACAGAAGATCCTCACCATCCATTCTGAAAACTTGATTAGAGTTTGACAAAGAAATACATAGAACAGCCCTAGGAAATAAGAATGGTTGTTGTGCGCACAGATGTGCCCAGCAAAAAGCAAAGGGACCCCGAGCAAAGCAACAGCAAAGCAAGAGAAAACAAAAGCAAACAAAATAAAATGAAAAGAAAAAACCAAAACCAAAGCAGGACATTGAAAGAAAACAACGGAGAAACTACTCTAAGGCAAGCAACCGATAGCAAACCAACTAACCTAATGAAAGCAGAAAAGTGGAGCATTTATAGGAAACCTACACTACTCAAAATGAGCTATGTACAAAGATATTTACAAAGAACTATGTTTGAGTAAGGTGAGATGACAATCATGCTCATTGGATTTCGTAATGTGTGCACAAGCAAACGGGCAATCATTATAGTTCTCAACCATGCAGATTTATCCTTATGCTCAGATAAAATAAATTCAATATTGCAACATTCAAATTTAGTCACCCGGTCAGGGAAAATCAGCAATTGAGGAGGCTCATTAAACCCATGATTAATCCATAAACACATCTATTTTTCCTCATTCCCATAATCAAAATGATAAGTGCAGCTATGAAAATTAACAGGAGTAAGGAAGGATAGAACCTGGATTTCGTCACATGGAGGTGGTAGCATTTGACAATCGAGAGCGAGCACCGTATCATCAGTCTTTGCATCAACAACCTTGGGCGGGCATGGTGGATGGTGTAGCATCTTAGGAATCAAGTCTGCATAAGGCAAGCAGAATGGGGCAGCAAACACTTCTTCCACGTCTTGCATGGGATCAACAATCCCCCTTGGCAGTTCTTCAAAAAGAAGTACTTCATCTCGTTGATCTTCTACAAACCGAACGTCCACATGATTGTTGTCCACGAAAGGAAACACGTTGTCCCACTTCCTATCCCAAGTGTCAAAATTATCTTCATGATGCTCAGTGTCATGGGATTATGACATGTGAAAATCTATCCTATTGCAGCCATTTGAATATGAAGGAGGATCAACAATGATCATAGCGGAAGGACTCCAAGTTGCATCTTGTAGTCGACTAGATGCTTCAACTCTATTGGCAGCTATCTCAACACCCTTGCCTTTGTCTTCTTCTCTTTGTTGTTCATGTAACTCATCATGACGTTCACTCATTTCCCCTTGCTCACTATCGCTATAAACGGTGAAGGAACCCCTCTCCCAATCCGGAAACTCTAGTGCATCACCATTTGGAGGTTCAAGGAGTATGTCTCCATCGCTACCATCTTCTGGGATGTGCTCTTCCTCGGCATGAGCATACCTCCGCAGCACAACTCCCAGTAGAAAGAAGTCATCAATTGATGGAACCTCATCAAGGGGGCCAAAATTTACTATGTGATTTTCTTCCAAAGACTCACAATAAATCCTATCATCCATGGTACACAAATGCTCTTGAAGAGGGAGAAATTCTTGATGACTGGTGGACAACATTCCAATTTGATCTATTTCATCACTCGAAAGCTCGAGATTGTATTGTTGTCCTTTTTCTATTTATGTCCCAACATCCTCTTGAGGAATGCCTTCAGCTGATTTTTCACTTGGCTTGGGCTCTTGGTCCTCATGTTCAATTCTTCAAGCCACTGTTGAAAGTGGTGTGCTCAACTGCCTTGCTTGTTCTCTAACTTGTTGCACAGCTTCTTGGCATAGCTCACATGTGAACTCCGACTGTGATGAATCATGGAGCCTACACCAATTTGGTAGCAACAATACCTCCAAATCCACCTGACATTTTAGTTCAGGCCAATCCTTTGCTAGCCTTGACACTAGCTCATTATATCTATCCATGATTGGGTTGTCATCGTCATTTGAAATGAAAATCTGGTAGTGAACAGCTGCACCCTGTAGTTGTTCCCACTCCTCCAAGTCTGCATTTTTAGGTTCTTGGTCACTATCATTGATGAAGGAGAGGTCTTCCAATCTAATTTCAGTTATTCCTTCATCATCATTTTCTGCTATCCCAAGGCTGTCAACCTCTTCCTCTTGCTGATTTTCAGCATCTTCATTGGCTGCCCCAGCATATACTGCTGCAAACTTGATTGACTCATCCTCAACTGCTAATGGCTCCTCTTCCTAAGTGGAGGACTGCCCTTTACTGATGAAGGAGAGGATTTTCAACTCCATTCCTAGTGAACCTTCACCAAAGCTTTCTGCTGTCCCAAGGAAATCAACTTCTTCCTCTTGATTTTCAACTTAAGTGTTTGTTGTCCCAGCACTAGATTGTGGCAGATTTCCTGGTTTATCTTGAAGGTGTTGCCCTCCAGATGTTGATAGATTTTCTACCATATGAGATGACTCATTCTCCTTAATAGTTGGCTACTCCAACTTGTTCAAATTTCCTTTGACTTAGGTGATGATGCTTGCACATGATGAACAAGTAAATCTGAATGTGGTGCATTGTGAAATCTACACCAGCTTGACATTAGTGCTTCCTCCAATCTTGGTCCGTCTTTGCTTCCCAAACACTCTTGGATCATCTCTTCAAATGCCTTGGCTGCCATGGTTATCAATTCTTCCTTTGGGTCTGCAAGGGCTAAAGGCTGATATATTTCCCAAAAGGGAATCTCTCCTTGCAAGACTCTTTCAATTCTGCTCAAGAAGGTTAGACACTCTAGTTCATTGTGCCTATGGGTGCCATGAATTCTACATCTATCTGCCAATACAAAATGTTGCAATGGCCTCTTCAATCTCCTATTTAAATTTGCATGTAGCCGAGCGATGCTGATTTGCACATGTTGCTCCATTTCAACTCAACTTCTTTTTGCCTTCAAAATTTTTTGATTTTATGTTTCAGCATTAAAAGAGATCACTCTATCTTAGATTTCTTCTTTGAAAGTGCTCTTATCAACATCCAACATTCAACTTTGTAGCCTCAACATGTCAAGCCCTCCTTGTAGTGCCAATTTTGTTGATGGTGTTTTTATGCACTTCTCAACACAGGTAATGCATAGGTGCATCACCTCTCTTGAAAGACAATCTTACACAATCAAATTACAGAACACTATTCCAAGGTCTCTCGGATGTCAGGTCTTGAGAGTGCTTGGAATATATCAGTTGATTTATGTGATTTGTTGGAATCACAAGGTGGACTTACAGATGAATTACAAAGCAGGGAAGTTGGATCTGCAAATGGAGTTCTTAAGATGGGAGAGTTGTGCATTTGCTATAGGTCCAAACAACAGTCTTGAACTCCATTTTATCATTGGATTTAGCTTTATAATGTGCAATGAACCTTGCCTAAGGTTACTTATTAAAAAAAAAGGTTTTTGGATCTGAAACTACGAATGAATAATGATCATGGGGGCTGCTACAGTAGACAAACTCCCTAAACTGGGTTTTGCTTGGCCAATAGGATCCTACAGTTACACAAAACCAGTGCAATCTTCTAAGGACTATAGATTTTCAGTTTGCATACACACATCATGAACATGCAATTGAACTAAGTTGCAACAATCAAATAAAGAAGCCCAGACTAACTTTACATAGTAGCTTGTCATCAACAAGTGCCAAAAGTATGGGCTGAAAATTTATCAAATACTGAAACAACAATCACCATTACCACATCCATTTAAGAAACTACAACTAAAACTAACTTGGAAGGTAGAACCATGCATGCAAGATGAGCAAAATCAAAGAGAGCATCCATAAAATCATGAAATGTTGTCTTTTATTGCTGTAAATGTTTTTTTACACTAGCTCTCCAACCCTTTACAAATGAGGGGGTAGCCCCTATTTATAGTTTTCCAAAGCCCAAACGAATGGCTATGATTGAGTTATATTGTGTGGCTTAGATTCAATTACATTAGGGCTTCACCTACCCCACAATATTCAGCAATTTAAAATACATATGTTGTCTTTTTCCTATTTTGTCTTGTAGTGACCAGTCACTATAGCAGTTTTGTCTTCTAGTTGATTTCTCTTTTATTATAGTTGAAACTGCCTAAAAGATGCCTTCTTTCTGATGGACTTGCAACATTCTTTATTGGGTCAAATGGGTTTTTCAATGATTGGCATCAATGGATTGGTTGCCCCTGATTCGGGCGGACAACCCCTAAAGATCATTATCATCTGGTGAAAAGTAGGACAAACTTCCTTGCATTTTTTCATTGACTTCCTTGGCATAGGCCTTCTTCTGATGTCAGCTCTATTGATGTGCACCACAAGGAGAGGTGGGCATAAAATGAATGGTGATAGGAGCCACATGCTTTTCCTTGTTCAGCTTTCTCAATGGGTTTCCTGACGGACCCGCGGTAGGCTTCTTGAAACCTACATGCATGAAGTGTCGTAAGTGCTTTCATCCACAAATCAAGGCAAATGTTAATCAAAACTTGCAAAATCCTTCATAGATCCATTCATGCATCATCAAAACATCATAATATTCAGTGTGAATTGCCATTAGCAGTTTACTAGAGAGCGTTGGAAAATTCTGGGACCGAGAGGCCGGAATGTTGTTTCGAAAACGACAAATAGAGAATGAAACTCTGGATGGTATCTCCTAACTGCAAATTTGGAATTTAAAAGGTTCGGGGAGGATAAGATCCAATTTTAGCATCTGGGTCGAAGTCCATTTCCAAATCGGAGGAGCACTTGTATGTTCTGAAAACAAGAGGTCGAAATGCCGTTTTGAAAGGGCAACAGATAGTCCGGGACACAGAGGGTATCTCCCGACTTCAAATTTGGAATTTAGAAGGTTCATATAGGAGAGAGGATGCAATTTTTGCATGTGGGTCGAAGTCCATTTTGGATTAGGATACCACGGACACACCGAGCTCTGGAACGGAATGCCTAAGGCAAACAGATGGAAGAAACGGAAAAACAGAGATGGAATCTCGGAAATAGAATTCCAAAGGCAGAACCCTGGAAACGGCCACGAAGGGGTCGGGCTCCAAAAGCTGGAATGCCTAAGGCAAACAAATGGAAGAAACAAAAAAACGGAGATGGAATCCCAAAAATAGAATTCCAGAGGCGAAACCTCGGAAATGGCCATGAAGGGGCCGGGCTCCGGAAGCCAAAATGCCTAAGGCAAACGGATGGAAGAAATAGAAAAACGGAGATGGAATCCCAGAAACAGAATTCTGGAGGTGGAATCCTGGAAACGGAATTTCGGAGGCGGAACCCCAGAAACGGCCACGAAGGGGTCGGGCTCTGGAAGCTGGAATGCCTAAGGAAAATGGATGGAAGAAATAAAATTTGGGAGGCGGAATCTCAGAAATGGAATTCCGGAGGCAGAACCCTGGAAACGGCCATGGAGGGGCCGAGCTCTAGAAGCCGAAATGCCTAAGGCAAACAGATGGAAGAAACAGAAAAATGGAGACGAAATCCTGAAAACGGAATTCCTAAGGCGGAACCTCGGAAACGGCCACGAAGGGGCTAGGCTCTAGAAGCCGAAATGCCTAAGGCAAACGGATGGAAGAAATGAAATTTCAGAGGCGAAATCCCGAAAACAGAATTCCGGAGGCAGAACCCCGGAAATGGCCATGGAGGGGCTGAGCTCTGGAAACCGGAATGCCTAAGGCAAATGGATGGAAGAAACGGGAAAACAGAGGTAGAATCCTGGAAACGGAATTCCGAAGGCAGAACCCCAGAAATGGCCACAGAGGGGCTGGGCTCTAGAAGCTGGAATGCCTAAGGCAAACGGATGGAAGAAACAGAAAAATGGAGATGGAATCCCGAAAATAGAATTCCGAAGACGCAACTGCGGAAACGGCCACGGAGGGGCTGAGCTCCGAAAGTTGGAATGCCTAAGGCAAAAGAATGGAAGAAACGGAAAAATGAAGATGGAATCCTAGAAATGGAATTCCGGAGGTGGAACCCCGGAAACGAAATTCCGGAGACGAAACTCCGAAACAGCCGGGGATGGACGAAGTTCCCAAACGTTTCGAAACAAAAATTTTGCAACTTCCCAAAACTTAACGAAACTTTGGCAGTTCACTTAAGCACCATAAAAATATCCCAAATCTATGGGAAACTTGTCCCCAAAGTCAAAAATGAGGGAAAAGGCGAAACGAGCGAGCGGGGAGGCGAAGCCCAAAAAACCCAAGACTTAGCAATTTTTTATTTTAGGGGAAAAATATGGTCAGCCAAAAATGAGACTTTGAAGGGCACATTGACCAAATAGGACAGAAAAATAAGGGGCACGCAAAATGAGACAAGAGCAAAGCAACCTGTCTGGAGCAAAAAAAGAGGGTCCCTTCCTACGGCGGGGCGTGTGTGCAAAACATGCACAACAGTAACCCTCATAGTCAAGGAGATCTGAGAGACTCAATCTGATCATACATGTCTCTTTGACACAATAGTCCTCCTATTTTATTAGTGAGAGTATATGTGTTTCTTGTCGATGGAGTTTCCATCGATGTGATTTTTGAGCTCGGCATGATTTAAGAACTTCCCTTTGATTACCTTGCTCATGCTAATAGGTCTTCATGGGTGAAACAATAGGTAGTGTCTTCCTGATTATGTACTCATGTTATCTTTGGGGTCCTTGATCACTATGACCTGATTCATGTCTTCTCAATATTGCAGAAAAAGTTCAAATAAAGGGTTTTATGACTTGTTGATTGGGAAGACACACATATGACAATGATCCAAACATGTACCAAATACTCATGATAGGAGAAGAAGATTTGCTATATTTTGGATCGGATAGAAGTGACAATGGAGCTGGATGATGAAATGACAAATGGCAATAAAAATTAAAGAGGGAACTTGCAAAACGAGGAAGAAAATTCTAAGACAAATAGATATCGGAGAGACCAGCCTTTTTCATGACAAGAATCAAAACTGCCTTGTAGTTTTGCTCAATTGTGATCAAGGAAAATTTTGTATGTGCAAGGCCATACTCATGGGATCATGGGCTATGAAATGGATCTTGTCAGAAAAATTCTAACAATTTGCATTAATCATAAAATTAGGATGTGGTGAACTACTGTGGGGACTGGGAGATAAGTAGGTTGAGGTTGGTGAAAATGTGGGTTTTTTCCAGTCCTAACAGACCCATTACCTAGGTGGCTAATGGTTCCTAGTTCACTAGCCTAGAACTCAAACCTTGCCAAATTAAGTGTTAGGATTTATCCTTTAGAAAACACAATAAATAAGGCTTGGATTTGAATTTAAGAGGCCAATTAAGCTCAATTAAGCTCAATTAATTAATAAAGCTATAGATTAGTGTGAGAGTGTAAAGAAACACTTTACAACACCCTAAATAAGGCATCATTAAGTCTATTTTATTAAAAAGGGCCCTAGACTCAATGGGAATGTGTAAAACACATTACAATACTAAATCAAGGCAACATTAGGTTCATTTATTGTTAATTATTCTTGAATTAAGGGAAAAAAGGGATACTTTTTTGTTAATATAAATATAATTAAAAACCAAAAATATATAATCATCACCTAGTCGACACATTCACTTCCACGATAGCAGATTTTGTGCCTCTTGTTGGTGGAAATGATGCCCTCAAAGAAAGACCCTGAGTGACAAAGTATTAATAAATATCAATTAGTGATCTAAATGGGTATGAGTGTTAGGGATAGATAGATTAGGAGTGGTTTATTAATTTAAAGTTATGTGTAATTTATTAACAATTTATAAATTTAACTTATTTAGCAATACGATTTTTTGTTATATTTTAGGATAATTAGGAAATAAAATTAGTATATATTTAATTAATTATTAATAATATGTTGTATAATTTATTAATATTATATACCCATAAATGAACAACTAGATAAAAAAGAATTGTGACAAAATATTCAAGTATTAGGGTAAGTGCACCAAATTGTGACACAAAAAGGTTCCAAATTGAAAAAAATCCATAAAAGGCAATATTACGCACATCAAATTTGGCACTCACCAAATAGGCCTGTGATGCAAGAGCATCTCGAGTGAATGAGTTATCCGTATCAAACAAAATTATTTTTAGTTTTTTATTTCAATTTTGGTTTTCTTTGGCTTTGTTTTGACATCTCTCAGCACAATGAACTATGTTCTACAATCAAACTATCAATTTGAAGTTTTTTTGTCAAAACACCATTTTAAGGCTCCATGTATAGTTTTTGAAAATTATTTCTGGAAAATCCACAAGGAATCAAGTAAAATATTTTCACAAGGACATTCTTGGAGGTACCATGTTGAATGTGCAAAAATAATCAAAGTTACATCTTTCACCGTTTGAGAGAATTAACCATGGAAATTTGTGTTTTTAATGTCGAAAGTGTGTTGTCGATTTATAGAAAGTTTATGGAGTCATTGAAAAGTAACCCTTCTTATTTTTCTAACTTGTTTGGGCCCTCCTTGTGATTTTGGCTTAATATTTCGTTGATTTAGTGTTTTAATGTGGATAACACATTTACATTAGGTATGGGGCCCTTGTGAACTAATGGATTTTAATAGTGCCTTATTTGGAGTGTTGTAAAATTTTGTAACACAATTTCACATTTCTCTAGGATTTCCATTAATAATTGGGCTTTCTTATGCTTTAATTGGCCCTATTTTGCATCCACAAGCCTCATTTATTGCATCATTTCAATGATAATCCCAACACCAATCATTGACCAATCATAATAGTAGATTGTGGGCCTCTTGTTGGTGGAAATGATGCCCTCAAAGAAAGACCTTGAGTGACAAAGTATTAAGATATCAATTAGTGATCTAAATGGGTATGAGTGTTAGGAATAGATAGATTAGGAATGGTATATTAATTTGTAGTTATGTGTAATTTATTAACAATTTATAAATTTAAATTATTCAGCAATAGGATTTTTTTGTTATATTTTAGGATAATTAGGAAATAAAATTAGTATATATTTAATTAATTATTAATAATATGTTGTATAATTTATTAATATTGTGCACCCATAAATGAACAACTAGACAATTTTTTTGTGACAAAATGTTCAAGTATTAGGGTAAGTGCACCAAATTGTGACACAAAAAGGTTCCAAATTGAAAAAAAGTCCATAAAAGGCAATATTACACACATCAAATTTGGAGAGTGCCAAATTTGGTGATCACCAAATAGGCTTGTGATGCAAGAGCATCTTGAGTGAACGAGTTATCCATATCAAAAAAAAATATTTGTATTTTTTTTATTTCAATTTTGGTTTTCTTTCACTTTGTTTTGACATCTCTCAGCATAAGGAACTATTTTCTACAATCAAACTATCAATTTGAAGTTTTTTGTCAAAACACCATTTTAAGGCTCCGTGTATATTTTTTGGAAATTATTTCTAGAAAATTCACAAGGAATCAAGTAAAATCCTTTTGCAAGGACATTCTTGGAAGTACCATGTCAAATGTGCAAAAATAATCAAAGTTATATCTTTCACCATTTGAGAGAATTAAAGATGGAAATTTTTGTTTTTAATGCTAAAAGTGTGTTGTCTATTTATAGAAAGTTTATGGAGTCATTGAAAAAGTAACACTTCTACTTTTTCTGACTAGTTTGCGCCCTCCTTGTGATTTTGGCTTAATGTTGCCTTGATTTAGTGTTGTAATGTGGATAACACATTTACATTAGGTCTTGGGCCCTTGTGAACTATGGAATTTAATGGTGCCTTATTTGGAGTGTTGTAAAATGTTGTAACACACTTTCACATTTCTCTAGGGTTGTCATTAATAATTGGGATTTCTTATGCTTTAATTGGTCGTATTTTTCATCCACAAGCCTCATTTATTGCATCTTTTCAAGGACAATCCCAACACCAATCATTGACCAATCATAATTTAGGTGTTCCTAAATTATGTGGCTCAGATTTAGTGTTTGGGACTCATTCGCAACCTTGGAAAAATGAGTTCCACCTAGGTCTTTTTTGCCCCGATGCATGTTTCACAAATTTTTAAGAACTTTTCATTTTTGGTCCCATACATTAGGCCTGGGTGGACTCATTTGCCACCTTGGGTGAATGAGTCCCGTGTGACCAAAATTCAAATTTAAATCAAATTTTTGATGGGATTTTATTCTCCTAGATCTCATGTCAGCTTATAGTGTTGTAATTATAGGAATTCTTGCATAATTGAGTATAAATACAAGGTTCTTTCTATCAGATTTTCACCTAGCAACCTAAAATTCAAGAGATCACCTAGAAAATTTTATGAGCATTCAAGAGTTCACAAGAGAATTTGAGCATTCACAAAGGAATTCGAGGCATTTTAAGAATAGATTATCAAGCATTCTTCAAGTATCAATCTTCATGCCAAAGATTGCTTGCATCATGTTGTTTTAGAGCCAACAATTGTGATGTAGGGTTTTTTATTCAAGCAAGTGTGTCATTCAAATATCTATCAACATCAAGAGAGATTACAAGTCTACATCCATTGGAGCCATCACTTACATGTTTGCAAGACCTTATTTCTAGGGTTTGGTGAGTTTCAACATTGTTATTTATTCATTCATCATTCGTCATTCTCCATTCATATTTTATTTCATTTCAAGATTTAATTACCAACAAGGGGTATGACCAAGCCAAACCCCTATTCTCGAACCCCACAACATTTTTCCCTCTTCTTGGGTGTGATATGCAAGGCTAGGTTGCAGACTTGTCAAGAAGCAAAGTTGGAGAAAAGTTGTCTAATCCCTAAAGTTGTCATCAAGCCTTGGAGAATCTTGGAGAAGACCTACAGGTGGAAATTTGCATTTTCGGATCTGAAAACCAATCAAATAGAGTAGAGCATACCTAGAGGAGAAGAATCCAATTCAGAACTTCCAGAAAAGTGAAAGTGGATTTATTCACTACTATTGGTGAATGAGTCCCACTATACATGCCTAATAGAGATTTTTATAGATTCAGATGCCCATTTTGTTAAAACCTATATTTGCACATTTTCATGGAAACTAGACTGATTCACCCAGCTTGGAAAATGAGTCCATCAACAATAGATTTTTTAGTGATCCAGACCTCCATCCTGCCTTCTTCAATCTCCCACATGCCAATTTCTAGTTTCATAGCTTTCTATTACATTTTGTTTATCTTTTCAAGTTATTTAGGGTTAGTTTGGATTCAACTAAAGTTTTTTTTACATCCTACATTGCATTGTATTTTCCAAGTCTAAACTTGGTGGTGAACCCCTCGGTAAATATCATTCAGCCCCTAGGATAGTCCTATTGCAAAATATCAATCTCCTTTTCATTGGGATCTCTAGGGTTATGCTTGAGTGGAGTCTCCTTGAAATAGGGTGTGAACACATATCATTCCCCTGATTACCTTTTTGGAGGTTCCATTTTGGTTAACTTTCATATAGGTCATCATTGTTTTGATTTGGAGTGCATTTACATCCTAGATTTAGCTTGTATTAACATTGCATTAGGTTTTGCATCGGTTAATTTGCATTCTAGGGTTTTAAAACTTGCATTAGTGAAAAGATCATTTATCTTGCATTATTGCATCTAATTTCATCAAAAAACAATCAAATTCTACATTTTCATTTCATACATAGCTCAAAAAACATAAAAAGCATAAAATTCAATTCAAAAATTATGAAAATCTTCAAAAACATTAGTACTTGGACTCATTCACCACCTTGGGAAAATCAGTCCCTTTGCATATTTTTCATTGCATTTTCAGGCATTTACATTTCATTTTCTGAGTTGTTGTTTGTTGTTGTTACCTTTTTGTTTTAGCTTATAGACTTTATGCTTCCTTCAATTCATTGCATCTAGCTTAATCTCATTCATATTATGGATTGCTTAAAATCAAAATTGCATTCACAACATTGTTGCATAGTTTAGAATCTAAAATTTCCATAATGGATATGTGCTTTATCAAGCTTTAGATGTCATTAAAGTCTATAGTGGGTGTGTCAAGTTGTTCTTTTATGAATCACCCTAATGAAATTGATCTCACTCATTCTCACTCAACTCCTAATGCATGTCCTCCTCATGATGTTGAAATCATTGGAGAATATTTTGGCAGCATGAATAAGTTCCTAAATGATTTTCTTAATAACCTTGAAGCTAATACATCTTTTTATCCATCCATGAAACAACCAGATCATCCTACAATACCACCTCTTGAGATGTTTGGTTACTTACATCCTGAAACAAGATTTGAATCTAATTTCCCCACAAAAGGTCAACCTAGCTCCTCTAGACAAACAAACACTCAATCATCCTATGATAGCAAAGTAAAAAACACTCCCATCAATCTAGAAGAAACATATGGAACAAGCTTCACAATCTTGAGCAAACAAGGATGTGAGACAACAAATGAACATGACATTAATCAACTCCTAGAACAAATACCAACTGATGAAAATATAAAGGGAATAGGATATATCAAGATCCCCCTCACAAAAAACATGTTCCTAGAGAATATCTAAGGCTTCGTAGCGATGGTATGGTTATCTTAGATCATCATCCTAATATGAATGTTCTTCTTCCTAAAGAACAATCAATCACTCATAACAATGACAAGGATGAGAGGTTCTCCTCAGGCCCTCCTCTGCAACCTTAAACTAGAGAACTTGGTGAATCTAGCAAGAACAAGAGACCTTACAAGTTACCAAAATTAAAGTCTCCTTGTCTTCCACCTAAAAGTGAAAGGAAATTGAAATTGCCTTTAAACAAATAATTAATAACATTACCACCTATGAATCGATTAGTGCTATACCCTAAATATGCAAAGGTCCCTCAATGCACATATCATCAAACTCTCGAACATAGTACCGATGAGTGTCATGCATTCCACTTAATATTACAAAACTTTCACTTTGATGGCAATGATTGCCATCAAGTGATTGCATAAATCTAATATAGTTTCCATCCCTTGTCATCTAATTGTTGTAGAACATTCTATTCTCACTATTACATGACATTTCCCATCACCTACCTCAACTCCTTCTTGTCTCACACTTAGTAGAGACACAAAGTTGATAGCATCATCCTAGTAATGCATTTGTCCTTGTCCCTTAGTTTTTTTATTCACCTTCCACTTATACAGACTGAGATTGGGAGGCGAATGACTTACTCATAGGTTGACTCACATTTTCCTTACTAGCCTTTTGCATTGTTTATTTTTCATTTTATTTTGTGTGATTGCATGTGCGTAATGTGATCCCTTGTGATGCTTTGTTTGATGTTTTCTCTCTCTTTGTGCATTCCTCTATTTTTACCTTCATTCTTCTCTATGTCATGCATCTATTTCACTTTCTATCTTTACTTTCATTTGTCTTGTGTTTTCCTTTTGGGGATGGCATAAGGCATTGAGACATTCGTGCCTCTTCCATGTTGACCCAAAAGGCTTTCCTTTTTCCTTTCTAGTTGCTCCTTTCTATTTGTCTTGTGTTTTCCTTTTGGGGATGACACAAGACATTGAGACATTCATGTCTATTCCATGTTGACCCAAAAGGATTTCTTTTTCCTTTTTCCTTTTCAATTGCTCCTTTTCATGTGTCTTGTGTCTTCCTTTTGGGGATGATGCGAGGCATCAAGACACTCATGTCTCTTCCATGTTGACCCAAGAGTTTTTCCTTTATTTTTTCTCTCTCCGTGTCATTCTTCTAGTTTTATGTGTATTTGGTGAATGATGACATATCCAATCTCAATAAAAACAATGTAGAAAAGAACATACTGACCCCAAGTCCATATATCCCTTATGTGTTTGGTGTTCTCATTTTGGGGGAAATCCCTCTCTTTTCTTTTTCTCTCACATGATGCATCTTACTCAAAAAAACATGACTTGGCATAGGGCTTTCCAAGTTGCCTCTCATGTCTTCTTTCTTGTTTGCATTTTTTATTTTCTACTTTAAAGTAATTGCTCACAACATGGTTCTTATCAATTTATTTAAAGTGGGGGCATACATTGGCATTATTCTTATGCATTTTCTTTTTCAAGGTTATTGGTGCAACCTTCTTACTTCATATGATGCATTTTTTGTTTTGTGGATGACATTAGGTGTAATTTCCTTTAGGATCATGATCTCTCTTAGAATATTATATTCCTCTTAGTGGCTTGATGTGACACACTACATCCCCTAAGTTGTGAATCTTCTATTCTTTGATCGGTCCTTTCTTGGAGATATTAGGCACAATGTTCTCTAAGTTAAAGACCTTTCTTGAACTAAGAAAGACTACTTTGAACATTTCCTATTTTGAATTTTGAATTTTTGTTATATGGCCACCTTGCATAACACAACTTGTATGCTTGTGGATCCATCTTGTTTGTTAATGATCTCCAAGCATACAAAGTTTTAATTGTCTCATGAATCTTGAAAATCATTTTTGTGTGGCACCTTATTAAAGTTATCAGGAGGTATAACTTTGGCATGGTTTGAGCGAGAAGCCCAATCTGAGGCATGAATTTCCCCATAGCCACTTGTGTGTGTGTGAGTGGATACTAGCCATGATTGTATTTGTCTCACCTTTTAGGACTTCTCACCTAGCGGACAACCAAGAGTTTTGTCGCCTCAGAGTGAGTATGCATTTTTTAGACAAACAACCTAGATCTGATCCACATCACATTAGACAAATGGTCGAAGCTTGTTTTGATTCTTTTATTTCATCCTTTTTCCCTTTTTCATCTTTGGCAGTGTATGCTTGCACTTTATCATTTCTCTTTATATCATTCTCATATGTGTTCCTTTGTGCTCATGTTGGTTTGACATGGGATCTTGATCCTCGGGGCTTGATCATTGTCATCTCATCTTTCTAGCATTGGTATATTGGAACCCCTCTTGATGAGTGTTTGTCTACTTGAGTGTGAGTTTAAAGCAAGTTCATCCTCTCACTAAAGTGGGGGCTAAATGGAGTCACTGAAAAAGTAACCCTTCTACTTTTTCTGACTTGTTTGGGCCCTCCTTGTGATATTGGCTTAATGTTTCCTTGATTTAATGTTGTAATGTGGATAACACATTCGCATTAGGTCTTTGGCCCTTGTGAACTAATGGATTTTAATGGTGCCTTGCAAAAGTGTTGTGAAGTGTTGTAACACACTTTCACACTTTTCTAGGGTTCTATCGAATAACTAAGCATAATAAACATAATTTTAATTAAAATCAACTTTAATCTTGCCTTATTTGGAGTGTTGTAAAGTGTTGTAAAACACTTTCAAATCTCTCTAGGCTTGTCATTAATAATTGGTCTTTCTTATGCTTTAATTGGCCCTATTTTGCATCTTTTCAAGGATAATCCTATAACCAATCATTGACCAATCATAATTCATGTGTTCCTAGCTTATGGGGCCTAGATTTAGTGTCTGGGACTCATTCACCACCTTGAGCGAATGAGTCCCACCTAGGTCTTTTTGGCCCTGATGCAGGTTTCACACATTTCTAAGCAATTTTCCTTTTTGGTCCCAGGCATTAGGTCTGGGTGGACTCATTCACCACCTTGGGAAAATGAGTCCCATGTGACCAAAATTCAAATTTAAATCAGTTTTTGATGATATTTTATTCTCCTAGATCTGATGTCATCTTTTAGTTTTCTAATTTCAAACATTCTTGCTAATTGAGTATAAATAGAAGGCTCTTTATCTCATATTCTCACCTAGCAACCTAGCATTCAAGATATCACCCAACAAATTTTACAAGAATTCAAGAGTTCACAAGAGAATCTGAACATTCACAAAGGCATTCAAGGCATTTCAAGGGCAGATTATCAAGCATTCTAGAGCATTCTTCAAGTGCCAATCATCATGTCAAATATTGCTTACATCATGCTATTTTAGAGCTAACAATTTTGATGTAGGGTTTGTGATTCAAGCAAGTGTGTCATTCAAAGATCTATCAACATCAAGAAATATTCTAAGTCTACATCCATTGGAACCATTACTTACATATTTGCAACACCTTATTTCTAGGGTTTGGTGAGTTTCAATATTGTTATTTGTTCATGCTATCAAATTTTCACTTAACCCTCAATTTCATAGAGCTGATTTGTTCAAAGTTTCATTTTAAGGTGAAATTTTTAATTAGCCTCTATAGATGTTTAACCATTGCAAGTGCTTGAATTTTGTGGAATTTTAAAATGAAATGTGTTTAGAATTTCTTGATATCAATTACAGCATTAAGTATTGCATGAAATGAAAAGGAGATGCTTTCATTCTAATATTCAATTACAGTGTTTCAAACATTGTTTTTTAAGAGAAGAAAAGTATAGAATTGAACAAGTGTTTCACAAATGTTGTTTGTATTCACTGGATAATAAAAACCAAGTGTCCCACACAAGCCATCGGAGTAACTAAGACAATGTGTCAAAAAGAACATTCTACACTACTAAAGATTAAAAAAAATTAAAACATATAAGAAGGAAAATAATCATCATTTCCTTTTGTCTTCAGTTGATTCTGGAATGGTGCACCATCCTTCATCTTTGAGCTCCTGATTGACTTGCAAGAGATGTAAAAAGTTGTTAGAGCTCCAATTATGAAAATTCCTATATGAATCATCAACAATAATGTATAGTGTTGCTAATGATACATTGAAACAACTGGAGTTGCAAGAACAAGAAGTGTGATAGAAGCCAAGGGGAAAACATCAGGATAATATATTATTTTCATCTAACATTGTTTGCTTCTTGTGTAGGTATAGAACAAGTCATGTCGTTGACCAAGTGTGAAATTTTAAAGCATGTGGTGTAAATCAGGCTCCCACAAGGGTTGAGACTGGACATTCTATCCCTCATGCATTCAAAGAGGGATTGAGAAGAAATAGATTCAAAATGCTCAAGGAAATACATCCATCAGATAAGTGCATCATAAAATCCAAGAGACTCAATAGTTGACCATTCAAGACAATCAACTCTTGAAGTACAATGAATTGAGAATCATGGGTGATCAACTATTCAAGTATAAATTCATGAATGTGATAGTGAACAGACATACATAATTCCTTATTTATAATCATCAATCACAAGTGAATCAAATTAGAAAGTCCAAAACATCATAATCAAATAGTTCATATTTCAAAATCTTCCATGCAAGTGTAGTGCATTCATACTATCATGTTGTTGTTTGAAGAGAAAAAACACTAAAGGAAGCATAAGGTTGTGAAAAGAAGTGAAATGTGTGTGTTTTGAAGAATTAGAATGCATTGAACTCATGAAAAATGGATACAAATGAAACACTGAAAACATCAAAGTTGTTGCAAAAGAGTGTTTCCTGAATGTCGGGTGTTTGCTCACACTACAGTGGCTGAAAGGAAACGATTGCATGATGAGAAGTAAAGCATAACAAGTAAAATATGCATTTGAGAGTGAAGATCTTTATATTTTATCAAGAAAGTAAGTGAGCTACAACAATAGCATGAAATGATGTCATTTTTTTCTTTCAAAACAATGCATATATGCTTTGGTAAGCCAGTGTCAATATCAAGCCAGGGTTTCTAGGGGTGCAAGTGCAAAGGAAAAGATCCAGAGTTCGATCCCTCAAGATTAAATCTCTATTGTTCCCATTTAAATGTTTTAAAATTGCATAAGGAAAAGTATTTCGATCTCATGGATGAATGCAAGAAAGCTAAAATTAACTCTCATGGTTGTGGCCTGAGAGTTAATTTTCTCTCACAAATGGAATACCCATTTAGGGTATTGTGTTCCAAATACAAGTAAAGAGAAAGTAAACAAACTTTGAGCTTGTTACCAGTGGAAAGTGCCAGTATAAAGTGTAGATGATGGAGTTACAAGCCATGACCATGATGGGTTTTGCAAACCCAAAAAAATTGAGGGCATCAATACAAAAATTCATTCATTTAAAAATCAATAGCATTTACATGGTAGGGCCGAGCCCCTCATATTTCAAAAGAAAAATGGAGGAAGAAATATATAGTGGTCACAGCCTATGTAAATGGTCGAGCCCAAAAAACCCACAACCCTTCATATTTTTGTAAAGAAAAGCTTGAGAAAGCTTTATTTAAGAGGGAAATGCCATAAAATGAAATCAACAGTGGAGCTCACCTTCATAATCTGCGGAAGAACTCGATGGAAGTCACGACCAAGCCCCAAAAATTGCCTCAACAAACCTTCCAATGGCGGTAGTGAGTATGTCGAAGGAGATGTCGAAACAACAGAGGAACAAGAAACACATAAAAACCACAGACAATCTATAGCCAAAAGGCCATATTTCTCATCAAATAAAGCCAAGGAATAAGAAAAATGATATTTAAGGCTTACCATCAAGTGAGGAGGATCAAATGCATCAAAAAATTCAAGGAGATGAGCTCGAATGGTGGCTCCCAGATGAAACCCTAATTCCTCCATGGCGGCACACACGTAGAGCTCTTTCTTCACCAAAGGCCAGTGTGAATGACAATCAAATGAAGTATTGGAGGCGGTTTTGTGGCTAGGGTTTCTCCCCATGACTAGGCCAAATGTGATTTTTATCACATTTTCTTTTAATTTTTAATGCTTTGCTTCATATATTGCCTAGGTCAAATTCCTTTGGCATTTATTTTCTTTGATTTTTAAAGAAAATCAAATCAAAACCATGCGCATGGCCCTTCACTAGGTTTTCCCCTTTTTTCAATGCCTTAGAAACTTTTTATGCCAATTGCATTTGAAGATTCAAAAAAATGACTTTAGGCCTGTTATTTGCCTAAGTTAAGTGATTATATGTGGGGATCCTATATTATTTTTATGATTTTTAATATTAAAATCAAATGTATATGAGAGCACCATGTGATATTTTTATTTTTTTGCAATAAATAAATGCAAAAAATCAAAACAATTGGAGATCAAAAGGAAAAATCAGGAGTGAAGAGACAAATAATTTGAAAACAATAAAAAATTGATGTAACTACGTGGCTTTCTATTTTTGTGTTTCAAGGACTGCAAAATTGTTAAAAACTTATTAAGCAATGTTTCTATAAATTGCTTGATTAGTTTTTATTTGAATGCAGTTAAGTGATGCACTTGAGTTGTCAATTGAAACTTTCTATTCTTGGATTCAATCTTGGACGAATTTGAGGAAAATATGCTACACTGAAGTTTCTATTTTCAGTTTCCAGCAGTTGGTACCTAATTTTGAGGCCTTTTGGGATCAACTTTTGGATGATAGAAAGTTTCCAGGTTTTTTATGCCTTTTGGAGCTGTTTTGGGGTCTAATTTTTAAGATTTTTGAAGGAGCTCGAAAATACAAAAGGGTTGCCTTTTGGAGAGGTAACAGCCTGATTTTTCTATTTTTGGCACTACAGGGTCACATCTTGGCTATAAGTTTGGAGAAATTTTAATTTCTCCACGTTCAAAATTCCTTAATTTCTTGCTTTCTTATCTACTTTGAAATTTTTGTAAACACAATTTTGAATCAGGTTCTGGTGTACTATTCCTCCATTTACAATAAAGAAGCAAATTTATCCTTCTCTCCTTGTCATAATCTCATGGTGATAGTATGACTTTGTTGTGATTCAGATTGTTGAATCCTTCCTTGTCCTACTATTGTGGGTGATTGTCAAGTTTAGCCATAGGTTCAGGTTGCACATTGTATTCTATCTTAAGAGTCTTTATGCAAAATATTGATGAATGGAATGCATTGTGGTGGGTTGTGAGAGTTAATTGCTATCAAAGAAATGTTGTGAGTTAGGTTTCATCAAGATCTTCATATTTAGTTGATCATCTTAAGTTGTAGGTGTTAGATTTTTTTAGTTCTCTCCTGCTCCTTTTCCCCTGAATTTGCATAGTTTAGGTGGTTAGTTGAAAGGGAACTAGCCCATTCTAGATATTCACTCTCTCTAGTCGGTTTACCCAGAAACCAGAGAGTGTTTCCATGTTGTGATAAGATAGACAAGTGCAACTTGCCTAAAGTGTGCAATCTTGGTCGCCAATAGTTCATTCATCATTCCCCATTCATATTTTCTTTCATTTCAAGGTTTAATTTCCAACAAGGGGTTTGACCAAGGCAAACCCCTATTCTCTAACCCCACAACACTTTTCCCTCTTCTTGTGTGTGATATGTAGGGATAGGTTACAAAATTTTCAAGAAGAAAATTTGCAGAAAAGTTGTCTAATCCCTAAAGTTATCAAAGTTGTCATCAAGCCTTAGAGAAGATAGGGGAGGACCTACAAGTGGCAATTTGCAGTTTCAAATCTAGAAACTAGTCAAAAAGAGCAAATCAGACAGAGAGGAGTAGAATCCAGTTTAGAACTTCTAGAAAAGTAGAAGTGGACTGATTCACCACTATTGGTGAATGAGTCCCACTATATAGGCCTGATAAATATTTTTACAGATTTGGATACCCTTTTTGCTGAAACATGTATTTGCACATTTTCCTCGAAACTAGATTGATTCACCTAGCTTGGTGAATGAGTCCTAGTCAACATCAATAACATATTTTTAAGTGATCCAAACCTCCATCTCTCCTTCTTTAGTCTCCCAAGAGCACATTTCTAGTTTCATAGCTTTTTATTGCATTTTGTTTATCTTTTAAAGTCATTTAGGGTTAGTTTGCATTCAAATAGGGTTTTATTTTACAACTTTCATTGCATTGTCTTTTCCAAGTGTAAACTTGGTGGTGAACCCCTCATTAAATATCATTCATCCCCTAGGATATCCCTACTACAAGATCTCAATCTCCTTTTCATTGAGATCTCTAGGGTTATCCTTGAGTGGAGTCTCCTTGAAATTGGGTACAAATACATATCATTCCCCCAATTACCTTTTTGGAGGTTCCAATTTAAATTTTCAAAATTTATGAGGGTTGGAGTGAATTTTTTTTGTAGAGGATCTGAGAACATCATCTCGAGCCTACTCACCAATTTTTAGGTGAAATGAAGAACTTTGGATTTTTTCGCCTGTAGAAGCCTGAATTCATCAATTTGTAAAATCGATCATGTGAAAAATTTATAAGATTGTTGGTAATAAAGATTAATCTTCATGTTATAATCATGTTTATGAGAAATTAAAATAAAATAATATCCAAAAATAAAATTCAATATAGCCACAAATTAAAGTTTTCATAGAGGGAAAAAAATGAAGGAAAAATGAATAAACAAAAGGAGAAAAATACTAAGAGTCGTTGTTAGAAGGAGAAGCTATAAGTTTTCAAAGTCAAATAAAGAGATCCTACATAAGAAAAAAAGTAAGAGGAATAGGCATTGGAATGAAATTTGGGATTGTTGCGAAGGTTGCAACAAAAAAGGGATATTAAAAATTAGATTGTTAAGAGCACAAAAAAAATATCAGAACCAGACCATGCCTTAGGAAGATGAAATAATGTTGAGGAACTAATGCTAATAGAGGTAGGTAGAAAGGAATAAGGATCTGCGTATAGTGCATATTGCAATTTAAATTAAATTAAATTGTTAGTATAAAGAGAACCATTGAAGTTTTATGTGGAGACTCAAAGGGAGTTGTACCATAAAGAATGGTTGCTAGGAATAAATTAAATATGCAGGGATAAATCTAGGTGGATACACTAATTAGAGAAGGATGCATGAGGGAAAATAAAGGGAATTAGAAGTTAATTTCCAATATTTATTGTGGAAGGTTTATGCATAGACGAGTAGAGAGGGGTGATGCTCCACAAAAGAAATAAAAATTGAAAGTTAATTTAAATAAAAAAATCTGAATGCAAATTGGTTAAGCCATGAGGGCCACTATGTAAATTTATTGCAATTTTTTTTATATAAGTGTTGAATTGAAATACAATAAATAAATTATAGGTTTCAATCTTGTAAAGCATTTTTTGTGCATATTGTGTATTGTAGAAGTTTGTTTGGGAGAGGGGAGCACCCTCTTCATCAATTGGTATCAGAGAAGGTAGTCTTGAGAGTGGAGAGGATCCATTAGGACTTATGGGTAGAAGTGTGAATAGATCGCCAACTGTGAGGGAGTTTGTTCCCAAAAGAGTAAAAATAGCGGTAGAGAATAAGCTCGTGAGGGTTGTTGCAAGTAAGAGGAGTCCTGAGCAGTGAGAGATCTTGAAGCTATGAAGAATTTGTTTTGTAAATTGAGTGTGACGATAGATTGTAGATTGAGGTGAGATTGTAGTAGAAAACAACATAGGTACAGTCATAAGGAAGAGGCTCATTATTTTGGAAGCATGTGGATGGTATGAAGAAAATAAGAAATGGAGGATGACCTAAAATATAAAAAAGCAATTAGATAAATTGGAAAAATTCGAGGCACAATAGAATGAAAAAAATCCATGAGGAAAGAACATGAGGATCGAGTGCACAGTGAAGAGCCTATAGTAGAGGTAGTCAAAGAGGAGAAAAATGAAGATGTAGTGATGGAATACGAAGAATGTTTCAGCCCAAGATGGAAGAAAAAATATGTGAGAAGTTTAGGCTATAGATGTAAATAAAGAAGAAAAGAAGAGAAGAAATGAAGAAAATAAGATTATGGACTAAGAGAGTTTTAAATCTGATGAGTACATTGGTGAAGACAAGGATGTCACTTTGTTGAAAGAAGAAATGAGAAGGATCAATGAATTTTTGATAGTTGAAAATGAAAATTTGACGGAGAAGAAGCAATTTTTCGCACCAAGAAAAGATGGTGATGGTGAAGAGTCTTTAGAGGCTCATAATTTTAATAACCTTTTTTGTAATGTTTTGTTTGCAAGAAAAAAAAATGTAGTAGGATATCAATTCTATGACATCGAAGAAGAAATCCTCATGCAAGAGGATACGAAAGGAAAAGGAAGAGAGGGGTTCACATATGAGACATGTCTTGTTGAAGGCATGAAAAAGGAGAACAAATAAAAATTTATAGTAGATATTGAGAAGCAAGGTGAAATTATATTCCTTGAAGAGGCTAAATGAGTTGCAATAGTGGTGAGTCCTTTGAAGGACACAAAGATCATGGTGGTGATGAATGGTGAAGATGGGGGTGTTGTAGTTAAAATTGAAAGAGAAAGGACTACAATAGATGAGATAAATTTTGATTGTTGTAATTGTGAAGAACATGCTAATTTTCATACCTTTAAGTTTGAGGAAGTAGAAAGTAATGGGATGTTGTGGGTTGAGGTGCATCTCGGAGAAAGCCAACATGTTGGTATGGCACAAAGAGAGGTTGAAGAAGAAGATGTAGTTACAAAAATGGGGGTGATGAAAATATTTAATTTTCATGATTCAAATATCATTACTAGTATGGGTAAAGTGAAGAGTGAACATTGGGATTAAATTTCTTGGAGAAGGATGGATTGTGGTGGGTTAATTCCCACAAAGATGGAAGATGAAAGTGGATTCTAGTGGAGGTGGATGATTTTTTGTGGGTTGAATCCCACAAGAGAAGGAATGAGAGGAAGGAATAATTGTCGAGAGAAGTTATGGTGGAAGAAATTTTGCACAAGGAGATTTGGCAGAGTAGTATGGCACATGTTCCAGCCAAGTGTTTGAAGAGAATAAGGAAGAAATTTTGTAGGGTACCTATCTCAACATTGGAGTATACTACAAGTTGCTTGCAATCTAAAAGAGTAGTTTTACTACTCAACTCCATTTTGTGAGCCTATGCTCACAAACTTCCTACTCGACGTGTTTGATGTAGGAGCATCTCGAGTGAATGAGTTATCCACATCAACCAAAAATATTTGTAGTCATTTATTTTAGTTTTGGTTTGCTTCATTTTTTTGGAATTTCTCAACATAAGGAACTATGTTGTGCAATCAAACTGTCAATTTGAAGTTTTTCGCCTAAACACCATTTTAAGGCTCCATAGATAGTTTTGAAAATTATTTTTGGAAAATATGCAAGGAATCAAGTAAAATTATTTTGCACAAAAATTCTTAGAGGCACCACTTCAAATTTACAAAAAATAATCAAAGTTATATCTTTCATCATTTGGGAGAAATTAATGCTAGAAATATGTGTTTTAATGTTGAAAGTGTGTTGTTGGTTTACAAAAAGTTTAAATTTTCAAAATTTATGAGGGTTGGAGCAAAATAGTTTTGTAGATCACGTGAGGACATCATCCTAAGCCTACTTGCCAATTTCTGGTGAAATAAAGAACTTTGGATTTTTCCACCTACAAACACCTGAATTCGTCAATTCGTAAAATCAACCATGTACAAAAATTATGAGTAAGATTGTTGGAAATAAAGATTAATTTTCATGTTATGATCACGTTTATGAGAAAGGAAAATAAAATAATATCCAAAAAGAAAAAAACAATGCAGCCACAAATTAAAGTGTGTGTAGGGGGAGAAAAATGAAGGCAAAAAGAAAAACAAAAGGAGCAGAATACTAATTCACTGCCAAAAGGAGAACCTAGAAGTTTTCAATGAAAAATAATAGGATCCTATGTAGGAAAAAAAGGAAGAGAAATGGGTGTGGGAAGGCAATGTTGAAGGATTGCAAAGGCTACAACAAGAAAAAGGAAATTAAAATTTAGATTGTTAAGAGGGTAGAAAAAATAATAGAACTAGACCACGCCTCTCCTTTAAATTTAAATTAAGTAAAATTGCTAGGATAAAGAGAACTATTTCAAAAGGGATAGATAGAGACTCAAAGGGAGTTGTTCCATAAATAATTATTGTTATTAATAAATTAAATATGCAAGGATAAATCCATGGGGTTGCACTAATCAGAGAAGAAGGCATGAGGGAAAATAAAGGGAAATAGAAGTTAATTACCGATTTGTATTGTGGAGGGATTATGAGTAGAGGAGCAGAGAGGGGTGGCACTCCACAAAAGAAATAAAAATTGAAATTTATTCCAAATAAAAAAACTGAGTGCAAATTGATTAAGCCATGAGGGCCATTATGTAAATTTGTTGCAAATTTTTTATGTAAGTTTTGAATTGAAATACAATAAAGAAATTCTATGTTGCAATCTTGCAAATCATTGTCTATGTGTATTGTGTATCGTAGAAGTTTGTTTGGGAGAGGAGAGTATCCTCTTCATCAGCTTGGTAATACCAAGCCTATTTGGCGAGAACTAAATTTTATGCTCTCCAAATGGCTTGACCATTTGGTGAGCACCAAGTTTGGAACTGTCCAAATGTATTGACCATTTGGTGAGTGCCAAATTGAAAAAAAAAATAAATAAAAAAAATAGAACAAAAAACTTCATTTTCACCCCTAGCCATGAATTCATTTTGCATTATTTACCTCTACAACCTATGCTCATCAAAAATTCTTCAGTTTTTGTACTCACTACTCATTATTCTTGGTGAGGATGGTGCCAAGACATTGCATAGGTGGAAGATGCATGTATTTTAGTTGTTTTAGTTTCAAATTTGAATTAAATTGTAGATCGAAATAGTTTTTTTGAATAAACTTTACTTTAATTTCCAGGAAATCAATCTCCACCTCCAAATATTGATAATTCACAATCACCTCCTCACAAAAACCCTCTTGAAACAGAAGAAAATCAAACCCCTTCCTAAATTCCTATACATCCTATAAGAACTCAAGAAAATATTTTAAATCAAATTGAAAACAATAAAAGAGAGCTTGAACAATTGATTGCAAGATTAAATGAACATGTTGCAACCCACCCTTATAAGATAGGCATTGTTGAATCACTAAATTTTATTGTATCACATGTGGGAGAAATGAGTGAAAAAAATATTTTTTGGTCAAATAAGAGGGAGGAATTAAAATGATTTTGTGCAAGTGGACTTTCCTATGCACAAGTGAAGAAATACAAATTTAGAAAAGATGACTTGTGTGCCCTTTTCAAAGACCCAAGAACCAATGCACCTTTATCACATGCACACATGAGGTTCCCCATCCATTGGTGCCACCATGAATTAATTAAAAATAAGTTTTGGGGGTGGGCGTGGATAGTTTTTGACCAACCTCCATGCAATAACTATGAGGTCCCATGGTATTTTTTGAGGAAACTCTATTTTGCATTTGTCCTCAATAAGATTATAAATTATTTTGACTACTTAGACTTTCAGGATAGACATGGGGTCGCCACACATGATAGACTAGGTGCATGATGTAATCCATAGTTGGAACTGACACCCTTAGCAAAACCCATAGTGGAGCATGTCACCATTCCTTACATTTTGAAGGACAATGTTGATGTGGACATACTAGACTCAATTAGCTTGCTTACTCAGAGCCTTGTACAATGTGTGAGGCCTCTAACAAGGCTTGGTGTGGGTGACTCTTCTAGGCCTAGTGTTCCATCCCACATTTATCAATCTTGCGGTGGTGTTTGCACATATAATGGTGAGAGTTCTTGAGATGTAGCTGCACAGGATACATCAGTTGCAAAATAGATGGTCATGATAGATACCTTGTTGAGGAAAACATTCAGCATTGATACTCACGTAAATTTCAACAAGTTCATTTAATTTTTTTTATAAAATTTTATTCTAAAATGTAAGAATAACTAAATTAGTAAAATGAATATGTTGAAATTCCAAGGTTGAAGCATTGGTGTTATGTGCACCCTTCCCATAGAACCCTATATGTTTACATTATCAAGTCCACAAGTCTGTAATCAATATTAAAGAAATAATTATTGCATGTGAATAGTTTAATCTTATATAAATGATTGTCTCATAGCACACTTTGGATATCAAACAGTTTGTTGGTGGATCTTTGACATCAACACCTCACTATTCTCATCCTCAAGAAACTTTCACTTAGGTAACCTTTACTATTTAATGGTGTTATAAACAATGTTAGGCAGTTTTGGTAATTGAAAGAAACACTTTTCCATATGATTGTTTTTTTTATCACAATTCTTTAAGATGTTCTTTTTGAAACATTGTTTTAAACTTTATCTTTTCTTTTTTCATTTTTAGATGTTGGCATCAAATATCCCTTCCAATTTTCATAGCATGATGGACCATGTAGCTGGTGCAGTAGTAGTAGGTTCTAATCTTTTGATAGAGGTATGCGAAAAATTAATAAATTTCACATTCGATTTGGTCATTTATTGGTATATTATTAAAAAAATTAATGATACTCATATGTATTTTAATTGCTATACTGATACTTGCTATAGGTGTTTGTCATGCCAGATTTCCAACGTATTTATGTTGTGAATGGTCATGATGATTATTTGTTTGCGGTAAGTGATTCTATATTATATATCATTCCACAACTCAATTTTTATGTGTTTACATCTAAAATTCTTATTGTACTAGCTGAACCTCTAGAGAAGTGAAGAGAGGAGGATGAGTGAGTGTGTTTGAAAGATAATATCATCACTTGCATCTCCATCCAACTAACTATTGAATGCAATGTGCTATCTATTTCCTTTCCCTAGTGGGAAATAACTATGTATTAGGGTCATTTTTTGTATGTCTATGTGGCATTTTTGAACATATATTTTCTACTATCAATATATGTGACATTTTATGTCCATATGGCTATTTTTTAGTAAGCTTGTATTACTTTATTGGGTGTATTGTATAATTTTATCAACATATATCATTGTATAGCCTTATGAAACATTTATTAATAAAAATCTTATTTTACCACTGCTATCAAATTATATAGTTTTATTCTGAACTTTGTCAACATGAGGATTAAATAAATCCTATTTTTCATAGCTATTCTTGAATGATGTTATCATGTGTATCATGTAAACCGTATTCTTGGATGTTGTAGGCATGTGTGTTATTTACATATTGTTCTTGATTATTATTGTTGAATATTCATCAATTATTCATTTGATGCTTAAATAATTACTAGTGGTTTTTATTACATTCAAGTTTTCACATGTGTCTATAGCTTTCTAGCATTCATGAAAAATGTTACTAAGTAGACATTTAATTATCTAAAGACTCTTATAGTTAAGGATAATAAACCTACTAGCTTCTTTAATAAACTATACAACCTTCTTCTTAAGTAGGCCAATAATGCATTTCTATATGAGTGTTCCTTTCATGTGTATACTAGTGACTTATGTGTATTCATATACTTTGTGAATTACATGTATTCATTTGAATACTTTGTGACTTACATGTATTTGTATGTATACTTCATGACTTACAAATTATGAATTACATGTATTCATGTGTATACTTTATAAATTACATGTGTACTTTGTGACTTACATGTATTCCAATGTATATTGCATGACTTTTCTATATTCATGTGTATACTTCATGACTTATGTGTATTTGAGTACATGCTTCACTTATTCATGGGTATGCTTCTTGCTTCCTGTCTCATGTGTATTTATGTGTATACTTCATATATTACATGAATCTATTTGTATGCTTCATGCTTCCTATGTATACTTTATGTATTCATGTGTATGCTTCATGCTTCCTACCAATACTTCAGTGTTACATGTATTCATGTTTATGCCTCATACTTCATGTATTATGTATATCTATGTTTTTTCTTCATGATTGGATGTATCTTCAAAAAAATTACTCCATGTGTGTTTATGATTACCTTATGCTTATAAATTATTAAAATATTAAAAATATTTTATATCAAAATGATTTTTAGGTTGATAAGCACTAAAAAATTAACTTATCTGAAATTGAATTACCATTAGTATCCAAATGGAATAATGAAGAGTTGTAACTATTGAAAAGGTGTGATTCCCTCAAAATTATGACATAAAAGTGAAAGCATTTAATTTGAGAAAGACATCCATAACAGCATTGAATAATTCAATTAAGAATAGAACCTTAGGAAATGTTGCAAATAAATAAATTTAGGTTATCACGGATAGTGAATATATGCTTTAGGTTGTGACTTTTCAATGGTGAAAAGTTATGACCCTTTGAATAGGAAAGACTATCACCCTTTTATAGCGAAGGGCGATGACCATGCCTAGTGTAAATGTGCCCACCTGGATATGTTGGAGCTGACAGTTTGGCCCCACAAAGAACAAAACCAAAAGTAGCCTACCTTGCAACTTTACACTACATGCATCTGACGGTTTTTGGGGTAGCACAAGAACTTTCACCACAATAAAATGGCTTGGAGATATGAAAAATTGGGAGAGTTTATTGTAGAAGGACCCAATATGATATTTTATCTTTAGATGGAATGTTTCTAAGTGCCATTCTTTTTGAGTAACAGCTCATCAAAGTTTATTTCCCTTTTGCACTTTCTTCTCTTCAGAGATATCATCGATGCAATGTACCTTAGACTGTTCTGGCATGTTTAGGTGTGAAAAAAGAAATTTCCTATCATAAACCTACCCATATAGATGTGTTGGAACTATTGGTTTGGCTGCACAATAAATAGAATGAAAATTACACCACCTTGCAACTTTACACTGCATGTAATTGATGCATTTTCCATCAACTAAAAACTCATCACCACAAGAAAATAGATCAGAGATATCAAAAACTTAGAGAGGTTATTGTAGAGGAGTCCTACATAATCATGTGCCTTATGATATAATGTTCCTAAGTGCCATGGTTTTTAATTAACAACTTGTCAATTTTTTCTTTCACTTTGGTCTCTTGAGAGATATTGTTGGTCCAATGTAGCTTAGATTGTTCCAAAATGTTTGGGTGCAAAACATGACCTAGCAAAAACCTACCCATCCATACATGTTGGAACTGTTGATTTGGTCACATGATGAATATATTGAAAATTACACCACCTTGAAACTTTATATTACATCCAATTGATGCTTTTTCCATCAACCAAAAACTTGTCACCACAAGAAAATAGATTGGAGATATCAAAAAATAGGAGAGTTTATTGTAGAGGGGCCCTACATGATCTTGTAACTTTAGATGTAATGTTTCTAAGTCGCACAGTTTCTGAGTGAAAACTCATCAAATTTTGTTGCCCTTTTACACTTTGATCACTTCTGAGATATCATCGACGTAATGTAGATAAGACTATTCTGGCATGTTTGTGTGTGAACCAAGACATTGATTAGCATAAACCTATCCATCCATATTTTTTAGAACTATTGTTTTGGTTGCACGATGAATAGAACAAAAATGACACCACCTTGCAACATTACACTGCATGCATTTGACGCCTTTTCCATCAACTAAAAACTTGTCACCATGAGAAAATGGATCGAAGATATCAAAAACCAAAAGATTTTACTATAGAGGGGCACTACTTGATCCCATAGCTTCCAATGGAATATTTCTAAGTCCCACAATTTTTGAGTAATAGCTCATCAAAGTTTGTTTCCCTTTTGCACTTTGGTATCTTAAGAGATATAGTCAGTGCAATGTAGGTCAGACTATTCTGGCATGTTAGGGTGTGAAACAAGACCTTTCCTAGCATAAACCTACCCATTTGGATGTTTTGGAACTGTTGGTTTGGTTGCATGAGAAACAAAATGAAAATTATACCACCTTGCAACTTTACGCTACATGTATTTGACACTTTTTCCATCAACTAAAAACTCACCACCATGATAAAATGGATAAAAGACATCAAAAACTAAGAGAGGTTATTGTAGAGGGGCCCTACATGATACTGTACCTTCTAATGGAATTTTTCTAAGTCCAATGGTTTATTTTTAACAACTCATCAAAGTGTGTTTCCCTCTTGCACTTTGGTCTCTTAAGAGATATCACTAGTGTAATATAGCTCAAACTATTTTGGCATGTTTGGGTGCAAAAAAATACCTTTTCTAGCATAAACCTACCCATTTCGATGTATTAGAATTTTTGGTCTGGTTGCATTATAAATAGAATGAAAATTACACCACCTTGCAACCTTACATCTCATGTATTTGATGCTTTCTGCATCTAAAAACTTGTCACCACGAGTAAATGGATTGGAGATATCAAAAACCAATAGAGGTTAGTATAGAGGGTCCCTACGTGATCTTGTACCTTCTGAAAAAAGGTTTCCAAGTCTCACGGTTTGTGAGTAACAACTCGTCAAAGTTTTCTACTATTTTACACTTTGGTATCTTGACAAACATCATCGATGCAATGTAGCTCAGACTATTTTGGCATGTTTGGCTACATAATAGGACCTTTCCTAGTGTAAAAATACCCATATGGACATGTTGGAACTATCAATTTTGTTGCATGAGGAATAGAAAAAATTACACCACTGTGCAACTTTACACTACATACATTTGACATTTTTTCTTTCAACTAAAAACTCATCACCATGGGAAAATGGATCGAAGATATCAAAAAATGAAAGAGGTTATTGTAGAGGGGCCCTACATGATCCTATAACTTTAGAAAAAATGTTTCTAAGTCCCACAATTTATGAGTAATATTTTTTCAAAGTTTGTTACCTTTTTGCACTTTGATCTCTTAAGAGATATCACCAGTGTAATGTAGCTCAAACTATTTCAGCATGTTTGGGTGCAAAATAGGACCTTTCCTAGTGTAAACCTACCCATCTAAATGTGTTGGAACCATCGGTTTGGTCGCACAACAAACAAAACAAAAACTACACCACCTTGTAACTTTATGATGCATGCATTTAATGTTTATTCCATCAACTAAAAACTCATCACCATGGGCAAATGGATCAAAGATATCAAAAACTAAGAGATTTCATTATAGAGGGGTCCTATGTGATCTTGTACCTTCAAACAGAATGTTTCTAAGTCCCATCTTTTTTGAGTAACAACTCATCAAAGTTTGTTTCCCTTTTGCACTTTGGTCTCTTAAGAGATGTCGTTGGTGCAATGTAGCTCAGACTGTTCTGACATGTTTGAGTGTGAAACAGGACCTCTCCTAATGTAAACCTACCCATCCAAATGTTTTGGAACTATCGATTTGGTCACATGACGAACAAAACAAAAATTACACCACCTTGCAACTTTACACTACATGCATTTGATACTTTTTCCATCAACTGAAAACTCATAACCACAGGAAAATGGATTGGAGATATCAAAAATTGAGAGAGGTTATTGTAGAGGGGCCCTACATGATCTTGTACCTTCAGAAAAAAAAATTCTAAGTCCCACAGTTTCCAAGTAACAGCTTGCCAAAGTTTTCTGCCCTTTTGCACTTTGGTCTCCCTAAATAACGACATTGTTATCCCTCCATTACTTCTGTGGTGGGTCCCATATTTCCTTTTTGTATGATGTTAAGCATGCTAACATACATGTTTTATGTCTAATGGATGGAATTTTATGTTTTTTTGTCAGGGATGTTTTCCACCTCCAATTTTAATCACTTATAAATTTATTCTTTTTAATGATAAAAATTAAGATTATTTAAATAATATAAAAAATAATTAAAAATATTTTTTTTAAAAAAATTAACCAAATTATATATAATATTGTAATATAAAAAACTCATACTAGAACAAAAATATTTTGCAATAAAATTTATAAGAATATCAGTGATTTACTAGTATAACTCCAACATATCATTAATAATATTTAATAATAGTATTTCTTCAATAGATGTGAAAAAATTGGAAGTTCAAATCTTACATTGAATCTTTATGAGATCCAATAGAATTGTCCTAAACCTAATAGATTGACGTTGGAAGTTACCTCAAAATATTAGAGCTAAAATTTGTTGTGGCATGTTTATTGCTTTAGGATTAATATTTAAAGGGCCACAACAAATCCCTTTTAAAGATTTTTCCTTCTAGCATTTTATCTCCTCAACATAAGTATGAAATCAACTTACAAATAATTAATAAAATATTACAGAAGCCTGATTTCTCTTTGTCAAACATATTTCATAATATTTGTAAACATTGCTAAAATGGTCCAATGAAAACAGAACATATTTATGCACGGATTTGCATAAGTGCACATGGATTCCATGTGCCAAAAAAATTTAGCTATAGGTGATTGTATATTACTTTTTAGTTGGATTATGTGGTCATGGATTGAAGCAATGACTATAGTAGGGTGGTCTGGGTTCATCTCATTTTAAATATATATCTTTTTTTGTTGGGTTTCATAATATTTTCATGTAAAGTATGTCATTTTCTCTCTTCAACATCCTTGACAGTAGAACATAATTTGTGTGGAATCTTGAGGTAAGTCACTTTCCATAGTTTCAATGAGGTTTTTATGTATTCGACTGGCTTAGTTTATGTTGTATTTCATTTCATTGTAAAATATTATGCTGTTATCCATGTTGCCAAAGCTACTGTGGAGGAGGAACTAGACCCACCCCTTCTAAACAAGGTGTGGCCTCCATTATTCCTCAAAATATCTTCAATACAATGATCAAGCACAAAAATTAAAGGAAATGTCTTGAAAAAAAATTCTACATTACAATGCATTGCAATAGCCAAATCTTCCTAGGCTTTAAAACCACTAGTAATCTCATCGCTCTAAAAAGAAAGCTCACTACTTTTTCACCCAAACATCACATAAAACCATCGGTAATTAATTCACTTTCAAACTTGTAGCCTAATTTATTTATTCATAATGGTTTTATAGATAAATTTTTTAGTTTTATTTCTTACATAAAATTCAACCTTGTTAAAATTCTTAGTTACACTTTATATGTTCTAAGTCAAATATGCACCAACTGAAGTAAAACTAACAACACTATGACGATTTCATCATGTCCAAGTGGAGGTTTTACTGCAAAAAAAATAAAACTGCAAATCATCTTATGGTGTTATTTTTCTATATTACTGTTGAGGATGAAAATGGGGCTCTGATTGGAATTACCACGATTCTGAGTTTTTTCAATCGAAATAAAAAATTAACTATGAAAATACAACTTGTGGGTTTCTTTAAAGTTTGTGGTGTCACCCAATAGTTTGATGAAATTCATGCCCACCTGTCAGTTGCCAAAATTATAGTGGTGAGTACATGTGACCTAAATATGAAGGTAAAGGAAAGAGCAATTATTGAAATAAATATCTAACATTGGAGGCGGTCATATAAATTCATCCATGCCATTGCTTAAGTGTGGTATTATAAGCATATGCAATGACAATGAAAGCAAGATCATCAATGCCACACTCTTGGGGATACTACTTCCTCAAAGAGAATGGTATTGGAGCTTACTTGCAACTCATAGTACGCTAATTATAAATATAAAGTCTCTATATTTAATCCATTTTTGTTTATTACATTTGAGTTGAAATATAACTAGTAATGCATTTTTCTTGATTTAGTGATATGACTAATGAGACAACCGGCTTGCATGATTTTGACAAAATATATAATTGTAGGGTCCTCCCTCTTTTCTTCACGCCTGTCTAATTATAATTCACATTGTGCATCAAATAGACTGGTTTTTTTTTCAATTTTGTAATGAGTTTGTATGATAGTTTATGTGAGTATCTGACAATATGTGTACCGATTATGTATGCATGTGATTTTTTACGAGTTTTAGCTTGCTTATATGAATGCCCAAATCAACGCATGATTGTAGGATTTTAAATTTTTTTGTTCTGTGTTATCTTTATAGGCTTTTTCATGCATTTGTGTTCTTCATGGAAGATGAAGAGACATGGGATATTTTCATACCATGTTGACTATGCAGTCAAATTTTTTATATAATCCATGGTAAATACCATAAGAAATAGCACTTTAGGGGTCTGTTATAGACAAACTAGTAAGTTTTATACTTATACTCCTACAATCATTTTGATTTTCTTAAAAATTTACATACATTATTTATAACTCATGAAGATAAATTGTGTAATGTGTTTCATGCAACACATTTCTCCTGCATTTGTTTCACAACTCATAAATGAGAAAGCCAAACATATGGTTTTGCAAGACTCAAGTGGGTAGGAGTGGGAGGTGGAGTTAATGAGTACAAAAACTAAACTGGAGTTAATGATACATAATTAAATAACCCCAAAAAAGTGATCAATTTAACATGACTTTATAAATTCAATGTACATACTTACAAATCAATCCAACAAACCATCTAGGTCTACTCTACTGTTTATTGTGTCAATTATTGCTTCATGGTCAAACTCACACACCTTCCACAAGTTCTTGTTCATGGGTCTACCCCAATACTTGATCAAATGAATGTTGGCTGCTATGACAAGGTTAGAGTAGTGAAGAATCTTTTGATGCATGTTGAAGTCCTCAAATAACCATACATCAGCCTCCTTAATTAGATACCTTCTAAGCCATGTTCCAATAATAACCACCAAACCTGTAGGATGTTCTATGTTTTCTCCATTTGTAATTGGGGCCCCAAATTTATTTTTTCCTTGATACAATGACACAAGCAATAATTTGTGTCCTCTTTATTATCTTCATCTACAATCACTACATAAAGGGTGATCCCATAATATTGGTTTATAATTTTTGGCCAAATTGGACATTGAACTAATTTTTTTTAACTAAATTCAATCTGAGCTGCAACCATTGCACATTTTGGTTCATAGAGTCTAGTTTTTTTTTTTCAAAATTTCGGGAATTCATACGTAAATTCTTTTTCATTCTTTAAAACTAGTTTTTAACAGTAAACACCATTTTTAAAGAGTGGCGTTACTAGCTAACACATAACTTTTTTCTATGAAGGATAAAATTCTATTTTTTTTTAATTTAGATTTGTAGCTATGATATCTAGTGCATGGAATTAGTTTCATGGCATTTCATTGAATATTTTTTTCTTAATTAAATTTCAAAGTCATACTAGTTATAATTTAAAAGTGATTTACTGGCTAAAACATAACTTTTTTGTATGCATTGAAATTCAATTTTATTTTTTGTTGGATCAAGGACATCAATATCTAGTGCATAGATATTTTTTAGATTTTTTTGATAATCTGCTATTTTTCCACATATGAAGAATAAAGAGCTTGATTTTCAATGAAAAACCTACATTCACTAGAAATAAAAAATAAATATAATAATCAAATTAAATTTATTTAAAATTATACTTTTTGGGAAGCTTATAATAAGGACTACATACTTATAGAAAAATAAAATTAAATGAATTCATTTGATCCCCCAAAAGACAAATCAAAAGTGGTTTTTTATTGGCATTTTGATAGGTGTAAAGGAGACTCCATTATAGGTAGGGTTTAAAAATAGTAGGGTTCTATCCAAGGGGGTTTGATCTAGGGTGGTTTGATCAAACCCTGTTCAATCGGAATCACTTAAATGTAACTTTTCAAGGCTTAAATTATCATTATATTTTCTAAAAATATGTGATTTCAACAAAAATCAAGATCTTCCAGAAATTGTAAACCACTATTGTGGGATCTTCCTAAACATACCCTCCATTGATGTGTGCATTCGAATAGATGTATTTAATGAACATTACAAAAAATACAAAGATAAAACTAGGAATTTTATAAACTATGCAAGAAGATATATTACCTAGTTCTAGTGGATCTAATACATTATCAAAGTAAATGGATGATTACATCTCCATGATTTGTAAAGACATTTGGAGCCGATACATGTCAAGTTGGGTTAGAATTATTAACAACCAATCATCAACCCACTTGTTTGAGTCATAATAATTCCATTCTTGAACTATATATGAAGATAAAAAGCATGCCATATTTTGTGTATGGATAGTCCATGAACCTACATTGGAGCTTCTAAAAGAGTAGCTCACTTGATCCCGTCAGTGTAAAAAAGTCCTCATATTTTTTAATGTTAATATCATCTACCAATCAAAAAAATCTATGAACTAAAGAATTACCTTCATTACCTAGACCCATAACATGATTACACCACTAGACAATTGATTTTGCATCTGCCAACTTTTGGAATGTATTTGTACTTTAACTCTTCTCATGCTAAGGATCTTTTGATACATGCTCTTGCATCATTATGCTCTCTCTTTCCATGCCCGACCTATGATAAATTCCACATATGTTTAACACCACTATTCATATGCATCCTTCTCAACCAATAAAAAAATTTGGAGTTGAATTACGATATATAATTATTTGAGCATATGATATGCTCACTGAATGATATGCCCTTGCTAGCCAAATCAACATAGAACATCTGAAAGGAACCTTCCATAAACTCTGTAGAATGTGTGAAATCATCATTAATGTAAAAGTGATACTACCTGAATACTTTCCTATTATCCTTTGTACTATCAGCTGCATGAATGAATTCTATATGCACAAATATAGAAACCTATGTGGAGTTTTAGTATTGTCATTGCACCTCATTCTGTGGTTGTAGTGTGTAGTTCTCTACAACTAAAACAATGTTATGAAGTGGAAACATGTCCATGCATAATTTGGACTATGAGTCCAACCATCGAGCTCTATATGTTCCTTGCATACTCATAGACCACATGATCATGAAAAATTTCCATAAACCGATACACTGGAATCTTATCACTGAACAATTCTCATTTTTTTGCTTCTTTCCCATATTTTAGACTATAGGTCACTTTCTTGTATTTTCCAAATTTGACAATTTTATTTCCAACTACATGTTTACTATCCATGTGTTGGAAAATTTCCAAATTTTGCAAGCTAGCACAAAGAACACATGTGCCATCCATTTTCCTGCTTCCCTCTCCTCTGCTTGTGTTTGAACTTCTTGCGTGCATAGTGGATTCTACTCTGGGGGTACCCCATGGTCCCCCTTTGTCCCCTCCTGACCCATGCATCTCACATGCGGCTCTATGTCCCTCGGGGATCACTCCTGCTAGGACAGTGCTTTCGCCTATGGATCTTTCGAAGACTAGTAAGATTCTAGTCGTTTCTACTGACTTTGTTTCGGCAATGAAGATTCTTCCAGAAATTGGTTGGAAGGATGTGTTGACCAATGGAAAACAAAACTCCACTCCGGTTCCTCCTTTTTTGGGATGGACTTTTCCATTCCTGATTCGGTCTATGAAAGGATCCTCTCCTCCATGGAGAACACGGTTGTTGGTAGATTTCTTTCCTTCCATCCAACTGTGGATATGGTTCGGAAGTGGGTTGTTGTGAAATTGCATCTCAAGGGGAGTGTGGAGATCTGTGTTATGGTTGGTGGTCTCTTTCTTTTCAAGTTCACGGTAGTGGAGGATATGGTGGTGACTCTTTCCACGGGTCCTTGGGTGTATGGAAAACATAGCTTGGCTATGTGTCATTGGAAGTCGAGGTTTGACCCTACTGTGGACCTAATCAAGTTGGCTCCAATATGGGTTCGGTTGCCTGGCTTACCTTTGGAGTATTGGGATGAAGCTATTTTCAAAAGTATTGGGGATTCTTTGGGTCAATTTTTTACCACTAACTCTATCACCAAATTGAAATCTAGGTTAGTTTTTTGCAATATTTTGTGTTAACATATGTGTTGATAAAACTCTTCCTAACATGGTCAAGCTATGCTCCAAGTTTGGAAAATGGACCCAACCAGTATGTTAAGAAAATATCATTGTCTACTATCAGAAGTGTGCTAAAGCTGGCCACCTTATCTCTGAGTGCAAATCTTATTTCTTTCGGGAGTCTAGTACCTTGAAGAATCGTACACCTCTCGTGGAGAAGGTTTCACCTCTGAAGGAGGCCACTGGGGTCAATTATCCAATTGCTTCACCTACATTTGATAACCTACCACCTTCACCCACTTTGGTTGACCCACCACCTGGTCTAGTCGACTCCACTATTGATCTAACGACTCTATCTTTAAATGAGTCTATTGTCAAACCCCTGGTTGTCCAGATGGCCCACGACTTTGGTTCTTTGGCTGTTGATCCCCTACTTGCGATGAGCTCTACGGGGATATGTGAAACAATGGGTGAGGAAGGGGAGATATGGGAAGAAGAGAGTATCAGGGTAGTTGATGAATCTGTGGAGAGTACGGAGCTTGAGAAAACTGCAGAAGAAGAAACATGGACAATGCCAAAAAAAAAGGGGAGGAAGAAGAAGGTTGATGTAGGAGGAGATTCAAAACCAGGAAGACCCAGCCAGAGACTCACTAGGACGAGAGAAACCACAAATGATATTTCCTTGGTTAAACAAAGGACATTGGACGTGTCCTCTAAGAAAGGTCATAAATGAGATTTATGTCATGGAATGTTCATGGGCTCAACAACTCCCACAAACAACTTGCTTTGAAGAACTATGTCTTGGAACACAAGATTGATGTGTGCCTACTACAAGAAACCAAAATGATTAAGGCAAATTTTGATAAGATTTCTAAATTTATTTGGCCAAATGCATCCTACTTCTATAGTGACGTTGAGGGGGCTTCGGGTGGTCTAGCTGTGCTTTGGAACCCCTCTAGATTTTTGGGTTCAAAAATTTTTCACTGTAAAAATTGTGTGGGGGTCTCCTTTTCTTACTTAGGTGACTCTTGGTCTATAATCAATATTTATGGTCCTAACCAGAGGAATGTGAGGAATACTTTGTGGTAGGATCTTGCTGTTAAAATTAACCTCAATAGGGGAACTCATTGGTTGGTAGCCATGGACTTCAACTCTCCTCTCTTCCCTTCGAAGAAAAGTGGTGGCCTGTTGGATTACTCTAACAGCATGTCTGACTTGGCCAATTTTTTGAACTCTTCGGGATTGATAGATATTGATCTTACGGGCCAAAAGTTTACCTGGTCTAACAGACGCTTTGGTGAAAATCTAATTCAGGTTCGGCTTACATCATTTTCTCTGCTCCCCCCATTGGATTAATATTTTAAATTTCAATCTAAAAACCTTGCCTAGAATGGTGTCTGACCAAAATCCCCTATTGCTGACCTCAAATATCTTACCTGTTCTGGGCCCCATCTCGTTCCGTTTTGAGATAATGTGGAATTCCCACCCTAACTTCAAAAATAAAATTGCAGAATGGTGGAATATCCATGTTTGTGGCTCCCCCATGTTTAGGCTTTTTTCAAACTCAAACATATTGAAAACATGGTTAAAGGATGGAATAAGAGCATGTTTGGGGACACGTTTAAAAAAAAAAGTTGTTAGAGGAGGAATTGAAAACTTTACAAAATAAAATGGAGGAAGGAGATGACAGTCAGTAGACTTACAACCAGGAAGGAATGGGAACAAATCCTTGAAAATGAGAAAATATTTTGGAAGCTAAAATCTAGAGTCCAATGGCTGAAGGAGGGTGACAGGAACACCTCCTTCTTTCATGTGTCTGCCATCACGCATATGAAAAGAAATCAAATTTCTAATCTGACTGATACTTCTAGTGTGGTGATTTCGACTCCCCCCTAGATTGGCCTTATAGCTGCTAATTACTTTCAAGAGGCTTACTCGGCCCCAACTGAGGCACCCAACCTGACTTTGGACAATCTATTGCTCAACCACCTTCCAACCATCATCTCCTAGGATGATAATTTGGGGATTCTTAGTACTATTTCTCTGGAATAATTTTGATTGGCTACCTTTAGTATGGGGGCTTTCAAAGCCTCAAGCCTTGATGGTTTTCTCCCTGCCTTCTTTCAGTTATTCAGGGATACTGTGGGTGGGGACCTTGTGTTGGCGGCTCGTGATTTCTTCAAAACTAGTAAAATACTTAAACTGAACCACACCTTTATTGCCCTAGTTCCTAAGATTGGTGATCCTCAATCCATGACCGATTTTTGGCCTATTAGCCTGTGCAACACCTTTTACCAAATCCTATCCAAGATCCGTGTGAACTATATCAAGCCCCTCCTTGATAAACTCATTAGTCCTAACCAAAAAGGTTTTGTCCCTGGGCGCCATATTCTTGATGCTAATCTGACCACTCATGAGCTTCTCCATTCTATGGATAGATGTAATTATACGGGGATGGATATCAAATTAGACATTTCTAAAGCCTATGATAAAGGTATATGGGACTTCATCCCTAAGGTTTTGGAAAAGTTTGGGTAAAACAATTCAATTATTAAACTCATAATGGAGTGTGTTAATACGGTCAAGTATTATGTTCTAGTCAATGGGACCCCCTTTGGGTTTTTCTCTGCTGGTAGAGGGATCAGGCAAGGTGACCCCCTATCTCCCTATCTCTTTATCATGATAGTTGATGTGTTGAGCAGGAACTTTGTTGGTTTGTTGTTGGAAGGCTCTATTAGGGGAATTAGAGCGGCTTCCTCTCTGGACCCAGTTGTGGTGCAACAATTTGTGGATGATACCTTTCTCTTTGGGAAAGCCTCTATGGTGGAAGCCAAGAAATGGAAAACTTGCCTAAAAAATTAAGCTTCATGTTTTGGTCAAAGTATCAACTACAATAAAAGCATGGTTTATTTCTTTAACAACACACCTAACTTGCAAGCCAAAGTGACTGCAGTTCTGGGTTGTTTAAGTGGGACCCTCCCCTCGGTTTACCTTGGGCTCCCTCTCATGGTTAAGGAGGTCACCCCAGACTTTTGGAACTCGGTGCTTGAAAGGATTCAAAGGAAGTTGGCTGGGTGGAAAGGTTCCATCCTAAGCCATGCTAGTAAGCTCTAACTACTCATTCTTGTCCTTCAAGGAATACCAACTTACTTCCTCTCTATTTTTCAGATACCTAGGTACATTGTTGATAAATTTGAAAAATCCAAAGGAATTTCCTCTGGTCTAGGACTGAGGATAAGAAGAAATTTTCTTTGGTCAAATGAGAAAAGGTTTGCCAGCCCAAAAATTATGGTGGCCTTGGGATCAAGACTATATTCAACACTAACAAGGCCTTGATGGCCAAGGTGGGCTGGGATCAGATAAGGAATACTAAGGATTGGTACAAAATAATGAATTCCATATATCTTCATAATAAGCCTTTGGTCAACTACCTTTTGGAGATTCACTTGTAGGGCTCCTTGGCCTGGAGGAGCATCTACAGCACACAAAGCCTGCTAAGGAATGGGATTAAATGGAAAATGCGCAATGGAAATCGGATCAAATTCTGGGAAGACCCGTGGTTAATCGATATCCCTCTGGATTGTTCTGATTTTAGGAATCTCAAGAGGTTGGCTCAAAGATACTTTGGACTCTATATTAGTGGTTATGTTTTTGGACCTCTTGGGGCTAGGTTGTAGAAGGACCTAACCCTCTACTGTCCTTTGTCTCAATCCCTTTGTTTCCTAGCTAGGTCTCTCTAGGAATTACTCTCTCTTACCAGACTTCCCTCCTATGACAAGGGAGATGAGTTTTTTTGGACCTTTGACAAACAGGGGGATCTATCTGTTAAGTCGGCATACAATCTGCTAACAAACCAGGGTACTACGGTGGACCCTTGGAAGAAGATATGGAACCACCATATGATCCCTAAAATAATTTTTTGTTGGTGGACTGCCTACCATAATAGGATTCTTACTCACGACAATTTGAGGAAACGGGGATTTTATATCTCCAATAGATGCTTACTATGTAAATGCAGTGAGGAAACTGTCAATCATTTATTGTTACATTATTCATTTGTTGTTGAAGTATGGGGGTTGGATTTTGAAAAACTGGGCATTTCTTGGGTCATGGGTAAGGATACCATACCTTTCATCCTGGGCTGGTTGGGTCCCTATTTCCACCCCTTGCTTGGCGAAATTTGGAACCAGGTCCCTCCTATTATTGGTTGGTGTCTGTGGAAGGAAAGGAATAATATGGTTTTCATAAATATTGAGAGGAATCCTAGGGAAGATTTTGGTGTTGGTGTCCGACTCATTGAGGAAAACATTTCTCTCTTCAATGTGAAACCTCTGGAGATGGGACCTTTTTTATTATGAAATAAGAATGGCCAAGGCCTGGCACCAGAAGTTAGAGGCTAGCTCATTTGAAAATTCTAAATCCCTGGCCAAGGAAAATACCAAATGGGAGTCTCCGGATAGAGGCTGGTTCAAAATCAATTTTGATGGGGCTGCTAAGGGCAACCCAGGAAAGGCTAGCATTGGTGGAGTGATTAGAGGCCTCGGGGGGGTTCTGGTTGCTAGATTTGTGGGTGGTATTGGTTTCTAATCTTCTATTGTGGTGGAAGCTCATGTGCTACTCATGGGCCTCAAATTTGTTGTCTCTCTAGGATTACGAACCTCCACATTGAAGGGGACTCTAAGTCCATTACTGATGCTATGAATATGGGTAGACTAATTGGGTGGAGTACGAAGGATATTCTGTTGGATGCTAGGTTCCTTTTATCCAAGCTAAGAGCAAAACAAGTGACACATATTTTTAGGGAGGGTAACCAAGTGGCAGATTGTTTGGCCAATTGTGGTACCTATTGGGGTCACTCTAAATGTTGGAGGAAAATGGAGAATTTACCGCCAAGGATTCAAGATATCATCTTGAAAGAACAAAACAACCACTTATCATGATGTTTTCAAATTCCAGGTGATGGGTGTTGTTTGGGGGGCCCACTTGGTTGTCCTTTGGGCCTAGTGGATGAGTTCTAATTTTGAGGTGGCCTAAAAATGGTGGAATTCAAAATTAAAAGCTAGTCACGTGGTTAAAGAAGGCGGCTCTACGAAGGGATTAGGAAAGTATGAGACATTGTTGAAATCAAGAGGTTGTATTGTGCAGTATCTTCTCTATGGGATTGTTTTAATCCATCATGCCCTCTGTATGACTATGGTCATGACTATTCATAGGACCTTTCATAATGAAGGAATGCTACCTTCTAGCACCTTTGATCCTGCTAGTTTAGTGTGGGCTTCCAATTATGCTTACATTGTCATTTCTAAATTTGGCCAAGCAGCCACTATGCCTTATTTTTTGTGAAATTGCACCATGACCAAGAAACCCTGCATGCCCACCAATTTCCACTTAACTTGTAGAAATCATCTTAAGATCCACATTAATGCCACCATTATGTATTCTTGTGGTGATTTTCCCTTTCACATGTGTGATCTGCACACTGACGTCATTATCCAACGCTGCTTTCTTTTCCTTAATACCCATAATGTGAAGAAAGCCTATTTCTCTGTTGGTGTTTCTAACTTTAGTTTTTTGCAAGCTCTCTGGTTTCTTGTGCAGGTTAACATCATGGGTGGCGAACGCGTTCAGACTGAGCCTAATAATTGCAAAGAGTTCCATAAGAATCCTTTGGTCTGGCATATCTACGCAGAGGGTGGCCTTGCTCCTCTCATGGACATTCTGGTTGGCCACGACCCTATATTGTCTGGTCAATTTGCTAATTCTTGGAAGGATCGAAGGGTTACGATGGGTGGAATTTCCTTCGAAGTCAACGAAGAGGTTATAGCACAAGCTATCGGAATGCAGTGCACTAGGAAGAAATATCCTAAGCATACCTGAACTTTGGACAGTGATAGTTTTAAAGCTTTCTTCATGGGGAATAAGGAACCGGTCCAAAACTAGTCAGGCTTTGAATGTGAAGCCCTTTTGAAGCCCTGGGACTAGGTGTGTTTAGCCCTTATGAATTACATCATGCTTGAAGGTAGGTTTAAAACCTATTTTTTCTATCACTTTCCCCTTCTGAATCATCTAAGGCATAAAATCCTACTTAGTTTTCCTTTTTTTTTGCTCATGGACCTGGAGAATTCGGTTGAGAAATGCAAGGAAATAGCCAATCTTAAGCCGAAATTCTACCTCTATCACTCCATCAGGGGCTTATCGTGAGACTCTACCATTTTAATTTGGTCCTTTGTCCCCCAAGAGCCATTTATGTTATTCGTATTGACGAAATTGAACCATGGCTATTGCTAATATCTCCCCTGCAGAATCTAAAAGCCCTTCGCGATTAACCCACCTAGGTACTGCTGAAAACCCCTAAACTAAATAGGCTGCCAAAAAACTTAAGGGTGGGGTGGATAATGTGCATACTAATGCTACTACCAACCTTTGTGAACTCAAGGTCACCTTGGCTAAGTCTTCTTATAGAGGCACCACAGTAAAAGAAGGCAAGGATGGTAAAAAAGGTGCACCGGAGCCAATGGTGAAGGAGGGTAAAGGGAAGAATATAATAGCAAAATATTCTAAAGGTGATACAGTTGTGGGGAACACAGTCATGATTGGAGGGGAGACTACAATAAGAAGATATGGGAGATTGGCAAAAAACAACAAAAAAAGATAGGTTATCGAGGACTTGGAGGAGGAGCAAACTGACAACAAGGATTATAAGGAAGAGGAGACTGAGGAGGAAGAGGATGATAATGTGGAAGGGCCCCATTTAACCCCAGAAAACAACAAGATACCAAAAGAGACTTCGTATTCTCACTTTTTGTACCCCCTGGTTGTTGAGCCTAGTGAGGTCCTGAGAACCATGGATGATGGGGAGGAGCTCCATGCTTTGGAAAAGAAGATGGACACGCTCGATAAAACATTTAGAGGGTTGACCCACTTCATAATGAAGTTGGGTCATTTCGTTACTAGTACCCTGTCCACTGTAATCAAGGAGGAGCTAGAGGGCAATAATGCCCAGGAGAATCAAGACTGGGTCGGTGATGACGTTGTGGACCTTTTGTTAAAAAATTGGGACAATGCCAGTTAGCTACTACATGTGCTAGTGTTTTGTGCCTATGTTTCCTGACCATGGTCTCTATGTTGTTAATGTGTTGTCTCTATTATTTTTGACTTACTGTTAGTTTTTTTGATCTTGTTCCTTTTTGGTTCTTGTGGCTCGTTGTGAAGGGTACAACACCCTGTAAATGCTGCTTACTTTTTCAAAAACACATGTGCCATCCAAACATGATTTCTTGTAAAAAAATTGACCTTCCAATCTTTCACATAAAATGGCAGATAAGAAATCTCTTGAAGATCTAGGTGGAGGCCTTATATTACATTCTTCCAAACCATTTTTGGTATGCATATCTACACATATATGTTGATGAACATCATAATGGTTAGAAAACTCAATATGTACTCTACAAAAACAAGTAGTGCATGTGTGATTTATTTTGATATAAAAAGGCTTTAGCATTTCATATAACCCTTGACAAATTTTAACGTTAGGATACATCTCTACAAATTTATCAAAAAAATTGGTTTGAGTCACATCCAAAAAATGTTTTGAATGTGGCTCATAGATTTGACTACCAATTCTCCTTTTTACAACATATATTTGATTGGGAGAGACCCTTGTGGTATTCTTAAAATATTATTGTATTAGAGATCTCAAGGCTTAAACAATTTCTTTATCTTTCCATGGTAGTCTATCTGAGAATGCCCATAACTCATTATTATTTAGGGCTCTAGGAAAATTCATCACCGACAATTCATTGAAAGAAAATTCATGGCCAGCAATTCACTGCCATGGAAAATTCATCGCCAGCAATTCACCATGAGGGAAAATTAACCACCTTGATATTTTTTAATATATATTTTAAAAACTTTAATTTTATTAAAAATATTAGTGCACTTAATTTTTTGTCATGGTGAATTTTTGGCGGTGAATTTTACTTAGCAGTGAATTTTTCGTCGGTGAATTTTCCATGGTGGTGAATTGTTAGCAGTGAATTTTCCTTCGGTAAATTTATAGTGATGAATTTTTCAGATGTCGTTATTTAGATCCTCCACTCTTTCATGCCTTCTTTTAGCTCTCATTGGATATTATCTACTTATTTTCAAATTTTTACTCATCTTTGAAAGGATAATCTTATTCCTAGTTTGATTGCTTACCAATGTTGATGTCATTACACATTGTGTGTAATTACTATCTTGCATGTGTGAGGTAGAACCCATGCTCTCATATGCACTCATTAGACTCTTTACAATAGATTTCTCACTCAAGTCATCTAATGTTCTTAGCCCAAGAATCTTCATGGTGGGACTAAAATTGAGTTGCCTCGTCATTTCAACAAATAATTTACATCTTCCAACCTCATTTAGCTTCTCAAAAAATAATCTCCATATCCTCTTCGCATATCTTTGACATGTACATTTTGGAATCTTATTATCCATTGGTTTAAAAATATTAGCATTAATATCAATCAAATATTTAGGTTTTCTATAAAAAACTCTATGACCTTATTTCTCAAAGGTAAAGTTGCATCAACATTAGGCATGTTAACATCAAGGATAGATGATATACCTTCAACCAAATATGAAAAATATATCATACATAAAAATTTACATGTAAATAATATTGTAACTCCAACTTGAGATGTGGCATGTGGAGTGTCTTCAAGTAGAGATGTGTTTTCTAATGTACTTTCAACACCACATGTTGGAGATGGTGTGTCTTCAACTGGAGATGTGATTCTTGATGTACATTGAATATGACTTATTGTGGATGGTGTGCCTTTAACTTCACTTATGGTTGATGATGTGCCCCAAACTTTAGGATTCATTTGTATCCTTGCATAGATTTTTTGCTTCCATTCCCTTTGTGATCCCAATTTGACATCTCTCTTAGATTACATGGGAATTTATTCTTCTATAGGGTTCAATTTATTTTCTTCACAAAATTTCCTTTTTTTCTCTTCTCGAATTTTTCGCTTCATGTTCATCTTACGTCAGAGGCTTTTCTCATTTCATCAACATGATGTTGAATATTGCATGTTCACAAACACAAAAGAACAAAAGTAAGTAGTGCTCACTAAAACAAAAATATCAAAATCAAATGTTGTAATATTGTAATGTGAGAAGGTAACAAGCACAAAACTTTAGATTTATAAAAAAATCTTGATAAATAATATAATTGTACAAACATGACAAATATGAACTCATATAATCAAGTAAATCTAAAAACTTCAAATTTACACCAACATAATTGTTGAATAGAAAATGGGAAGTCACTTTAATTGATGAATATGATCATCATCCTTCTCAAACACACCTAAATGTGGAGGGAAACAATAATATTCTTTCACCAATGGTAAAAATAATACTCTTTCAAATACCAAGTCTATTTGAAGTGACTATTTTCAAAGCCCTAAGAAAATATCAAGTTTGAAATGAAAGTAACATAGATAGTTTGGAAGTATTTGAGAGAAAGAAGTAAAAAAAAATTCATAACAATTAAAGGGTAGCATGTAATAAGGGCAATCATAAGTCTTTATGATAGTCATAATAATCTACCATGTATGAAATGAACCCCAAAGATAAAGGATAGAGTCAAAGCATGATAGCAACCATCACAAGGCCTATCACCATTTCTATGGAACTCTATATGTTCTCAAGTTTTATTTTAGTATGTGTAGGATGATTATTACAGTCAAAAGCAATTGTGACCTAGATCTCTCTTATGTGTGTGGCTACAAGTATACTTATCTTTGTCATGGTAGATATCTACATTAAATTTCTAAAAAATCGAAATCATGCATTTGGGCCTCAAATGTATATTCATGGGATATTTATCTTTAGGTCAGCTCCTCTTTATGAAAACAACGGTAAGTTTGAGAGGGCAGTAGTAAAATGAAAATCACTTTCAATCCAAGGTAGGATAGTAATATCATATGAAGGTGAAACATAAAAAATTATGTTTAATATTACGGTATGAAACAAGTATGATGCACCTATTTTCCTAGTTTCATTCAAAATATGTGCTACAAAGTGCAAAATGATAAATAGTAACCAAATCTAACCCAAATAACAATCAAAAGGTATATTTGGAAAGGGTAAAATTATGTGTACCAATCACCAAAGATGATTTTTCAGACCTCACTAAGGACTCATTCACCCTATTGTGAATGGGTCCAAGCTAGGGTTCCGAAAAATTAGATTATGGGTTCTATTGTGCTAGGTCTGCACTCCCAAATTCTAGTTGTTCACTATCAGAAAGCCAGAAATAAATCATTTAGATAAATTTTTATGATTTGATAAATTTTCTTGCAACTTTGACAACTTTGAAACTTTCTTCAATTTTTCTCTCCAATTGATCTTCAACCTAAAATCTCCAATCACACATCAAAGAGAGAAAAATGTTGTTTATTAGGGAATGGGGGTGTGCCTTAGTCAAACCCTATTTTGGTAATTAAACCTTGAAATAAATAAAATCATGAAGGAATGATGAATGAAAAATAATATGTAACAACTCAACAAATCTTATTTGAACCTTGGATTGTATATCTACAAACTACCACAAAGTGGCCTTAATGGATATATAGATCTTGATCATGAAACTTGACGTGAAACAGTGCTTTTGATATGCTTAATTTATCTTGAACACTACATCACCATATTAGCTCAAACAACATGCATGATGCAATACATCTTTGAAATGATGAAACGAATCTTGATTGCTCCAATAATCTTCTTCAAATCTTCCCTTGAATGACTTGAAACTTCTCTTGAATTGCTCTTGCTAATGCTCAATTGCATGCTCTAGGATCTTAGCTTGAAATTATTGGATGAACATAGTGAAATGAAATTATATTTATATGAATCTTAACATTAATTCCCAAAATTCAAATATCCCAAGCTTACATTGAATTATAGATTTTAAATCACTAAAATACCATCAAAAACATATTCCAAAGGGGGGTCCTAGGTTTAAGTGAGGACCCATTCACCATAGGGAGAATGGGTCCTAGGCCACTTACCTAGGACACACATTGGTCAATGTTAAATACTATGCAAAAATAGGGTCTTAGAACTAAGTGAGGACCCATTTTCCCTATGGCGAATGGGTCCTAGGTCACTTAACTAGAACACACATCTTCCAAAGTTAAGTGTTGTAAAATATAATTTATGAATGTAAGGCTTTATCCCTCATAATTTGTATTTAATTAGGCTTGGATTTGAACTAAAGGGCCCAATTAAGGTAAATTAACCTCAATCAATTAATAAATCCATAGATTAGTGTGAAAGTGTAAAGGTACACCCTACAACACCAAAAATAAGTCACAATTAATTAAATTTAATTTAAAAGGGCCCTAAACTTAATGTGAATATGAAAAATATATTACAACACTAAATCAAGGCATAATTAAGTTCATTTATTATGAATTATTCCTAAATTAAGTGTGAAAAAGGGATACTTTTTCCTACACTACATTTTTCCTTGACTTTAGTGAGAGTATGACCCCATGTCAAACTCACACTAAAGTAGATATTCAAGACACTTATGTATGCAGTAATGACAAAGATACACAATCATACAACATCAAAGACTGAGAAGATCAAGCCTAGATGGTCTGATCAGTGTGGAACACATCTAAGCCATCAATTTTTATTTTATCACACGCTCACTCTAGAGTAGTGGAACCTCTAGCTATCCACTAGGTGAGTATCCCAAAAGGGTGGAAAATGAGAGAATCATATCAGGATCCCATACCGTATCGAAGCTATCGTCCTGAAAACTTCAATAAGGCACCACAATGCTAGGAAAGGCTCCACAAGCAAGAAAGGTGCATTATGCTAGGTGGCCTTGAATTTGGAGTTTGAGCTTCATAGGGCTTAACAAGTTGTGTTATGTTAAACACCTATGAACAAGACAAGGCTCCACTAGCAAGCAAGGTGTGTTATGCTTGGTGTCATTGAATTTAGAGGTTTCAAGCTTCATAAGGCTAAAAAGTTGTGTTATGCTAACACTTATAAACAATAGTGCTAGTAAAAGGTTTTTGTTCAAAGGGGTTTTGCTTAGTTCATGTAACATCTTTTTCTTAGGGAACATAATGCCTAATGTCTCCAAGAGAGGACAAGTAAAGAGTAAAAGATTCATAACTCAGGGAATGTAGTATGTTGCATCATCACTAAGAGGAAAGTCATACACTAAGAAATATCACACTCTTGGAGGACATCAAACCCAATGACACCACCAAGAAAAGGACATATCACAAGAAAAAATAAAATCACACCATGACAAATTAGAAATTTTGAAAGATATTACTAATGTATACCCCCACTTTAAAGTAGTTTCTAACAACATTGTTGTGAGCAATTTATTTAAATTAGCAATTTATTTAAAGTAGCCAATTTTCAATCCTAAGACATGAGAGCTTCCTTAGAAATCCCTGTGCCAAGTCATATGGTTATGAAATGAAGCTACATCATGAAAAATGAGGGAGGGGTTGCCCCGAAAAATACATAATGGATTAATGAATTTAGGGTCAGTATATCTATGCTACAATGTTTTTAAAGAGCTCAGAAATGTCATCATTCCCCAAAAACTCATAAAACTAGAAGAATGACACATAGAGAGTGAAAAAAAAGAAAAATATTTGGGGTCAACATGGAAGAGACCTAAATGTCTTGACACCTTGCATCATCCCTAAAAGGAAAACACAAGACAAATGAAAAAGGTAAAATGTTGACATATAGAAGAATGTAGATACATATAGAGGAATGCACAAAGAGAGAGAGAGAGAAATACATAAAATAGAACATTACGAGGGATCACATTACGCACCTGCAATCACATAAGGAAACATGAAAAAGAAAACAAAGCAAAAGACTAGTAAGGCACATGCGAGTCAAACTATAGTAGGTCATCCACATCCCAATCTCAATCAGTATATGTGGAAAGAGGATGACTAGCCAAAGGGGCAACACCAAATGCCAAAACTAGGACAAGGCTAACTAACCCATTTCCCCTACTAAGTGCAGGACAAGGATGAGCCAAGATATGTGATGAAAATGAGCTCCTTGTGATAAAGACAATGATTTTTAATGAATGTATAACATGCAATAGTGAGTATGCTATGATCCCAAAACTATTACATGGCAAGGAGAAATAACTAATATTGATCATAATGAGGATAAAGTATCAACTTGATGCCTATCTATAGAGATATTCCCACATGTAGTATTTATCAGTTCAAGATGCACCAAAGTTAAAGTTGTCTTGGAAGAATCTTTTGTAAGAGTGTTGATATTAAGTGAAGGCTTGTTTTTTCTTTCAAGAGACCATAACCAAGACCATTAGTCATTTCTTTCATTTTAGGCTCTATAGGAACATAGATACCTTGTTCTCTATCACCACATCCTTTTCGACTATACTGAAGTTGTTTCATAGGTTCATAATCTCTTCCATAAATATTTTTCATTTCTTTTGGATTCAGTGATTGTTCCTAATAAACTTCATCAAAGTTTGTCATGTATGTTGTATTTTCTTCTAAAGCGGTTGAAGTGGATGCTTTTAAAGGGACCTGCGCAAGATCATGGGGTTCAAAAAAGTGGCGATGTGAAAAAAAGGTGTTTTTAAGTTTCTCAAAAATGTGTAAATCCACTTTGAATTTTTCCAAGCTTGGGTAGAAAGTACATGGTGCCATAGCAAACACCAAACTGAAATGGATATCCATTTGAAACTGATATCCATTATAAAATGGATCTCTGTTTAGAAATGGATATTTGTTATGTTTACATCATTTTTTTATAATATGGTCAAGTCTGGGACCCGACCACCTTGTGTATATTTAATTTAATATATTATTATAATGTTTTTTAATTTAATATTATATAATAATATATTTAATATATTATAATATTATATTATGTTAACATAATATAATATTATAATATGTTAAATATATTATTATGTAATATTAAATATATTATATTAATTTATATTATAATATAAAATAATATATTATTAGCTTACATATTGAAAAAACCTACCAATTATTAAAAAAACTACATAAAGGAAATGAATATCCATTTCCTATTGCATAAAATAAAAAAAGAAAACCTAAGAGCTCTTATTCTATAGTTTTCTTTCTATCTGCACACGGTTTTTGCATTGAGCAACTCAGATATCCATTTGTGAGTCATTTGTTTGCTCAAATCAATCACATTTCAGAGGTATTTATAATTTTTCATGTTTTTCTTCAATTTATATTAGTTTTGTATTGTTTTTTGTCAATTTTAGTCAAAAATATGTTTTTTAATAGTTTTTTATTACATTAAAATGATTGTTAATTTTTAAAAATTTATCAATAAACAAGCTTAAGAATGGTTGATCCCAAATCCTCCTTTGTCACCACCGATGTTTCCAAACCAAAACGTGGCCACAATACATGAATCTATTCATAGAAATTTAGATCAATTAAGAAACATATGCAAAATCTATGAGACCCTCCTTGAGCTATCAGATATGATTTTTTTTTTAGAAACAATCATTTCAAATGTTGAAACTTTGGCAACTGAGCACAATAGGTTTCCATAGTGGCAAGAGTCCAAAAGTAAATTTTATGCCAATGGGTTATCATATGATGAAGTGAGGGCACTTGATATTGACAAAGCCTAATTATTCATCAATCCTAAAATAGGACAACCCGTAAATGTGTGGAAGCCAAATTTTTTAATTAAATAGTTGACACATAGAAGCATATTAGATAATTTCTAGAGATGTTGGTGCATGGTTTTTGATAAACCACCCAATAACAATCTTGACATCCCTCAATATTTTCTCTAAAAATTATATGTTGATTTTTTCCTAGGGAGGCATGTCAATTACTTTGGCATGTGATATTTCCAAGGTGTGGGTAGAGGGATGCCACAAGATAGACCTAGAGCACAACGAGTCACCCTAGTTCTTCCCACTCTACCTATTGTTGCCCTGAATCTAGTACCTTACCCCAAGATTGCTTTAGATGCAGGGAGCTAGAGAATTTTTACCATACAAGCATTGAGTGATTATTTGAACACACAGAGCCATCATGTTGCATATCCATATGATGGTGCATCCCATCATGATGGTGATTCACCTGATACATCCCAGCATGATGGTTATGCACTTGATTACATCCCAACATGATGGTGATGCATTTGTTGTATCAGCTTTGACTGGTACAACCTCCTCTTCAATACATATTTTTGTGCCCACTTACTGCATCATGTGCCACAATATATGTTTGGGTCCTCTTCGATAGTCCACTAAGGCTCCCATAGACACATCTCATTATGAGATGCATGATATGTTGGATGTAGGAGTTGATAGAGCACGGAGTGGACCATTTCCCAGAGAGACATCAAGTGCTAGAGACGATGTGGGAGCACCACTAAGACTTAAATTAATTTCATAATGTGTTTTATCTAAATTATTTCATATTTTATAAGAGATATTCTTACTAATATATATTTATGTGCCAAAATATTTAATATTTGTTGACAGAGGACCATATTTTCCAAGTGTAGGAGGCTACACAATTGGCCATTTCATTTGGCCTAGAGACTCAATATACGGTATCATTTAAACTATTATTTAGATGTTATTTTTGAAATCTACTATGTTTAAATGCATGCACATAGATTGATAACTTCTAATGTAATATTGTCTTTTTATGCAGCAACCTAGTTCTTTTATAGCCATGTTGACTGAGCTTGACCCATTGGAAGAAGTTGCACAATAGGTATATGTTTTTTTAAGTATTCTCAACATTATGATTATATGTGCATGTGCATTTAAATTGTGTTACATTTTTTTCATTATTTATATAGGAAACCATCTTAGATTCTTCATCCATCATGGTACCATTTAGTGTAGAAGCATCACAATAGGTATGTGCTTATTTTATATTGCAGATATTTATGTTCAAATAGTAGTCATATGTTTAGTAAATATGATTATTTTTCAACAATTATATGTTAATTTGTATCATTTTATTTTACCTGATATAGTCCTTTGTTGGATTTAACAATGTGATGAGTGTGGGACAATTTCTTTATACGGGGACTCCTAATCATCCTAAGGGACAATCATATGCAGAATGTCTTGTAGAAAAGAGAGCAATACTTGAGGTAAAAAGGAATTGTATTTTTTATTTAATATAATTTAATATAGTGATTTTAATATTAAATTGATAATTTATAAATTATAGTATATAAGTTTCTATTTACTAGTCTATCTTGTCAACCATTCACATAATTAATCTAATTTATGGTTTGAATTGTTATTGTGCAGGAAACTTTAGAGCCACTAATTTCATTGAGGAGGACCGATTTTGATGGTCCAACACAACATTAAGATTTGATAGATCTTGAGATGGCGTATATGACACAATCTATAAAACTTGTTGTAAAACTTGTTTTGAGTAGGCATAAATGCTAAAACTGTATATGCACAAACACAATTATTCTACATTTTTATATATAAGAATTGATATTCGATCTAATGTGTTCCTCGTGTACATATCTTCTACTTTGAATCTTCAAAATGGAATGTATAATTATTTTAGAATGGTTTAAAGTTATGATCAATAATGTGTTATAGATTAACGAAATTTCATTCTAATAGAACTTATGAATTACAATTCATAATCCATCTATGTTAGATTTCATTCATATAAAGGTTCACATACATTACATTCCATGAGAATACATTTCTTTGAGGAGCTTTTCCAAACAATTCACTGCCTTTTATATTGTACCACATTTTTCATACATGTCTACTAAGGAATTTTTATCAAACACTCAATTTGAGAATACACATGATTTTAAGCTCTCTTGAATGAACTTATAGTTGACATTAATTTGGTTTTTGAACTCCTATAATGAAGTGGGCAACTGATTTATTTTCAAAATAAGTTAAAATTAATGAAAAATGGTATGAGAAGCGTTGTATAATATTTATTGAGAAGATCTCATAGAAAAGGTAAAAAAGATGAAAAGAGAAGCTTATGATAGTTTTATGGCATTGATTCTTTTCATTGATTAAAAACTTTAAACAAATCCCATAAAACTTAATGAAATATATGTCATTACAATGTTCATTGAAAAGTAATATAATCATCTTGATAAAAATAAATGTCGCTTAATGGTGCTAAACACTCTATACAAACCATATGAGTGATGGAACAATAAAAAAAACTATTACAACTCAATTCAACATTCATTCCATTAAACCTTCAAGCTTAATAACATGTCAAAGGTATAAAATCATCATGAATAAGAATCACTATCTTTGGACCATGATACATAAACAAGAACATTATGTACACCATAGGGGTTTGATGCAACCTTCAAACAATGTCCTTACAATTGAAAAAGATAGATGTTCATTAGATTGTTCCTATGAAATCTATCCATCTCTATCTCTCTATACATATCTCTCCCTCTCTCCCTCCCTTTCTCTCACTCCCTATCTCTCTCTCTCTCAGGTCTCTCCCTCCCAACCTAACTAGATAACTCTCCCCCTCTCTCCCTCTCTCCCTCCATCCCACCCTCCCACCCTCTCTCTCTTGGCTATCTCTCTCTCAAGTCTCTCTCCCACACTCTCTCTCTATCCCTCTCAAGTATATCTCTCTTTCTCTCCCTCCCTCCCTCTAAGCTCTCTCTCTCAAGTCTCTCTCTCCCTCTCTCTTAGGTCTCTCTCCCAAGTCTCTGATGTAGAGGCAAGAGGCCAAACTCACTCAAAGTGTCAACCTGCCTTCAAGAGGAATCTAACAAGATTGAAATGGACTATTAGACCAATCCAAAAAACTCCCAAAGTTTGAAAAAAAATAGAAATAGAACTTCCCACTTTCACCCTTGCAACTCTAGTAGCATTATAGACCCAATTTTAGGGATTTTCAACAATATTTTCCAAAACACCTGAAAAAAATAGAGATGATTAAGATACCCATTTTCAAGTTACATGGCATATGTAAACCCCTACATCAACTCTTTTGGACCAACATGCAGATCCAGTACACCTACCACAGGAAAAGCTAGTGGATCAACCCACTTTTCAAAGAGAGTACCCTCTAAACTCCACCAAACCCTTTGAAACCTTGGTGTAGTAATTCAAATGCCCAAAACCCATTGAATCCACAATTAGTTCACCATTATTAGACTTCTAACACACTACACCATGAAACCCTCCAAGACAAGCAAATACACAAGGGTTTTGTTGAAATTCACTCTTCCATGGCTTTCGAAATTAAATCACTAGTCCAAACACCTCTTAATACCCCTACACAAACATAATGAACACTCACAAGGCCAGTAACTTCATTTTTTTTCAAAATCACTACTTAGGTTTCTCATTTTCATGTTAAAATCATCACTACCCAGCCTAACGCATTACTCCACCGACCAATTCCATGCTCTCCCAGACTCCTCGATGTGGTTTACATCTAACCCTACATGATGCACACCAATACACTAAGTTAAATTTCCATTACAATGGGTGGGTTGGTTAATTCTTCATGTTATTACCCTCAAAACCCTTGACATAGGAAAATAGGGCAGTCCCTGTATTTTACAGATTTATCTCACAAAATAATGAACTAGACCCTCAAAAAAAGTGCAATAGATATTAAAGGCATTTACTTACAAACAAAAGTGATCTCAGACCATATTAATCCTATACGGACTTGTACAACTCTGGGAAAAGAAGAGAAACACAAAAAACCTAAGAATTAACAAATCTTTTTATTGATTTCCTCCTTCCAATCTTCTAGCCAACATTACAAATGTGTTTCCATGCCTTTTAAAAGGCTTCTCAACTTCAAACCAATGACCAACTACCTCTCAACTAAATTTTAAACTCCTAATGACCATTGGAGGCCAAATTACACTTGTTTACATATCTTTGTTAACAACACTTTGATTCCTTTTACATCATTTTACTATTTGACCCTCATAAACATCTAAAACATTTGTGATGGTCTATTTAGCCCTTATTGGATCCAAAACATGACCTTATGCATAAAAAGAAACATTAAACTACCTAGACCCCATTTTTCATCATTGACAACATGCTTAACATCATTTACAATATGCACCAATGAGACACCAAAGTCACCATCTACATTAAGCACAGTTTTTTTAGACCTTATTCAATGCATAAAAATCCAAATCCTAAAGTTTACTCCCTAAGGTCATGATTTGACCTATCTTGTTGAATGGTGCTCCTGCACCATACACCCCAACACAAAATTTTTCCAAGTCCCTTGGAAATATTGTAGTAGATTGTCCTCCTTGGCATCCTTCATGTTGCAAACCTCCATGCTTGCCTTCATCTGGTGCATTATGATCTTGCCTAAATGTTGCTCCAATTGTCCACTTTGTTATGTTGGGTGCCTTGTATCTTTCTCTTTATCAAACACTGATTCCACTTCATCCTTTACACCTGTACTTATCCCTTCTTTCACCGTCATCACCTTACCTTGTAGTCTATACTTGGATCCCTATCCAAGAACCTTCTTGTCTACCACTTTGTCACTACCCACTATTCCAATAGTACCATCAAACATCCCAACCACTATCAAACCTGTACTTACATTATTCTCTATCACATTAGCTCTTTGCACACTTGTACCATTATATTTCACTTGTTTTTCAACTCTTGAATATTTTTGTATGTTGTTCCCTGTTATAGGGCACTTAACTATCCCTACCATGATACAATCACTTGTGACATGCCTTTCCAAAGGCTCTTCACCTTCACCCTACATTTTACCAGCCTGAGACACCTTACTATTTCCTTTCTTCTGCCATACAAAGGAATGTTTCTTTCCACCTACCTGGAAACCACACTTATCCTTCTTACCAACTGTCCAAGCATTACTCATTTTCTCTTCACATGCTTCTTTAACATCAATACCCTGCTCCAAACTAGCAAACATTTTATTTTCACTATCCTCAAGCCTTAAAGGCTCCTTCTTGCCAAGAATCAACACCTTAGACTTACCCTTATCCTTCTCTTTTCCCTACAAAGGAGTTAGTTTGAAACTTTGATCATCCTTCTTGATGGTGTAGGTGTTCTCCCTACCATCATACATAGACCTTTTATCAAACTGGCATGGTCTCCCCAAGAGAAAATGGCAACAATCCATTGGCAATATATCACATAAGACCCTATCTTTATACTCCCCAATCTAGAAATCCACATAGGCTTGCTCATTCACGTCTAAGGTTTGACTATCATTCACCCAAGAAAATTTTCAGGGTGCTATATAAAGAATCTTCTTTAGACTTAATTTATCTACCATCTCCCTAGACACCATATTATTGTGAGAACCTAAATCAATAACAACTTGACACACCTTACCTTTTCACTTGCATGAAGTTATGAATAGTCTTCTTCTTTGGCTCATATCTTCCTCCTTAGGTGTTTGCAAAAAAAATCTTCTTACCATAAGTTCTTCTCCCTCTTCTAGATCAGCAGGTTTGCTTGAACTTTCACATTCTTCTTCTTGAACCAGTTGTGTTCTTCTTTCACTCTTCCTATCACCACTTGATACTGAACCTTGGCCTTGAGGACACTTGAAAAATGGGTGTCCAAATTCTTGACAATTGTAGAATCTTCCTATGAAAATATTTGCATTTCTTCCCCCACCAAATCTGCCTCATGTACCTCTACATCCACCTCTAAAATTAGATTGCTCTTGTTCCTTCTTGATAGATCTCCTTGACTCTCATTCTTTTTATTTTAACTAGGGAAGGATCCTCTACCTCTAGAAGTCCTGCCTCTTCCTCTTGCTACCTTCTCTTGTCTCCTCTTTAGTTTTCTTCTACCCTCATTTCCATTTGAAAGCATTGTTCAACTGATTTTGGTGCCAACAAGTTGATTTCATCATGAATGTTATATCCTAGACCATTCAAGTACCTAGCAACCATTTCTTCCTCATCTTCTTCATGTTTAGTTCTTATGCTTAGCCTATAGAATTCTTTAGTATATGATTGCAAATCTAGTTCCTTTTGTCTAAGATTTTTCAACTTCTTAAGCAATTGAACATTATAATCACAAGGAAGGAACTTACCTTTGATTTTTATTTTCATCTTCTCCCAAGAAGTGATCTTGCATTTTCCTTTTTTCTCCCTCTCCTCTTGCACAAAATTCCAACACACCAAAGCATGTCCTTTCAGTTTTATTTTTGCCCTCTTCACCTTATGCTCTTCATCAACCTCTTCACTATCAAAATAGTTCTCCATGGTTCCAATCCAATCCAGGAGCTCTTCACTTAAATTATTCCTCCATACATAGGCACATCCATTTTACCATGTCCACCCCTCTTCACAACCTTCAAAAGCTTCATCATTCTCACATCTTCTAGATCTATCTCCTCTTCTTCACTAGAGGTCTCCTCCTCTTCAGACTCACTTTCTTCCAAAAGAGTCCTACCTTTAGCTTTTATCCCAACAATCTCCTGCTTCAGGGATTCTATTTCTTTCTCATGATTTTCAATCTTCCTTGCAATAGCACTCCCATTAGGAGGCATTTTGATTCCTCCAAATTACCTTCTTCTTCTTACACATAAAACTTCAACTTTATTTCACAAGAGACCTACTCCCTTGCTCTTATACCACTCTGATGTAGAGCCAAGAGGACAAACTAACTCAAAGTGTGAACCTACCTTCAAGAGGCATATAACAAGATTTAAATGGCATATTAGACCAATCCAAACAACTCCCAAAGTTTGACAACAAACATAAATAGAACTTCCCACTTTCACCTTTGCAACTCTAATAGCATTGCAAACCCGATTTTAGGGCTTTTCAAAAATATTTTCCCAAACACCTAAAAAACACAGAGATGATTAAGATTACCATTTGCAAATTACATAACATATGTAAACCCCTGCATGAACTTGTTTGGACCAACATGGAGATCCAATACACCTACCACATGAAAGCTAGTGGATCAACCCACTTTTCAAAGAGAGTACCCTCTAAAACCCTGGGGAAGTAGTTCAAATTCCCAAAACCCATTGAATACATAATTAGTTCACCATTATCAAACTTCTAACACACTACACCATGAAACCCTCCAAGACAAGCAAATACACAAGGGTTTTGTTGAAATTCACTCTTCCATGGCTTCCCAAATTAAATAATTGGTCCAAACACCTCTTAATACCCCTGCACAAACATAATGACCACTCACAAGGCCATTAAATTCATTGGTTTTCAAAATCATCATTGCCCAGCCTAATGCATTACTCCACCGACCAATTCCATGCTCTCCCAAACTCCTAGATGAATTTTACATATAACCCTACATGATGCACACCAATCCACCGAGTTACAGTTCCATTATAGTGGGTGGATTGGTTAATTCTTCATGTTATTACCCTCAAAACTCTTGACATAGGAAAATAGGACAGTCCCTATATTTTACGTATTTCTCTCACAAAATAATGATCTAGACCCTCAAAAAAAGTGCAATAGATAGTAAAGGCATGTACTTACAAACAATAGTGATCTGAGACCATATTAAGCCTGTATGGACTCGTACAAGTCTGGGAAAAGAAGAGAAACACAAAAAACCTGAGAATTAATAGATCTTTTTATTGATTTCCTCCTTCCAATCTTCTAGCCAACATTAAAAATGTGTTTCCAAGACTGTTTAAAGGCTTCTCCACTTCAAACCATTGACTAATTTCCTCTCAACTAAATTTTAAACTCTTAATGAGCATTGGAGACTAAATTAAACTTGTTTACATATCTTTGTTAACAACACTTTGATTCCTTTTACAAAATTTTACTATTTGACCCTCATAAACATCAAAAAAATTTGTGATGGTCTATTTAGACCTTATTGGAACCAAAACTTGACCTTATGCATAAAAAGAAACATTAACCTACCTAGACCCCAATTTTCATCATTGAAAACATGTTAAACATCATTTACAATATGGACCAATGAGACACCAAAGTCACCATTTACATTAAACATGGTCTTTTTAGACCTTATTCAATGCCTGAAAATCCAAATCCTAAAGTTTACTCCTTAAGGTCATGGTTTGATCTATCTTGTTGAATGGTGCTCCTGCACCAGTCTCTCCCACTCCCCATCTCTCATGTCTCTCCCACCCACCTTAACTAGATAAATCTCTCTTCCACTCTCTCCCTCTCTACCTCCCTCCCACCCTCTCTCTCTTGGGTCTCTCTCTCTCTATCTCTCTCTCTCCCTCTTAGGTCTCCCCCCTCTAAGTTCTTTCACTCTTTCTCTCTCTCCTTGTCATACTTAGGTCCCTCCCACTCCCTCTCTTTCTCTCTTAGGTCTCTCTCTTTCTCTCTCAATTCACTCCCGACCTCTATCTTTCTCTCTCAGGTCTTTGCAACTCCCCCTCTCTCCCTCCCACTTTAATTGTTTCTCTCTTTCTCTCTCTCCCTCCCACTCTCTCTCTCTCAGGTGTCTCCCTCCCCCTCTCTCTCTCGTAGGTATCTCCACCCCTCTATACTTCTCTCTCAAGTCACTCCAAATCCCTCTCTCCCCCTCTCAACTTGCTCTCTCCCTCTCTTCCTCTTAATTCTCTCTCTCTCTCCCTCCCTCTTAGGTATTTCTCTCAATTCCATCCCACTCCCTCTATCTCTCAACTCTCTCTATCCCTCCCTCTCTCTCAATCCCCTCCCACTCCCTCTCTCTCTCTCTCTCTCTCAGGTCTCTCCCTCCCACTCTATCTCCCTCTCTCCCTCTCACTTCTAGGTCCCTCCAAATCCCTATCTATCTTAGGTCTCTCCCTCCTTCTATCTTTCTCTCTCAAGACTCTCTCTCTCTTTGATGCAAGGGCATCACTTTTCTAATTTGGAATTTTGGTTTTCTATTATTTTCTCTCTATTTTGTGTCAGTTTTAGTTTCTTTATTTTTTTTCTTGTGACATGTGGTATTCTTCTTGTGGCATCAAGAAAAACTACTCTCCTTTCTCATTGTAAAGGGAAGACAATTCAGTTATGGTGGTTGAAATGAATAAGGCAAAGAGATGGGGATTTTGATATTTTTTGTAGAAAAGGAATTGGTGGAGGGAGGGGGGAAACCCAAGGTTCTTTGTCTGATAGGAGTCTGATTTTGTAATTTTAGAATGAGAGGCCGAGTTGATCTTTGTTGAACTAACAAGAAGTAATGATAGATAGAAGAGAACCCACGTAGAAGGAGAATGCTTGCAAGGAAAGGAGATAAAGGTTGATGGTATGTTTGTTTTGAATAGGAAGAAGCCAAAACCGGTTACCAATAGTCTATTCTAGTAATAAGAAAGGAAAAGAATTTGGTAAATTTGATTCCTTGAGGTTTGATGTAATTCTTCCTTGACTATTGTGCAATAACTATATCTTTGGTCTCTTCAAATTAAAACATAGACATTGAGGAATCATTTCATTGGTTGTAGGATTTTCTCAGACACATATGCAATAAAATTTGTTTACTCTTGCTCTTGTTTGTATGTGTTATGTCTTGTGAGCTATGAGAGAACCAATAAAGGTTTCTACAACCTATCTATTGTTCGACGAAGGTGTTCGATCCATATTACTATCCCAACATTTTACCTTTTATTGGTCATGTTAGTGCTGAAAGCATTTGTGTTCATCTACTATGGTATGTGCTTATTGTTCATTGTTGGATTCAAGAAATTTTTATGTTTTGGTTGCTTGAATTATAATCAAGTTCTTTCATCATTTTTTATCAAAGCCTGAATATTTGGGGTTGTTTAGGAGTGGACAAAATGCCACCGAGAGTGATGAGAGGTATATGTGCTCAAGGAAGAGGCAAACGAGCACATGATGATGGAGTCCTTGAATTGTTGCAGAACTTGACTGCATGAATGGATGCCATGGAGAGGGAAAAATGAAGAGTAACGCTAGTGGATGATGCTAGTGATGTTGAAGATTAAGATCAAGAAAAGTTGAAGGAGTGGAAGAAAGATTGATTAAATTTGTGATGAATGTGGGAGCCAAGCCAATAATCAAGGTTATGAAATATTCACAAAGTCTAAATGGAGAAATTATAGATCAGATTAATGACCTAGATAAGTATTTTGAATATGAAGGTGTTGTAAAGGAAAGAAAAGTGAAATTCATCTACACAAGGCTCAAGGGCCACGTTGCCATGTGGTAAGATTATCTCCAATATGAGAGACGAAAGAAGAACAAGGAAAAGATTACCTCATGGGAAAAAATGGTTGCTAAGTTGAAGATGAATTTTCTTATGGTAGATTATCAAACTAATAATTTTAGAAGATTTCATAATCTAAAGCAGAAAGATATGTCAGTCAAAGAATAGATGGAAGAGTTCTACAAGTTGGTGATTTAGTCAAGCCATAGCAAAGAGGATTTGGAAAAGGTGGTAAGGTATCTGAATGGATTGAAATATAGTCTACAGGATGAGTTGAGTTTAGTGTCACCAAGAACTTTTGATGAAGCATACCAGTTTTTCATTAAGGTTGAGGAGAATATTATGAGGAAGTAGAATCAACAAGGTTTAGGTAGAGGATGATGCTATGCAAAAAGAGGACAACAACACCATCAGTATGATCAAGATGGAGAGGCAAGTAGCTCAAGAGAGCGAGTTAAGTCAGAAAAGGGAGGTTATCAAGATAGAGGAGAAATATTTGTTAGAAGCAATGGTTATTAGGGAAGAGGTAGAGGTTTTGTAGGTAAATGTTTTTAGTGTAACCAGTATACGAGTCAATAGACTTGGGAGTGTCCAAAATCTTCCCAAGGAGGTTACACAAGGCTTGAAAGGAGGAATTAGTTGGTGCAAGTAGATCAGGAGAGTGCAGGATCATTTTCTCTAATAAAGAAAGAACCTAAGTCAAGAGAATATCTATTGTTTAAAATATTGTTTTTGAAGCCATCGAAGGAGAGTAATGAACAAAAACAAAGAAGAGATCTATTCAAGACAAAGTAAAAGGAAAAAGGTAAGTGTTATAAATTGATTATTTATAGTGGTAGTATAGATAACTTAGTGGCAATAGAAATGGTAGATAAGTTAGGTTTGCAAAGAACTAAACATCCTACCCCTTATAGAGTTTCTTGACTTCAAAAAGGACACCAATTGTTGGTAGATGAATAGGCTTTAGTAGAATTTTAGATTGGAAATTATAAGGATAGTGTGCTTTGTGACATTATGCCTATGGATGTGTAGCATGTATTGCTTGGTAGGCCTTGGCAGTTTGATCATAAGGTTGTACATGAAGGGAGGAGTAACACGTATACCTTTGAGAAAGATAGACTCAAACACACCTTGTTTCCTTTGAAGGAATCTAAAGAGGATAGTCATAGTAATAGTAGTCAAGTGATGTTGATAAGAAGAAAGGAGTTGATCAATCAGAGGGAGTCAAAGGAAGTTGCAACAATAATTGAGAAGCTGAACCTTTATTTTTCCCAGGTTTTCACACATGTGAACAGTGTTGATTTGTAAATTGGAAAACCAACAACATATGTTGGTATAGGTGATAGTGAATTTGGGGTAGCCATTATTAATCTAAAGGATGCATAGGTACACAAGATTTCATTCTCTCTCTCTCTCTCCCTCTCTCCCTTTCAAGACTCTCTCTCTCTCCCTCTCAAGTCTCTCTCTCTCCCTATCATGTCTCTCTCTCCCTCTCAAGTCTTTCTCTTTGCATCTCTCTCTCTCTCTCCCTCTCAAGTCTCTCTCTCTCTCAAGTATCTCCCACTCTCTTTGCCTCTCCCTCTTTGTCTCTTTGTCTCTTTGTCTCTCCCTCTCTATATCCCTCTCTCCCTCTCTCCTTCTCAAGTCTCTCTCTTCCTCCCTCTTAGGTATCTCTTTGTCTATGTCTCTCTATCTCTCTCTCTCTCTCCCTCTCTCCTTCTCAAGTCTCTCTCTTCCTCCCTCTTAGGTATCTCTTTGTCTATCTCTCTCTCTCTCTCTCTCTCTCTCTCTCTCTCTCTCTCTCTCTCTCTCTCCCTCCCTCTCAGGTCTCTCTCTCCCTCCCTCTTAGGTCTTTCTCTCCCTCTCATGTCTTCTCTCTTTCTCTATCTCCCTCTCTCTCTCAAGTCCCTCCCACTCCCTCACTCTCTTAGGTTTCTCTCTCTTAGGTCTCTCTCAGGTCTCTCTCTCCTTCTATCTTTCTCTTGCATGGATCTCCCTCTCTCACTCTCTTTCTTCTGAATTAACCACACATCAATAAATAATATATATTATGTATTAAATATATTATATAGTATGTATAATATATATTACATAATATTAATATAATATTTAATATTTAATATATACTATATATAATATATGATATATATTAAATATTATGTATTATAAATAATACAGGTAACGAATATCTATTTTGAATGGATATCCATTTTTCTAACAAATTCAGTAGGCTCAGGATTTAGTTTGGGATTTCCTAACCTGGAAAGTCAACCCAAAAAATGTGTTTACAAAATTTGCTTACTTTTTCTAAGTTTTCCCTTGTGGTTGGAGACCTTTTTTATCTGAATTTCATGAAATGAAAAGGGTTTATATAAAAAATTGTCATCTTTCCACCAATATATGATATGCCTTATTTTGAATTTAATAAATAATTATTATTGATTTTCTACATACATTATGACTAAGGTCTTGATTGATAGGGTGATTGAAAACTTCTATAAATTTCAAACTATTTCACATTTTTCAAATCTAAAAGATGCATCACATTCTATGCTTCACACACTATAGGATAAAAAATTGAATTTCATAAAAAATTTACCAAGTTATGGTGGCTAGACAAACACGTTTTAATAATTCTAAAATTTTCTAATAAAAAAATCATAACTAATTATTTACATGCAAAAAAATTACAAAAAATAGTTTGGCACATCTGAACATGTATCCCCTACATATATTGAATGTTTCAGAAAAAAAAATTATTTTTTTCTTATACTTAGGGTGGTCAGACATACACCTACTTCTTATCTTTTTCCTAATAATTTAGTACCACTGCATTGAAATTTCATTTTTTTGCAAAATAGATTTTCTTTTTTCGAAAAAAGGACTAGTAGCCTAGAAACTACATTTAATTTCCTACAAGTTTTGTTCTTAAATATTTTTCAAATTATGTTAATTGTTGGAGTACAAGAACACTAAGAGGGGGGTGAATCAATGGTCAAATAAAACCAATTTCAAAACTTAATACACTTGATTGTTCAAAGACTCTAGACAGTGTATGTTATGAAAATTATAAAGATATGCAAATCAAAGCATAACATCTAAATCAAGAATAAATAACCAAGCATAATGTGACACACCATCAAGAAGAAACAAAACACATGGTTTATGAGTGGAAAACCCTAATAAGATGAAAAAACCACTTTGAGCATTTTCTCTATTAAGCCTCACTGGCTAAAACTTGCTAAATACATATTGTATGCCTCACTGGAAATAAAAAAACCTCACTGGAAAATACTCAAGCCTCACTAGCTAATTCCCATGCCTCAATGGAAAAACTCCATGTCTCATTGACACTCTTCAAAAGTAAAATGAAAGAATACATAGGGTTATCCTATTTCACTTCAAATCACTACAGAAGAAAATTTTCACAATAGTTTCTTTTCACTTACCACAACCTTTTAACACCATTTTGAGAAAGAACACAACTCTGCAATCTCACATACTATCATCATGCTATCATGCTCGGATAAGTCTCAACATCATCTTGAGTTGTAGGAAGAGAGATAATCATATTTTCCCCTATCATCATCTTTTCAAAAAAAACATTACTTATCTCTCTATCAAAACCCTATCCATCCTTATCACAACATACTTCAACAATATGATAAAATCAATTATGCAAATAAAAAAAGTATTTTTGTAGTCACTATAATCTATTCATGAAAACCACATCACCTTTAATATCTAAAAGGATTACAATCATCTATGTTTGTCATATTTGAATCAAGAACATCTATACCATACTCATTGAACTCCAAACATCTAAGAGCTCATTCAGATCAAACCAATCTACACAGAAAAAAATACTACATGATTTCAATCATACAAAGATATCATTTAGAACTTTTACTACCTATTATATCAACATTATTCTTTGTTTCTCCTCTTTATAAAGGCATCATCTTGACTTGCAGAAGAAAAACCTTATAATCACTGCCTGCCATAGTTTTTCAATCAAAATATCCATCACATCCTCTTCAAAAACATTTCATCTTCAATCTATATCACCTTGCACCTTGAAATGAAAAGAGCCTCTCCATTTCTAAGAATATTAAACACATACTTCACTTCACATGCATTCCATCTTCAAGACTCAAAACCCTCAGTACAATCAACTAACTATTGATATTCAAAATCATACTGATTGAAACTACTTCAAATTCAGTGCCAAAACAATAACCAAACCACATGTTCAACTTCAAGTAATTGAAATCTAAGACAAAATGATGGTCAACCTCCTATCAAAGATCCAACTTCTAGAAATATCTATTAAAGAGTTTGAATATAGACCCTTGGATTCAAAATCCCACCTCAGTCATCTTTCAGCAATAGCCATTGATTTTCATTTAAAAAACATAAACCAAGTTTGCACTTGCTCAATCAGTTAGAACAAAGGAAGTGGTGGATTTAGGAATGTTCTAAAACTCTTTAAGAAAGTTTATTAAAATTTCTTTAACTTGTAATAGCAAGTCAGTTGCTTTTAGAATTAAAAATAAATGTAATAAACTCTTTCCACAATAATCTTGACTTTAGGGTTTTAAAATCTTAGAATAAAATGAAAAAAACCTAGACAACTTCAATACACCAAAATGATGAATACCTTTGATTAATCTTTAATATTTGCACAAAACCATATGTCTTTAATAATATGAAACATGAGCACCATGTGAAGATGGATGACCAACATTAAGAATACCAACATTAGGAATTTAAAATATGAATGACCAGGTACTTTGTGATTGAAAACTTTTGGCATCAGTCTTTGTATGAACCCCATGCCTTCAAGGCTATGAAAAACAGCGTGAGAACAACTACCTTTTCAGAAGTATTAATAAATACACTGAGCAATATACCAAGCAACCAACACCATTTCAATATATTGAGCAATTATATGCTTTTCCCTCTGAATGAAAATGTATCTTGGAGATCAACATCATGAGGAATCAACAACAAACACTTTGGAAAGAATACCATGAGACCTTCAACCTAGACTTTGGCTATCCTAAAGGAGTACTTATCAACACCAGGAAGCAACTCTATGAAATAGCTTTGTGACAAGAAAATTTGCGATAGCTGCCATCATACCATCATGAACTTTGAAAGATCAAGGAGCTTTTTGATAGAGTGATCAACAATTATTTTGATCTAAAATACCTTTTGAGCTTTGTCCTTTTCAACTTGCATGAACACTAATGAAACAACTCACCTTATATCATCCTTTCCTTTGCAAAAATACCAACAAACCACCATGGAAAATGACCCTTTGCAACATTATAGCAAGGTCCTTTGCAAGAAACACTAGGAAGTATGAATAGAAAACCATGTGTCTTAAAGGTTAGTGCTAAAACAAGGAATCAACACTAGATTATACAATGAGTAGATGAAAAACCAAACAAGGTATATTTGACATCAAATCCTCAACATTATGAAATGCCATACATTCGACATCAATAAAAAACCATGGCAACAGTTAATAACCTATTCAAATTTTATGTCAAGACTTCTAACTCTATTTTTCTAAATTTTCATTGCCACTTAGGGGCCTAGTTTGGACCCCCATGATCCCATACTAACCGAAAGATTCTGTTAAATTTTGTGTCAACATTACCACTTTTTCTTTTCCCTTTTCAGATTCTTTTGTTGTGATCTTGTATTCTCCCATGAATGTAGGTGTGAAATCTAAGGAACCCCAATCGTCTTCCAATAAATTTGTGACTTCTTCAATATGCTTTTCTTTTTCTTTCTCTTGCACGGGTTCCATTTGTGTAGTTGGTGTTAATGTTTTCAAAGGATTTTCCTTGCGTTTCTCAATATTAAAACAATTGTGTTGATTAGGGTCATCTTTGATTGTATACACTTTGTTGTTGTATACATACTTCATTTTATGATGAAGGGTAGAAGGCACCCTGTTCATTGCATGAACCCATGGCCTTCCTAAAAGAATATTATATGAAAGATCATGAGGCATAACATGGACCAGAGTTTTAAATTTTACCTTTCCAACTTTAATATGTAATATAATCACACCAAGGGATTGTTTTCCTATGTTATCAAAACCATGAATGGATAAAGAATTTGGTTGTATTTGGCTTTTGTCTACATTAATCTTATCCAGAAGGTTTATGCTACACATATTAAGGGTTGAACCATTGTCAATAAGGGTCCTCTTTATCCTGATCTTATTAACTTGGGCTATTATCATGAGAGCTCCATTTTGTTTTTGCTCTTCTAACAAAGGTAACTCATCTTAATGGAAAGTAATGTCCAAGTTGGCTGAAGTTATAGTTTGAATTTGGGTTGCCACATCATTTGATTAGACATTACGAGGGCTAGGAACTTGTTATAAATCACTTTGAAGCATGTTATGTTAACTAGGTGAGGCTTGAATAAGGTCCCATATGGATATCTTAGCAGGAGTATTCTTAAGTTTTTCAACAAGATCATACTCCTTTTACTTTGTAAAGGCAAACAAGGAGCACTAGGCAAGATAGGTTGAGGAAATGGTAGGGATGTTTGATTTTTTTTTCTTGGTTGTGGATTGTTCCTAGTGTTATATGTATGAGCAACGATATTTTAACTTGGTTGTTGTGAAACATTATCATTATGAGCAACGCTATTGTAACTCGGTTGTTGTGAAAAATTATCATTATCATGTTTCCTTGTAGGTGGTTCTAAGATAAGAACAGGTTTTTTTTAAGCTTTTGGTTGTTGTGAGGGTGGATAAATGATAAGTTGAGGCTTAGGAGGTCCAATGATTAAAGGATTTGCAGGAGGTCCAAGAATTAAAGGACTCGAGGGAGTTCTAATGTTCATAACCTCAACACACTTATCCTTATTTTCATGATCTCTTAGCAAAGGGGAGTCTAATGTCACTTCATCATCTTCATCTAAGGAAGCCACATTACTATTGTTTGAAAGACATGTATCAATATTCTCATTTCCTTGCATCATGATATCTTCCCTAGTAGGAGAGTTTTTAGGATATCTACAAACTAGATTTTCATGACATTCAAAGGTTGGTTCTTCTAAAATGACTTCATCAAAACTGAGGGAGTCATCAATGGTTGGATTTTATTTCTTATCAATGATGGAATTATCTTGTTCAATATTTTTTTCCCTATGGGAAGAGAGAAAAATAGGATTCTCATGACTCTCATTGATTGGATCTTCTAACACCAAAATATCTTCTTCACCAATGGGAGAAATATTAGAAGGCCAAGTTTGGTTATTATGATTGTTTGTGATTTTATCCTTTTTCTCTAAGGTCTCATTCTCTTTGTTGAAATGTAAAATACAACTAAGATGGGGGTGTGAATTAGTTTTATCAAATCACTTTAATTCTAACCTTAAGCAATTCTACTTTAACTTCAATATATTATTAAGTGTGAACATGAAATGCAGATAACAAAAAGCAAACACCAGAGACATCAGATTTATGTGGAAAACCCAATGAGGTAAAAACCACGGTGAGGATTAGTTCACAATATAGTAATAATGCAATACTAGATACAAAGGCTCACTTCTAGAGGGCTCACTACCCAAATAAAAAGGCTCACTACCTAGATACAAGGGCTCACTACCTTAAATGGGACTCACTATCCAGAAAGAGGCTCATTGCCTATAGAAAATGAAAAAGATAAATAAAGATCCACCACAACGGTTCTACACATTCATAGCTTGATCAAAAGATTGTAGACACCATTAGCTCATTGCCTTAAAGAATCTAACACATTGTAGTAATGTTGCCTCAATTCACTCTTACACACTTTTCTTTTTACACTTATTCACACACTTCACTTTCTTGCTTGATTCGTGGATGGATGGATGATCAATTCACAACAACTTGATTTTCTTGTATACCATATTCAACCTTAGAAACATTCTCCAAGGTCGTCTATACAATTTCAAATTACAAATTCAAATTAGGTTGGATACTCAACATTCCCATGGTGGATAAGAATGAGAGAGGACCAATTACACATTTAATTAGGACCCGAACAACATCTTGGATTGAACACATGCTTCATTAATTTGATGCAAAATCTTAATGTAACGTGTAGACACCAGGTTGGCCAAACCTAATGAAAACACCAATGATCTTCGAAGTACATGCATCTCTAGCAAGATGATCACATGTAGATCACTCAACATGCTTCACCAGAAATTTTACCATGTCTAAGAACACTTCAGGTGCATCCACAACAACTATAACAAACTTCATTCATAGAAAAATCTTCAATAGTCTAATTGAACCAACTAACAACACACATGAGCTCTGGAGCAGGTCTTCTGGAGTGCCAAATACCAAGCATGTTTGTCAGAACATAGAAACTATCAGAATAAGTTATCTCCTAGATCCACAAGATTTGAAACCAAATTTCAAACAATTGCAAAGCCAAAACCTTTATCCTAGTCAACAATCAAATATTTCTTCCAAACCAGTCCACACACCGTCGAACACATCTTTTACTCTTCATCGAACCAGAGGATGAAACTCATAATATATAATCCATTGAAGCTCATGAACACACCTACAGATCTGCATAGCTAGAGGATCAACATAGGGGAAATGTAGAGCATAAAACTGGAGCAAACTAAGAACACACACTTCAACACTGCCTTCATTATTTCTCAAATTTTCTCAAAAGCACTTTGCAAAAACACAACTACAACTTCATAAATACAGCTCCATGTACTCTAAGCACTTCTACAGTATCTCAACTATACAAGTACCATCTACAAGCAACCTAAACTATGTTGACATCAATGACAACATTAATGAAAACACCATCAAACACATCCATACTTGCAACAATCTCCCCCTTTGTCATTGATGGCAACACATGATGTGAAAAACCATCAAAGATAACATACATGATCTTTCGAAGCGACAACCTACACAAGCATACAATTTTTACATGATTCTCTCTCCCCCTTTGACATCAATGGCAAAGGAAATTCTGTATAAAAACTCTTACCATATAAATCTCTGTTCACTCCCCCTTAGGAGTACACCCACATCACATATTGCAACAATTCACTTCTCTACTCCCCCTGAGGAGTAGACCTCAATCATCAATTCAGGTCAAAAGAGTGTGAATCCACCAAACTAATTCACCTTCATGTGCACTTAGTTCAAAGAAGGAGGGGCAGTAACCCCTAACTTCCCTTGAGATACTCAAAAGTATCCTTCGAAAGGGCCTTAGTGAATATGTCAGCAACTTGTTCCTTGGTAGGTACATATTCAATTCTAACTTCATTATTCAATACCTTCTCCCTCAAGAAGTGATACTTGATAGGTGCATTCTTTGTCCTAGAATGCATCACTAGATTCTTCAAACAAACTATAGCATTTGTATTATCACAAAATATAGAGATAAGTTCACTCACCACACCTATATCCTTCATGGTTTGTTTCATCCATAGTATTTGTGTACAGTAGGATGCTACTGTAATATACTTTGCTTTTACAATGGATAAAGAAATTGAATCTTGTTACTTACTCAACCATGAAACTAATCTTCCTCTAAGGAAAAATGCACCATAACTTGTACTCTTCTAGTAATCTACATAGCCAGCCCAATCTACATCAGTGTAGGCATTCAATATGAAATCATTGTCCTTTGGATACCATAGCCCATAATCTGGAGTTCCCTTAAGATATTTGAATACCCTCTTCACAGCTATAACATGTGCTTCCTTAGGTTCTATTTGAAATATTGCAACTAAATATACTGCATGCATGATGTCTGTTCTAGTAGCAATAAGATACAATAGTCCACCAATCATGGATTTGTACATGCTTTGATCAACTTTAGTAGATTCATCATCCTTACTTAGCTTACATTTGGTTACCATAAGGATACAGACCGATTTGGAGACATCCATTCCAAACTTCTTTAACAATTCCTTAACATAATTATATTGTGAAGTGAATATCCCTTTGTCAGTTTGATTTACTTGAAGTCCAAGGAAGAAATTCAACTCACCAATCATAGACATTTCAAATTCTTTTTGCATCTCTTCTGCAAATTTATTACACATACCTTCATTTTCACCAAAGGTAATGTCATCAACATATGTTGAAAGTATGGATGTGTTTGGTGGTGTTGTCAAAAATTTTTTTATTGATTTCAACACTTTACAGGTTGAGTAAGTTGGATTTTACCAACTACTTTTGAGAAAATTTGAGAAACAATGAAAGTTGTGTTGAAGTGTGTTCTGAGTGTGCTCCGGTATTGTGGTCTATATTTCTCTTGTTTTGACTCAATGCCTATATAGATCTATAGGTGTGTTCATAAGCTCAAATGGATTGTGTATTCTGAGTTTTAGCTTTTGGTTCCATGGATAGTAAAAATTATGTTCACCGAAGTGTGAACTGGTTTCTCAAAGTTATCTGGTTATTGACTAGGAGAAATGTTTTTCTCCAAAGTCTTCTAATATTTGGTTTTAGATCTTGCGGATCTGGGATATTACTCTTTCTAATGGTTTATATGTTCTGATAGAATTTCTTGTGGTTTGGTGCTCTAGAAGACCTTCTCTAGAGTCTCTGTGTTTTTGTTGGTTGTCCTGGTTGAATTGGTGAAGTGTTCTCTGTAAATGAAGTTTGTTGAAGTTGTTGCGGATTTATCTGAGTTGTTCTCAAATATGGTAAAATGACTAGTGAAGCATGTTGAGCAATCCATGTGTGTTTATCTTGTTGAAGATGCACGTACTTCAAAGATCATTGGTGTTTTCATTAGGTTTGGTCAACCTGGTGTCTACACGTTACATTTGGCTATTTGCATCGACTTGAGGAAGCATGTGTGAGCTTCAAGGTGTTGTTTGTGTCATAAATTAAATATTTATTTGGTCCCCTCACATTCTTATCCACCACATAAATGTTGAGTAGCCGACCTAGTTTGAACTTGTAAATAAAATGATATAGCCAATCTTGGAGAATGTTCCTAAGGTTGAAGATGGTATAAATATAAGTTAAGTTGTAGAAAATTCAATATCCATCCATCATTGAATCGGAGCAAAAGTAGAGTGTGCAAACAAGTGCAAAAAGTAGAGTGTGGAAGAGCGAATTGTGGCAACAGTACTTCATTGTATTCATAATATTTTGATCAAGTTGTGAAGTGTGTGGAACTCCTAGTGGTGAATCTTTATGTATTTCTTTGTATTCTTTGTAGGAAATGAGCCTCTTTTGGATAGTGAGCCCTTGATTCGAGTAGTGAGCCTTTGTATTTGGGAAGTGAGACCTCTAGCATTGATCATTTTTTATCTGGTATTGTATCACTACTATACTGTGATTTAATCCTCACCATGGTTTTTCTCTCATTAGGATTTCCCACGTAAATTTGGTGTCTCTGGTGTTGTGTTTCTATTATCTACATTTTCATGTTCATACTTAATAACAGATTGAAGATAAAGTGGAATTAATTAAGTTAAGAAGTAAAGAATTTGATACAACTAATTCATCCCCCCTCTTAGCTGTCTTGTGCATTCCAACAATTGGTATCAGAGCTTTTGTTCCTCAATGAAAAGCTTAACCACATGAGGTAGATCAGATGGCGCACAAGTTGCAGCTTCATATGTTTGATGGAGCTGATTACAGTGATTGGAAAGAGAAGATGAGAAGTTATTTGATTTCACTCAGTTTTAATACCTACAAAGTTGTAGAGACAAAGTATGTGATTCTAGTAGTTGGACCTTCCTCCACGGATGAGGTTGTAGCTTTTGATGAAAATGAAAGAGAAAGGTTTGCTATCTTTAGTGCATTATCTAAAATTGAAAGGTCAAAATTTATTTCTTTAGCTACTACAAATGAAATGTGGACAAAATTCAAAGACATTTATGAAGGAAATGAGAGAGTAAAATTGTCAAGGAAACTAACTGCTAAGCAAAAATTTGAGAATCTGAGAATGGAAGATGGAGAAGACATTGCAAGCTATTATCAAAGAGTTGAAACTATAGCAACTGAAATCAAAAATCAAGGTGGTACCATGAAGGATGAAGATATAATTGAGAGGGTCTTAATGACCTTACCAAACAATTACCATGACAAAGTATCTGCACTTGAAGAACAGTATGATCAGAAGAAATTCACTAAGGAACATCTATTTGGTGTCTTTAATGCATTTGAGATGATAAAATTTGCAAGAGATAAGGAGAAGACTGAAACAATCTTTAAAGCCATGAAGATAGAAGATGGTGATGATGATGATGCAGAAGATTTGGAAGCAAATTTCACAAGGATATTGAAGAAAGGTACTGCTAAATACATAGTTAAGTTTCCCTTTAAGTGTTTTACTTGTAGAAATATTGGTCATTATGCATCGAGATGTACTAATAGAGATACAAAAAAGAAGAATAATGATACCAACAATAATTACAAGGATAAGAAGGATAGGAATTTCAAGAAGTTGTATTATGTTAAGGAAGATGCAGGAATTTCTGATGATCAATTTGACCTTCAGTATGACAAAGATGAATGTTTATTTCTAGCCCTTGAAAATAAATGTGCAAAATAATTTGGTCCAAAGTGTAAGAAGGATGAATCAGAAGGTACCCTGGTAACTGCTTTTCATGCCAGATAGGATGAAAACTTTTGGGTAATTAACAACAGATGTTCAGATCATATGATTGGATATAAGAGTAAGCTAACTAAAATTGAGAAGTATGATGGAGGTATATTCATGTTTGGAGATGATTTTGGTGCTAAGATTGTTGGTAAAGGAACAATTAGATTTGATGGAAAAGATAACATTGATGATGTCTATTATGTAAAAGGTTTAAGGCATAATCTCTTAAGTGTTGGACAAATGTGTAGCAAAGGTTTTAAGCTTGTGTTTCAGAATAACACTTGTGATATCAAAAAAGGATCTGGAACTGTAGTTGCATCTAGAAGAAGAACTCATGGAAACATCTATCAACTCAAAGGTGGTGATAGTCAATGTTTTTTTTCCCAAATTAGTGAGAGTTGGCTCTGGCACCGGAGGATGGGACATGTGAATTTTGATAATCTAGTTAGGATCAGTTCTAGATAATTTGTGAGAGATCTACCTAGAATCATAAATCCTTCAAATTTAATTTGTAGAAGTTGTCAGATGGGAAAAAAAAACAAGAAATAGTTTTGAAACAAAGGATCAATCATCTACCAAAATGATAGAATTAATCCATACAGACTTGTGTAGTCCTACAAGAATGGGAAGCCTGAATGGTGAAAGGAACTTTATGCTTTTAATTGATGATTACTATAGGATGACATGGGTTACATTTCTTAGAGAAAAGTCTCAAGCTCTTGATAGATTCAAGGTGTTTAAGGAAAGAGTAGAAAATGTGGCAAACCTGAGAATAAAATGTTTGAGATCTGATAGAGTTGGAGAGTTTGAATCCGGTGAGTTCAATGCATTCCATGAAGAGCATGGTATAAAAAGACATCATTCTTCTCCTAGAACCCCGTAGCAGAATGGATTCATAGAGAGAAATAATTGGACTGTGCAAGAGGCTACCATAACTATGATGAAAGAATAAAATGTTCTTGATATGTATTGGAGAGAAGCTATTCACATTGTTGTTTTCATTCTTAATAGAGTTCAAGTCAGAGATAGCAAAACTAAGACCCCTTATGATCTATGGACTAGTAAGACTACTACTATAAAGCATTTTAAGGTCTTTAGAAATATATGTTACATTAGAAGAGATGAAGAATATCTTAGAAAATTTGATGCTAGATGTGATGATGGAATTTTCCTTGGATATTCAAATAATAGTAAGGCTTACAGATGTTTTAATAAGAGGCTAAGGAAAATCGTTGAAAGTACTAATGTGAAAGTTGATAAAGCTATGTATATACCAGTGGAAATAACTGAAGTTGAACCTGATGAACCAATCTATGTAAAAATACAAGATGAGGAAAAAGAAGGAAAAGAACAAAGTGAAGAAGAAGAAGAAGAAATTTCAAAATCTGCACCCAAGACTCCTAAATATGTTCAGAAAAATCATCCAAAGGAATAGATTATTGGAGACAAAAGTGAAGGAGCAAAGACAAGAAGCAAAGTGGTTGAGGTAAACTTGTGTTTACTTTCTAAAAATAGAACCTAAGACTGTGAATAAAGTGTGTGATGATGAAAGTTGGCTTAGAGAAACGAAAGAGGAATTACAATAGATAGAGAAGAATGAGACATGGGATCTAGTCCCTAGACCTGGAAATAAGAATGTAATTGGTTCTAAATGGGTAGTAAAAAATAAATTAAATGAATATGGTGAAGTAGTAAGGAATAAAGCAAGACTTGTATGTAAAGGATATTTACAGGTTGAAGGAATATATTTTGAAGAAAATTTTGCACCTGTAGCAAGAATGGAAGCCATTCAGATGTTCTTGCCATTTTTAGCTCATAAAGACTTCAAAGTATATCAGATGGATGCAAATCTGCATTTTTGAATGGAGAATTCAAAGAAGTGTATATGGAACAATTGGAAGGTTTTTCACTACCAGACAAATCGGACATGGTCTGTAAGTTAAAGAAAGCATTAAATGGACTGAAGAAAGCTCGCAAAGCTTGGTATGGAAGATTGGATAGATACTTGACAAAACAAGGATTCAATAAAGGGTCCACAAACAACAATATTTACTTCAAGGTTGAGAAAGATAAGATACTGATAGTTGTGGTGTATGTTGATGACATCATTTTTGGTGGCAATTAAGGTATGTGTAAGATGTTTTATGAAGAGATACAAAAAGAATTTGAAATGTCTATGATTGGTGAACTAAATTTCTTCCTTGGACTTCAATTTAATCAAACTGACAAAGGGATATTCATTTCATAATCTAAGTATGTTAAGGAATTGTTAAATAAGTTTGGAATGGAGGACTCTAAACCAGTGTGTACCGATATGGTAACTGGATGCAAGCTAAGTAAGGATGATGAATTTGCTATAGTTGATCACAACATATACAAATCCATGATTCGTGGAATTTTGTATCTTACTACTACTAGACCATACATTAGGTGCACGGTATGTTTAGTTGCAATATTTCAAGCAAAACCAAAGGAATCACATGTTAAATCTGTGAAGAGGATATTCAGATATCTTAAAGGAACCCCAAATGATGAACTTTGGTATTTGAAGGACAATGATTTCACCTTGAATGCCTACACTGATTTTGATTGGGCCGGATGTGTAGATGATTGGAAGATTACAAGTGAAGGATCATTCCTTTCTTGGAGGAAGATTAGTTTCATGGTTTTGCAAGAAACGGGATTTAGTTTCTTTATCCACTACAGAAGCTGAATTTATTGCAGCAACATCTTGTTGTACACAAGTACTTTGGATGAAGAAAACTTTGATGTACATAGGTGTGGTGAGTGATGAACCTACTTCTATCTATTGTGACAATACAAGTGCAATAAACATTTGAAAGGAACTAGTGATGCATTCTAGAACAAACAATATATCTATCAAGTATCACTTCTTGACGGAGAAAGTATTAAGGAATGAAATTAGACTATAATATGTACCTACCAAAGAAAACGTTGTAGATATATTCACTTAAGCCCTTCCAAAGCATACTTTTGAGTATCTTAGAGGGAAGTTAGGGGTTTCTACCCCTCCTTTGAACTAAGTGCACACAAAGGTGGATTGATCTAGTGGATTCATAGACTCTTTTGTTCTGGATTGATGATTGAGGTCTACTCCTCAAGGGGAGTAGAGAAGTGTATTGTTGTAGTATGTAATGTGGGTGTACTCCTTAGGGGGAGTGAATAGAGCTTTGTTTGGAAATAATTCCCTTTTTCATTGATGTCAAAGGGGGAGAGAGAATCATGTGAACATTATATGCTTGGTAGGTTATCGCTTCTGAAAATCATGTAGGATGTGGGAGAGAGAATCATGTGAAAATTTTATGCTTGGTAGGTTGTCACTTCTAAGAATCATGTATATTGTCTTTGATGGTTTTTCACATCATGTGTTGCCATCAATGACAAAGGGGATATTTTTGCAAGTATGGATGTGTTTGGTGGTGTTGTCATTAATTTTTTCATTGATGTCAACACTTTACAGGTTGAGTAAGTTGGATTTTGCCAACTTCTTTTGAGAAAATTTGAGAAACAATGAAATTTGTGTTGAAGTGTGTTTTGAACGTGCTCCGGTATTGTTGTCTGTGTTTCTCTTGTGTTGACCCAATTCCTATACATATTTATAGGTGTGTTCATAAGCTCAAATAGATTGTATATTCTAAGTTTTAGCTTTTGGTTTGATGGAGAGTAAAAGTTATGTTCACTGGTGTGTGAACTGGTTTGTCAGAGTTATTTAGTTATTGACTAAGAGAAATGTTTGGCTCCACAGTCTTCTTATATTTTTTTTCAGATCTAGGAGATTACTCTTTTTGATGGTTTATGTGTTCTAATGGAATTTCTTGTGGTTTGGCACTTCAAAAGACCTGCTCTGGAGTCTCTATGTTTTTGTTGGTTGTCCCAATTGAAATAGTGAAGTGTTATATGCAAATGAAGTTTGTTGAAGTTGTTGTGAATGTATCTGAGTTGTTCTTAGAGATGGTAAAATGACTGGTGAAGCATGTTGAGCAATCCACATGTGTCTATCTTGTTGAAGATGTGTGTACTTCAAAGACCATTTGTGTTTTCATTAGGTTTGGCTGACCTGGTGTCTACACGTTACATTTGGCTATTTGCATCGACTTGAGGAAGCATGTGCGAGCTCCAAGATGTTGTTTGGGTTCTAAATTAAATATGTATTTGGTCCCCTCACATTCTAATCCACTGCAGGAATGTTGAGTAGCCAACCTAGTTTGAATTTGTAAATAAAATGATAAATCCGACCTTGAAGAATGTTCCTGAGGTTGAAGATGGTATAAATACAAGTTGTAGAGAATTCAATATCCATCTATAATTCAATCCGAGAAAAATTAGAGTGTGCGAACAAGTGTGAAAAGAAGAGTGTGGAAGAGAGAATTGTGGCAACATTACTTCATTGTATTCATAATCTTCTGATGAGGTTGTGAAGTGTGTGGAACTCCTAGTGGTGGATCTTTATCTATTTCTTTGTATTCTTTGTAGGTAGTGAGCCCTTGATCTAGGTAGTGAGCCTTTGTATCTGGGCAGTGATCCCTCTGGTAGTGAGCCTTTTATATCTTGAATTGCATTACTACTATACTGTGAGTTAATCCTCAGCATGGTTTTTCCCTCATTAGGGTTTTCCACGTAAATCTAGTGTCTTTGGTGTTGTGTTTTTATTATCGGCATTTTCATGTTCATACTTAATAGCAAATTGAAGATAAAGTATAATTAATTAAGCTAAGAAGTAAATAATTTGATACAACTGATTCACCCCCCCCCCCTCTCAATTGTCTTGTGCATTCCAAAAACATATACCGCAACTATCAATATTTTGTTTTTCTCAACCTTGAAGTTTGCAAACTCTTTGTTGAATCCTTTCTTTGTCAGGTATCTATCCAATCTTACATACCAATCTCTAGGAGCTTGTTTAAGTCCATATAGTGCCTTCTTTAACTTTCAAACCATGTTCAGTTTCTCTAACAGTTGAAAACCTTCTTATTGCTCCATATATACTTCTTCTTTCAGTTCTCCATTTAGAAATGTAGACTTGACATCCATTTGGTACACCTTGAAGTCTTTATGAGCTCAAAATGCAAAGAACATTCAAATGGCCTCCATTTTGACTACAGATGCAAAATTTTCTTCAAAATATATTCCTTCAACCTATTAATATCATTTGCATACAAGTCTCGCTTTATTCCTTACCACTTCACCATCTTCATTTAGCTTATTTTTGAGTACCCATTTTGAACCAATTACATTCTTGTTTGCAGGTCTAGGGACTAGTTCACATGTCTCATTCTTCTCTATTTGTTGTAGTTCCTCTTTCATTGTTCTAACCCTGCTTTCATCATTACATGCTTCACTCACAATCTTAGGTTCTATCTTAGAGAGTAAACACAAGTTTACCTCAACCACTTTGCTTCTTGTCTTCACTCCTTCACTTATGTCTCCAATTATCTATTCCTCTAGATGATTTATCTGTACATATTTAGGAGTCTTAGGTGCACGTTCTAGAATCTCTTCTTCATCACTTTGTTCTTTCTCTTCCTTTTCTTCTTGCACAGTCCATAACTCATAAGGAGTCTTCGTGTTGTTACCTATGATCTAAACTCTATTAATAATGTAAACAACAGTGTGAGTTGCTTCTCTCTAATACACATCAGGAACATTTTCTTCTTTTATCATAGTTCTAGTAACCTCTTGAACAGTCTGGTTCTTCCTTTCCACAACACCATTCTGCTAAGGGGTTCTAGAAGAAGAATAATGTCTCTTTATGCCATGTTCTTCACAAAATGCATTAAACTCACCACATGTAAATTCTCCACCTCTATCGGACCTTAAAAATTTGATTTTCAGGTTTTCCTCATTTCTACTCTTGCCTTAAATAACTTGAATCTATCAAGAGCTTGATCTTTCTCTCTAAGGAATGTAACCCATGTCATTCTAGAGTAATCATCAATCAAGACCATAAAGTGTCTGACACCATTAAGGCTTCTTATTCTTGTAGGACCATAGAGGTTTCTATGGATTAATTCCATCATTTTGCTAGATGATTTTTCCTTTCCTTTAAAATTGTTTCTTGTTTGTTTTCCCAACTGGGAACTTTTGCAAATTGATTTTGAAGTATTTTTTATTCTCAGCAGATCTATGACAACTTCCATAGAACTAATCTTGATTAGATTCTCAAAATTCACATGTTCCATCCTCCAATGCCAGAGCCAACTTTCATTAATCTGAGAAATAGAACACTAGCCATCACCACCCTTAAGTTGATAGATGTTTCCATGAGTTATTCTTCTAGTTGCTACCATTGTTTTGGATCCTTTTATGATCTCACAACTATTATCCTGAAGCACAAGCTTAAAACCTTTGCTACACATTTTTCCAACACTTAAGAGATTATGCCTTAAACCCTTAACATAATAGACATCACCAATACTATGTTTCCCATCAAAACTAATTGTTCCTTTACCAACAATATTAGCACCAGAGTCATCTCCAAACATAACTATTACTCCATCATACTTTTCAAGTTTAGTGAACTTAATCTTATCTCCAGTCATATAATTTGAACACCCACTGTCAATTACCCAAAATTCTTCATCCTACCTAGCATGAAAAGTGGTCACCAGAGTACCTTGTGTCTCATTCTTCTTGCTCTCAGGACCAAATTCCTTTGCACATCTTCCAGAGTTAGCAGATATAGCTTTATTTTCTAGGGCTAGAAATAAGCATTCATCTTTATCCTTCTCAAAGTTAGATTCATCATCATAAATTCTTGTATATTCTTTGAGATAGTAAAATTTCTTGAACTTCCCATCCTTTTTTTCTTTGTGATTATTGTTATTATCCTTGTCCTTATTGCATGTAGCTCTATTAGGACATCTTGATGTATAATGACCAATATTACCACAACTAAAACACTTAAAGGGAAACTTACCTTTCTTCAATTTCCTTGTGAAGTTTGCTTCCAACTCTTCTGAATCATCATCATCTAAGTCATTTTCTATCGTCATTACTTTAAAGGTTGTTTTAGTCTTCTCCTTATCTCTTGAAAATTTTCTCATCTCGAATGCAGTCAAGACACCAAATAGGTGCTCCTTAGTAAATTTCTTTGGATCATATGATTCTTCAATAGCAAAGACTTTGTCACTATAATTCTGTGGTAGGGTCATCAATATCTTCTCAATTATATCTTCATCTGACATAGTACCACCTTGATTCTTGATTTCAGTTGCTATTAGTTCAACTCTCTGATAGTATCTTGTGATATCTTCACCTTCTTCCATTCTCAGGTTCTCAAATTTTTTCTTAGCGGTTAGTTTCCTTGACAACTTTACTCTATCATTCCCTTCATAAATGTCTTTCCATTTTTCCAATACTTCATGAGCAATGGCTAGAGAGAGAACTTTTGTCCTTTCAGTTTTAGATAGAGCACTAAAGATAGCATACCTTGCCTTTTCATTCTCCACATAAGCTGCAATCTCATCAGCAGAGGAAGGACCACCGGATGGTATAACATAATTTATCTCCATAGCTTTCCAGGTCTTGAAACCAAGAGAAACCAGATAACCTCTCATTTGTTCTTTCCAGTCACTATAATCAACTCCATCAAAAATAGGGATATGCAACTTGTGCACCATATGATCTACCTCAAGTGATTAAGATTTAACTAAGGAATCAAATCTCTGATACCAATTTTTGAAATGCACAAGACAACTAAAAAGGGGGGGTGAATCAATTGTATCAAATCACTTTACTTCTAACATTAATCAATTCCACTTTAACTTCAATCTGTTATTATGTGTGAACATGAAATGCAGATAATAGAAAGAAAACACTAGAGACACCATATTTACATGGAAAACCCAATGATGGAAAAACCACGGTGAGGATTAGCTCACAATATAGTAATAATGCAATACTAGATATAAAGGCTCACTGCCAGAGGGCTCATTGCCCAAATACAAAAGATCACTACCCAGATACAAGGGCTCACTGCCTTAAAGGGGACTCACTATCCAAAAGGAGGCTCACTACCTACAGAAAATGAAAAATATAAATAAAGATCCACCACAAGGGTTCCACACATTTGCAGGTTGATCAAAAGATTGTAGACACCATTAGCTCACTACCTTCAGGAATCTAACACATTAAAGTACTATTGCCTTAATTCACTCTTACACACTCTACTTTTCTCATTTTTTTGCACACTTCACTTGCTTGCTTGATTCGTGGATGGATGGATGATCAATTCACAAAAACTTAATTTTCTTTTATACCATCTTCAACCTTAGAAACATTCTCCAAGGTCAACTATACAATTTCAAATTACAAATTCAAATTAGGTCGGCTACTCAACATTCTCGCGGTGGATAAGAATGAGACAAGACCAATTACACATTAAATTAGGACCCAAAAAACATCTTGGATTGATCACATGCTTCCTTAATTCTATGCAAAATAATAATGAAAACACCAATGATATTTGAAGTACACGCATCTCCAACAAGATGATCACACGTGGATCACTCAACAAGCCTCACCAGAAATTTTACCATCTCTGAGAACACTTCAAGTGCATACACAACAACAATAAAAAACTTAATTCACATAAAACTCTTCAACAGTCCAATCGAACCAACTAGTAACACACAGGAGCTCTAGAGAAAGTCTTTCGAGGTGCCAAATACCAAGCACATTTTTTAAAACACAGAAACTATCAGAATAAGTTATCTCCTATATTCATAGGATCTGAAACCAAATTCCAAAAGACCGTTGAGCCAAAATATTTCTCCCAATCCACAAAATAATAGTTCTACCAAACCAAGTCACACATTGGTGAACACATCTTTTACTCTTCATCAAACCAAAGGTTGAAAATCAAAATATATTATCCATTGAAGCTCATGACCACACCTACAGATCCGAACATGCATAGGATTAACATAGGAGAAATTCAGAGCATAATACCGAAGCACACTCAGAATACACACTTCAACACTTCCTTCATTATTTCTCAAATTTTCTCAAAAGAACTTGGAAAAAACACAAATAAAACTTCATAAATATAGCTCCATGTACTCTAAGCACTTCTATAGTATCTCAATTATACAAGTATCATTTGCAATCAACCTAAACTATGTTGAAATCAATGACAACACCATCAAACACATCAATACTTGCAACACTCTTGTGCCATAATATCTACCCTAGTAGAAGAGCTTTTAGGAGAGGAGCAAACAAGATTTTGATCACATTCCATGGTTATATTTTGTAAAGTAACTTCATCACAAATAGGGAAGGAATGATTTTCATGCTTACCAATGATTGGATCCTTTTGTTTCAATAGATCTTCCCAAATTTTAGGGGCATTAGGAAGGAGAGAAATAATGTTAGAACTCCCAATCATTGGATCTCTTAACACCAACATATCCTCTCCACAAATTTGATTTTCATAATTTTCCATGATTACATCCTCTTTCACTAAATAACTCTCACAAGTAGGGTAGGTGTTGGGAGATGAATGGAAACTAGGTAAAGTAGTGCCAATGATCTCATTTTCTTGTGTCATAATTTCCTCCCAAATGGGTGGCGTAGGGGAAGAGGGACAAGCAAGAGTTGCATGATTCTTAATGATTGTATCTTCTTTCACTAGGATACTTTCATCACTAATAGTGGAGGTATCAGGAGAAGAACAATTATTATTGACATGATTTTCTATGCTTGCATCCTCTTGTTTTATGGAATTCTTACAAATCCAATAGATATTAGGAGGGTGGAGGGTAGCTAACATTCTTGTCAAATTTTTATTTATTTTTCCTATATTATTCTCATGAGTAGGGAAAATAGAATCATACAATCCATGTGACACTCCATGAACACCAAATGTTTGAAAAGGAAACATGATTTTGTTTATGCAAAAATAAAAAGTAATTTATCTAACTTATACAATGCTTCATAAATGTAAACAAATGTCCTAAAAACCTAATGTATTTCAATACTAAATTTATTTTTGGAATGCTTTAAAAATGACTACACTAAATGGATGTTTAGACCTAGATGCATAAAATAGGCATTCCTGAAACATTCTAGACTAATACAATAGGTTACCAACAAGCCTAGGAATTGCAGAAAACCAAAAAAAAAGCTTAAAAAGTTGGTTTTTGTAGGCCTCCAAGGACTCATTTTCCCAGTGGTGAATGGGTCCTTGTACAATTTTTTTTTTTAAATTGAAAAATGAATTTTTTGAGTGCTTATATATTTTTTCAGTTTCAGATCTTAGACTATAACTTATGTGATAGAAAATTCCAAAATTTAATTTGTAGATGCAAGTGCAATGAAGAAAAAATGATGAACTATATGACACTTTTTGAAATGCAATTTTGTCTCAATTTCTTTAATATGAATGATGTGTTGGCCCCATGATTGTCGTTGCACCAAAATATCGACCTGTTAATGCCTGATACAACCACTGGAGTTAATGGATTCATAGGAGGTGGTTAGTCCATGTCATGAATCCCAAGGGGAGCACTGACCATCTGCCAACAATCTCTCCCTCAGTGTTACCTAAGGGGATTTGAAGCCGACACCTTTGGCTCTAATACCAACTGTTGGCCCCGTAGTTGTCGTTGCACCAAAAGATTGACTTGTCAATGCCTGATACAACTTCCAGAGTTAACAGATCCATGGGAGGTAGTTAGTCTATGTCACAAATCCTAAGGGGAGTGTTGACCATCTGCCAATATGATGAAAAGTTCTCTAATATGTAAAAACTATGCAAAATTGATATAATATGGATGCAAAATTTGAATTTCTTAGATTTAAACAATACAAAAATGAAAATTTAAACCCTTATATGCAATGCAACCAAATGAAAGATTTAGAGAGCCTTAAATGTAATAAAACTAATGCAAACATAATGCAATCAATTGCAAAACTCAGATCTAGGGTTAAAATGAATCCAATTTTTAGAATGTTGTTGTACAAGGTTAGGTTCACCAAAATGAAACATAAAAAAAAATAAAAAATATTATGGTATGAAACAAGTATGATGTGCCTATTTTCCTAGTTTCATTTAAAATATGTGCTACAAAATGCAAATGAGAAATAGTAACCAAATCTAACAACTAGTAGTAAAAAGGTAAATCTAGAAAGGGTAAAATGTTGTGTACTTGTCACCAAAGATGCTTTTTTAGACCTGACTAAGGACTGACTCGCCCTATGGTGAATGGGTCCTGGCTAGGGTTCCAAAAACAATTTTTGGGTTATATTCTACTAGGTTTGTACTCCCAGATTCTAGTTGTTCATTCTCGAAAAGCCAAAAATAAATCTTGTAGATCAATTTCTATGATTTAACAACTTTTCTTGCAACTTTGACAACTTTGCAACTTTCTTCAATTTTTCTCTCCAATTGATCTTCAACCTAAAATCTACAATCACAAATCAAAGAGAGATAAATGTTGTTTGTTAGGGAGTGGGGTTTTCCTTAGTCAAACCCTGTTTTGGTAATTAAACCTTGAAATGAATAAAATAATGAAGGAATGATGAATGAACGACAATATGTAACAACTCATCAAACCTTATTTGAACCTTAGATTGTAGATTTGCAAAATAGCATGAAGTGGCCTTAATGGATATATATATTGATCATGAAACTTGATTTGAAACAATGCTTTTGATATGCTTGATTGATCTTGAACACTACACCACAATATTAGCTCAAACAACATGCATGATGCAATACATCTTTGACATGATAAAAGGAGTCTTGATTGCTGCAATAATCTTCTTCAAATATTCCCTTGAATGCATTGAAATTTCTCTTTAATTTCTCTTGATAATTCTCACTTTAATGCTCTAAGATCTTAGCTTGAAATTCTAGGATTAACATAGTGAAATGACCTTATATTTATATGATTCTTAACATTAATTCCTGAAATTCAAATATCACAAGCCAACATTGAATTATATAGATTTGAAATCATTAAAATATTGTCAAAAACATATTCCAAGGGGGGTCCTAGGTCTAAGTGAGGACCCGTTCTCCATAGCGTGAATGGGTCCTATGCCACTTACCTAGGACACACATTGGTCAATGCTAAATATAATGCAAAAATAGTGTCCTAGAACTAAGTGAGGACCCATTCTCCCTATGGAAAATGGGTCCTAGGTCACTTACCTAGGAAAAATATCTTCCAAAGTTAAGTGTTGTGAAATGGAATTTATGAATGTCAGGTTTTATCCTTCAAAATTTGTATTTAATTAGGCTTGGATTTGAATTAAAAACACCAATTAAGGCAAATTAAGCTCAATCAATTAATAAAGCCCTAGATTAGTGTGAAAGTGTAAAGGTACACCCTAAAACACCAAAAATAATTTATAATTAATTCCATTTAATTAAAAAGGTCCCTAAACTTAATGTGAATATGAAAAACATAGTACAACACTAAATCAAGGCATAATTAAGATCATTTATTATTAATTATTCCAAAATTAAGTGTGGAAAAAGGATACTTTTTCCTACACTACAGAAGGTTATGCAATCAAGAAGCTAGCCACATGGTCATAATGAGAATAGAAGACAAACATCAACAACTATGCAATGAAGGAGGTTTCAAACATATAATGAACTTATAGAAGGTTACAAAGGATAGTGAACATAATATTGAGTACAACCACCATGAAAAAGGGTAATCAAGGTATTTTTGACCAAAAATATGGTAGGGGTAGACCTATGATAGTATTAGGTAAAGAAGCATGCATATAAAAATGAACATGCTTATGAATTTGTTCTTGGGCCTATGAGAACCTTGCAGCTCATGGGAACCTATAAATTGGAGGTTGCATTGGTTTGTAAAAATGCAATGTGAGGAAATTTTTTCTATTGTGCCTTCTTAGATTAATGGATGAGGGGAAAATTTAATGTTGTTTAGATTCTTCTTTTAGAATTAAACAAAACAATTGTATGTAGTATTTCAAAGATATGGGAGGCAAAGGAAAGGAGCACAACATCAAACACAAATATGCAACTAATAGAGAAAGGGGGAAATTACATACATGTAGCCAAGGTCTTATTGAACAAGTTACAAGGGGTATATTGTAGCCAATAATTTTTACATTCATTGAATATGAAAATTTACTATAGAATATAGGTAGTAAGTAATTGCAACTTTCACAGTCTATTTTTTCCACTACCACAATCTGTATTTTCTCTCTTAAGAGGGTTTCTAGGATAAATATAGTGCTCTTAATTATTCATTATAGTGGTGGTTTGTAGGATGAATATAGTATTCATAATGTTTTTGATATTTAAAAATACACCTATACTCTAGCCAATTTAGAGTGAATCGATTTGTTCAATTTTTTAGATCAGTTGCTAAAAATCAAATGAAAAACAATTGATCTATGTTAGAAGTAAAGGAAAATATGCAACTAATACAGCAAGGGATAGATTAAATCCATAGCCAAGGTCTTATTGAATACAAGGGGAAAACTTGTATAGTCATTAAATATGACAATTTGCTAAAACTTGGAGCTCTAATATAACTTCATCACTAATCACTAGGTTTATAACTGTGGAGATGCATTAAGCATAAATTATCTTAAGCTAGCTATTCACATATAACTCTTGAGAACATAATGAGAAAATTACAAAAATGACTCTTAAAGTGGCCAATGAAATGAAGATGTCGATAATAATTACAATGGTGAATAATGATGGAACATAATGTTAGGAGTGGAATTAACATCTGGGTAGGAACTTCTTCCTATAAGTGTATTCTTGAAGTTAAATAAAATTATCTTCCTATGGTGATGCAAATGAAGTTATAATAAAGTTATAAGAATACATAATAGTTGGAATGACCTATTGATAGTGGATGTGGTGAAGAAAGGGTGGTAGTGGTAAAAAACCCATACAAATCAATCAAACATACACTATGTCATAAACTTCAAACAAAACTCATAGAAATTAATGGTATATCACTACTTTACACAAAATCCATCTAGCTACAAGAAAAAGGGTGAATTCCACTAACCATGATCTAAATGAACTACTATAAGAAATTCAAATGATATACATAAGAATGTTTGTGTTAAGTTCAAATTCTATATATAAGTTTACATGAATTCATCTAAATTTTGTCATGTTTTTCATTTTTTTCTTCAAAATTCTAAAAATTGAACTTATTATGCAACTTCAATCTTAATCAATGTTGAATTCTATGTAAAAATATTATGATTAATAAAATTATGAAAGGAATGGTCTATATTATCAAAAAAAAACAAAAAAACTCAATAGCATTTCAATTCTACAAAAATTAATATATTACCTAAGATAATCAAATATGTTGTGGAAACTTCAAGATATCTTCTTCTACATTGTCTAGCAAGAAAATTGGTGCTCAAATGGTGATGGAGCAAGCATAATATGGTACTACAACAAGCCAAATACACAAAAATACATTTTCTTGTTGAAGAAAGAGAAAAACTAGACAAAGGCTCAAAATTACATGGACATACATATCACAGGTCAACTGCCTTTTTACCATTTTTAGCAAAGGTCGTTTGCCACTCACCAAATTTGGTGAGCACAAAATTTAGCAAGCACAAAAATTTTCAAGCATAAAATGTGTTGCAATATAACCTTTCAATTTGGTGAGCACCAAATTTTATTTTTGGAGGCTTTTCACTATGGCGAGTGCCAAATTTGCTATATAGAGAATTTATAATTTTCAAAGCCTTGACCCTACATAGAGACCTATAGAGGGGAGAGAGAAGAGTGGGACAAACCTAGAAGAGTATCAAGGGATGGATGGAGAGACATAGAGATGGCTAAGGAGGGATGCAGAGGCAGAGAAGGATTATACCATCAAGCCTTCAACCCTCAACCCTTAAACCCTTAACTCTCAACCCTAATCCCTCAACCCTATACCTTAAACCTTAATCCATCAATCCTCAAACCTTAAAAACTTAATCCCTCAACCTTCAACCCTTAAAACCTCAACCCTCAACCCTTAAACCCTCAAACCTCAACCCTCTACCCTATACATTAAACCCTCAACCCTAATCCCTCAACACTAAACCCTTAAACACTAATCCCTCAACCCTCAACCCTAATCCCTATCACTAAACACTCAACCCTCAACCCTTAAACCATCTACCCTCTACTAGAGAGATGTAGAGATGGCTAAGGAGGGATGTAGAGGCAGAGAAGGATTATACCATCAAACCTTCAACCCTCAACTCTCAACCCTAATCCCTCAAACCTATAACTTAAACCTTAATCCCTCAATCCTCAAACATTAAAAACTTAATCCCTCAACCCTTAAAACCACAACCCTCAACCCTCAACCCTCTACCCTATACATTAAACCCTCAACCCTAATCCCTCAACACTTAAGCCTTAAACACTAATCCCTCACTCCTCAACCCTAATACCTATCACTAAACACTCAACCTATTGGCATATGGCTAATGAGTTTTGCTTGTAGGTTTTGTCATTGATGGCAACCCAAATCTTGCATCTAAATGAGCAACACTATTTTGGCTCCTACCAGCATAACAAAGTAAAGGATAAAGGATTCGGTTAAAGGCATAAAAGGTGACCTAGTCATCCCACCGGATAGATATTTTGGGTTATGGATCTCTGAGGAAGGTCTGTAGAGGCTTGTAGTATCTTGGTTTTGATACGCACACACTAGTAAGTGATCTAGGAGGTACGGTGCACTAATTTGTTAATTATCTATGCTAGAAGGTCAACTCGACAAAGCTGGAATTCACAAATGTATAAGATGGAATTAATTGTAAGTCTCAATGTTGTATTAAGTGTTATTTGGGTTCTCTCTTTGTCTTAACCAACTTTGGAGGATGCACATAAAGATTTTGTGGTGGATCTAGCCGACAAGTTAAAATATATTAATACCTTATGAAGTTGACTGTTGGTTGAGTAATTCTTTGATTATGGATATATATAAGAGATTGTTTTTATCATTTAATGCTGTGTGTTAGAATATTAAGAAGTGTGAATTGTGAGATCTAGCAAAGTAGTAATGTGAATATGATCATAAGTGATGTGAAGAGCAGTAAAGAGTAGAACAAGGCAGAGTGAAGTGTAAAGTCAGCAAGAAGATTTTGAATAAGATCCATGAGCTTCACCGGAACTGTTACCTGGCATGGTCAGATGCTATCATCTCAGTTCACCCTTCAGATGGTTTTAATCTGAATTTTGTAGGCAGTAAGCCTTTCTCTTTTGAGCAGTGAGCCTGAATGCAAGTGCATTCCTTTTGTAAACACTATATTTTGAGTACTCAAATTATGGATTAATCTCCACCGTGCTTTTTCCCCTAACAGGGTTTCCACACAAAAATATGTGTCATGATGTTATGGATATTTACTTTTAATGCATACATCTTCTCTTAATGCAATGATTTCATGTTTTGAATGGATGAAGTTAAATTATTGTTGAACACTGATTCACCCCCCCCTCTCAGTGTTCCCTTGAGTCCAAAAATTGGTATCAGAGAAAGTTCCTCTAGAGAGGTTTTGCATCTTGAGGTGGATTTTGGAATGTGATCAAATCTGGTAGTCTTCAACAACATCTTATGGTATCTCTTGATGACCTTGATTAGTCTAAAGAAGAAGTTCAAGAATTGAATGAAAACCTTAGAGATGCTGAGAAATTCATTCAGTCATTGAAGGATTAGATAGTTAAATTCAGGGTGAAGAGGAAAGATCTTTGCGATCAGATACAATAGAAGAAGAACAAAGACATGAATGATGCTCACCTGAATCAAACCTTGAAGGAGATAACCGAAGAATGTGAAAAGCTTGCTATAGATAATACCAACCTAAAACAAAAAAAGGAATCTATGATGATGAAGATGACTAAGGAGATAGAAGAAAGGAAGAAAAATGAGGAAAATCTTGCTCAGATCCTGAAAGAGAAATTTGATGAATGTAGCGGAGTGAGTGGAGAATTCACTTAGTTAGAAAGTGAATTGCAAAGAACCAAAAACAATGAATAAGAACTTTGTAAGCAAATTACTACTCTTAGGAATGATCTTGTCATTGCAAATGAATATAAAGAAAAGTTTAAGATCAGTTCAGTAAATCTTGATGATCTAACTCAAGGACAGAAGAGTGGAAATGATAAGAGAGGTATTGGATATGAAAAGGGAGAAAGTTCTAGATCAGGACAAAAGGATTTCAAACATAATAGAAATGGAAGATATCCGGTAAGACAACCTAATGTGAAAGAATTTAATGGATATTGTTTTGTCTACAAATAAGTTAAGTCATATGGTTGCTCAATGTAGAAGTAATTTAAGGTCAAAAGATTCGTCATTCTCTAGTCAATGTTTCAAATGAAAAAAGAATGGTCATAAATTAATTGAATGCAAAAATATGTCAATAGACATCTAAAAAAAGGAATTTTGAATCTATAAGAAAAAGAAAAATGATTCCTGATTTTTATTCTCAACAGTTTCTTTACATATTTGACTTTGTTTATCCGTTTGTATTTGTCCTCCTTATCGTGTTTAACAAAATCTCATAAAAATAAATAAAAAGATTTTTCTAGGGTTTTTATAATTCACATAACATACACTGAATATATTAACTTTTACAAATAGTAAAATTAAATATTTATTTTTAAATTATTTAAATCATTTAAGAATAAAACTCTTCTAATATAAAAAATACACTTAGATTTGATAATTATCTAAGTAAATATATTTTTATGGAAAAAGGTGATTTAAATCCTAAATGATTATATTAATATAAAGTGAAAGTACATAGATGTGTGACAATGCCATCAAAGATTACATATTGAAGCTTACAAGGGGACCAAAGCTAGACAGTGTGTACCATGAAAACATGCAAAAAAGTAGAGAACCCAAAACTAGAGCCTAGGTAAGAAAAAAAAGTAATTCGGGAACACAAAAAAATCCAATTGAATAGGGGTTTAGGTATACCCAATGCTCATACAACACTAGGGGAGGAATCAAAGTCTAAAATCCATTTGAAGTCAATCATTTGTTCCACGTTGTCAACTTTCTTGAGAAAAACACATCCCATGCGTGTTGTAGCTCTATGTTGCAACAATGAAACCATGCAAATGTTTCCAAGGAAAGGAAGCCATTCAACACTACAAGATGCCACATTCCCATACTATGGAAGCCACTAGTGCGGGATGCCAACACCAAGCTTTACGAGGTAAGAGTTTCATTCAAACCCTGAATATTGTGTTTTTTGAACAAAATTGAGGCCAATTCCTTCACCATTTCCTTTGAATCGCCAAGGTAAAAAAAGGAGACCAAAAAAGGATAAATGATCTTTTTATTCACCTTGTAATGCTTAGAGGCCCTGATAAAATCAACACCTAGGACCATCTTCATTTCTTTTAGGTTCCTACCAAATGGGTGTTTCATTATTTCTTTTAAGTGTTGGTCTGAGATGGTGCCATCAAAGACCATTTGACAACGTGAGAACTTGAGGTGGACAGGATTGTTCATACTCATCATGCTAAAGAGACAATAATTAGAGAAAGGATGAGAAAAAGGGGTGATTTTACAAATTTAAAAAGGGAAAGATGTTATACGCATGCATGAATCCTAGGAGGGTAAATTACTTCCGAGATCTTTTAGCAAATGAAGTATGTGCAAATTTGATGAGTCTTTTATTACAAATTGTTTTTCATGCCTGAACTCTTGTGAAATACTTCACAGATAATTTGGTGTTGATGATAAGACTAAAAAATACCTAGTATTTTATTTGGAAATTTATGACCAAGAATCAATCATGCTAAGAGTTTCCCTTTTGAGGTGGCATCAAATTAATACTATATGGATGGAAATAAAAGCATAATAAATGTATATCCCATCGAATCAAGAGTATGTGAGGCCTTAGTTAATGCTTTAATTAATTAAAACATATATGAGATGCTTAGATCAAAGCCTTACTGTCATATGGTAACAATTCATAAGATGAGTGGACCAAGATTTGGGGAGGATGCTCAAAGAAGCTCACTGATGACATGTGTTGAAAATCTAATTTAGTTGATTGCATTTGGCTGTAATTGTATTAGTTCTATGAAAATGTAATACACTTTGATGATCATTGCCACCTTTTATCTCCTTACAGAGCCCAATTGGCACTCTAGCCCATTATCCTTCATTGGTTATATGTTGGGGTTAAAGACAAATAAAAAATGCATTGGCCATCACAGATATAGATCTATGATGGAGTTTGAGAAAAGATGTATCAAACTCCATGTACACTCAATGTTGAGACATGAATGATAACTAGCCACTTGTACAATGATTAGCAACCTATGAATTATATGGAACCCCCTTAGACATGTACCCAATTGACCCATGGAATGGATGGAATTGAAGCTCCAATTATAACTTTTAGAATTGCTTTCAGAGTCTTACGGTGGTAGGGATGTGGTGATAACATGCGAACATTAAGATAGCGTTCATGGATGTATCCTGATATTAAGAGGAAGGATGTAATCACCCCCTTGTGTGTCCTAAGTGCTAATGTTAGCAACCTTATACCACACCTTTCCACTTCCTTCAAGGATAAAACATTCCTTAATTATGATTTTATGGCACATGGCACTAACAGGTATCTAGATGGGTAAATACAATGTCACAAATAAGAGGATACCCATGGGATGGGCCTATAAAACATCTTTCCACTGCCTTTACCTTCAGGATGTTCCTGAAATTGTGTGGGTATTGTTGGAACCATTAAATTTTGGAAAAATTTGAAGGTGCCATAATAAAAAATTGATTTCAGCACTCAGATGTTCAACTGTTTGATCCACTTCAGGAGCCTATTTTGAAAAATCATAACTTGAAGCCCACTCAATTTCACGCAAAATTGTTTTGCAAGCATATTCATTTGACATATAGGAGTGTGCATGCCAATTTTCAGCTTCATAAAATCAGTTTTGATATGATTCCAAAATGGCAAGTTGAAGGGTTATGTGGAGGGTTGTTGTCTGCACACAGTAAAATCTGCTAAAATGATCAACTTTGGAAATCAATATTAAGCAACTGATAATATATCATGACAAATAAATTGGTCCTTCAAATTATCTTCATCTCAATGTATATCCATGTAAATTTTCAAAGCATTAGGACATTGTTTGGTATTTTTCCAAAATCGAATCCAAATGAGTTTTACTCAGTTTGAAAACTGCACTTCCAGAATGCTGCAAAAAGGTCAACTTTGGTGTTTAATATCTTGCAAAGGAAAAATATTGAGGAAAAACCCATTTTCCTATATGTTCATGTGAGCTAAATGAACCAATCCCCAGGGTGGAAGCCTCTAAGAATCGGATCTGATATTTTTCCAAAAAAGGGCAATTTGATGAGTTTCAAGTGATTTTTGACAGTGACAGATTTGCAGAAAAATGCCAGATAAGCAACTTTGAACATTGACAATTTAAAAACCTGATAAATTCATACCAATTTGTCTTGCAACCACACTCCCCAACCATCAATTAACATATTGGTGAATTTTCATGGCTTTTGGAGATCATTTGATCAGTTTTATAAGGCAATTTTGGAGGCAATTGGACCTATTTTTTCACAATGCAAAATACCAGATCACGAAGTTTCAGCAAGAGTGCATTGATTTTATCACTTATGAATAATCAATATATTTGATGAGGATCATTGTTAACTCATTTTTTACGTCACCACTCACCTTAAACCTTCAGGGTGAAAATCAAGTTATATGGATGCTTGTTTGACACAACTTTTACAGTGCAAGATAAGTATACACTAAAAAAGCATTTTCCTTAATGAAAAGTTCTATCACTGATTGAGAGTAACTAGACACAATATGAATCCAATGAAATATCCAGATATCTTAGAAGCATATTTAACATCAATATAGGGCAAAATTCTCTAAAAGGTCAAAAAAAAAGAAAAGAAGAAAAGTAAATAATACAGAAAAAAATTTCATACACAGATCACAAATTTTTCAGCAAGCCTCTTTCTATCCAAAGGGAATTACTATAAGATTTTTCATTCTTATCATCCTTTAAATCGGCTAAAGGAAATCGGAATGAAAAAACTTTTGCATTCAGCTAAAAAATAATAAGAAATGGATGATATATGTTATCTATGCTGGAGGCATTGATGAATAATATGCTGGGAAAATGAAGCAGTAAAAGTGAAAGATCTTAGTAAGATGCATAGTATGCGGGATAAAATCTGAGAAATAATGGGATCAATACACAATGTCTTCACAAATTCTTTAGATTATTATATAAAGTGGTGTAAGAGGAATCCTATTCGGCAAACATAGAAGCATAGAAGAGGCGAAAGGGATGGAAATACTTCCATGAAGAAAAAATAGTATATGAGCATTTTATCAGATATTATGGTTAAAAGTACCCTGGCAAATGACATACAAAACCTTGAGGAATATGTTGGCATTTATTATAACAACCCAAGCAGAACTCACAAGAGCTTCTACGAACTTGCCACGATCAATTATCAAAGTCTTGAAAGCACTATGCCAACCTAATGAGAAGATAGCAGTACAAACTGCTAGCTCTCCTACACTTCGGACTCTGTAAGATCCAGGAGGGTTTTCCTAAAACATGTTGTCACTTATGGCTGAAATGATCTGCTTGTATACGAACAAACAACAGATAAATTCCCACCAATGTTAAAAGAGAGATAAACCTTTAAGAAATTGGCTGCTTCTTAGAAGAGTTCAGATCTATTTAACAAGGAATTGAAATTACACCTAAGTGTATTGATATGAGTTATTCGAATGAAATTTCCTGAAGCCATAACACAAAATACAAAAGACGAAAAGCAGTTAGAATTCTAGTGCCATATCCTAAAGCACAGAGTCAAAAAAGAAAACTGAACTACAGGGTAACTTTCATCTAAAGCACCTATGATCTGTATGAATAGCATTACAATCCATATATCAATAATCAAATTTATTACTCCTTGATTAATCCTATGTGTTAATTTGCATAAACTTACTAGATAACTGAAGCATTTAACCGATCCTTTGAACCAGAGCCATAGTCAAACATAATCCACAGTAAATAACAAATGGAGATTAATGAAAATCATCTTGGATCGATACTTCATTAATAATTCATGCAAACTATTACAATAGGAGAGAAAATAGATTCAAAACAATCACATGGTTGACACAAGCATGCTCAAGAACCCCATGATTTACTAAGTTCTCAAATCTAACTCAAAACTCCAAAACCTGGACATATTTTTCTCTCTATCCTACTTGACTCTTATCTCACGTACCTTGAGTAATTTCATCAGACCTCTCTCTCAGCCTAGAATTCCCCTTTATAAAACAAGGGAGCCAACAAGCTTCAGGCCTAAGAGTACACATGTCCATTTTTCATTGGACTGCTAATCCCTAATCAGTTATCTTTACATCATTTGTTGGTAAGAGAGGAAAATCCAAAACAAAAATGATCATTAGTTTGTTGTGGAGAAAAATAAACCATTGCTCCAAGAGTCGCTCACCTTACACCAAAGCATCCTTAAATATTTTTTTAACTTATTTCACTTGAACATTCCGTACTTGAATTTGAAGAGAGAATGCACTTTAAAATATAATATCTAAGGCCAGACCTGTAGTTTTCATGACCAAATTGCAAATCTCAACCAAGACATTCACAATTCAAGTTCATTAGTGAACACCCTTTTCCATGACTCGAAATCCTCTTCAGACGGCCAATTGAAAGCCACCACCTCATCCACCATGTTTCGGTAAGGTGCATACTTTATCGTCAATGACGTGGCCGTTTTATCAAAGTTCTCCAGGAAACTAATGAAAAATGACAACTTTTCCAACATGTGGATATCAACATTTTTGCATATCTCATGTGTTAGAGCAATCATTACATTATTCCTTTGCTCCTTCCACACCTGCAAAGGCTTGACCTTATCCTGACTATGCAAAATATGAGGTAGTGGAGTCAAGTCCTTTCCATCATAAATATCTTTCAATGCTTTGATTTTGGACTCCATAGGAGCAGCAGTCCACTGAAACTTTTGCTCCACAATACCCTTGTCAAATTGATATGTTGTTATGACTGTAGGGTATTTGTCCCCATGTTGTTTTGCCCCAACTGCCATAAACTTTAACTTCTCCATTCTAGGGCCCCATCTACTTAGCAAGGGGATAGCCAATTCTCTATCCCTTGGAAACAATTCGAGTGCTTTCAACATCAAGGCCTAATTCGCATGAACACTATTAAGCTTACTTTGGACCCGTTTATTTAAATGCCTTAACACAATATCAACAATTTTTGAGTTATTCTTTCCTGTTGCATCCAAGATTTGGTTTACCATCTCCTTATATTTTTCAACCTGCTAGATTAACTCTTCCCTAGAAAAATCTCCACCCGAGCTATTGGACTTTTCAATTGCAATAGGCACTTGTCCCATATTATATGGGACAATAGCCCAAGATTACTCCTGTGCAGAAGATTGAGGTTGTTCTGATGGTGGGTCAGAAACAATTTGGCTAAAGCTAGCCTGCCTTTGAGACCTCAAGGTTTCCATCTGTTGTTTCACTAAAGCCATCTCAATTTCCAATTTTTCCACCCTTTGCTGACTCTTATTATACTCAACAATAATGTCATTATATTGGCTCCTCAGAGTATCTCGGTTTTTAGTTAAGTCCTCCATAGTTGCCCTTGTGAATTTGGCAACATTCACAACCATGTCAACAACTTCCAATGTAGGAGTGTCAGCAACTCTTTTCACAATCAAATGACCACTAAAGTCAGATGCTTCTACAACAATAGGTTTTCGAGACCCAGTGCATAGTGACCATATTTCCAGAGCATCCCATTCCTCACTAAAGGCTCATCCTTTAAGTGCCAATGTAGCCTCCTCCTTTGTTGCAAAAAGTAGCCTATTGGCCCTTCTTACTTTGTCAAATACCACAACATCAGCAATATCCCATTCAGGGAGTAGCAATATTCCACATTTTTGTACCAATTCCCTACCCTATTCTGGTGTGATTTCCTTAAACCTTTCCTTCATTTGCACTCTAAACCTTGACTAAATTACCTACTCTGGGAGCTTTGGATGTAGACTTCTCTCGTGTGCAACCTTCTCATAATATAATGAGAGATGAGCTCTCCATACAAAATCTTTAAGAGCACGAGTATGAATAAAAGAGTCATCCATCATGAACTCTTTGCAAGCCTCCATCCTCAAATCGTCGTTATTTGTAATCCCTTTAATATCATCCTTCCCCAATCTTAGGGTGATTTCCCCTGAACTCGTTTCAGTGTCAGCTAGGTTTAGTGGCATCTTCAGATTCATTTTATCTGGAGTTACAATGATGTATTCCTCATCATTACCCTCACGGCCAACATCCCCTATACTTTCAGTCCTCTACCTCTTTGGGGATGGTGGGTGAATCTGTTCTGAAAACCTTCGAGGAGAATCCAGGTCAACAATACCTGGCACTAATCCCTTTGGGACAGATGGTGCGCCACTCATTGTAGCCTCCTCAGCCCTGCTTCCCTTTCTTCTAGAAAATACCTTTATCTTCCTTAGAGGCTGATAAGTAGGCCTCTCTTCAACTCTTACCTCAGGGTACTCCTCAGTAATTTGTGATTTTCCCCTCTCTTCCACAATCCTTTCATCCTTTAAGACCCCTACCAGACTCTCAAAGTTGTCAAGAGCATAAATTTCCCTTCTAAGCTCATCTTTGGTACCAAGTATAGGATCAAAACCGGGCATCTTTTCTTGTTTACTTCTCACCATTTTTGAATAGGCAATGTACATTGCCTTTCTGTCATCTTGTAAGCTCAGATCAAAAATGTTCTTGATGATATCTTCAGGAGAGTAGAAGTTGTAGACGAAGGTCCCAGTCTGATGCTTAGCCTTCATTTTGGAGATGAAACCCTCAAGATAATGATTCCTAGGGTGTACAGTCTTTAGCCTATTTGGCTTGAGCAATAAATGCAAATCCTTCCACCCTCCATTTCTCATGACAAAATCGATGAAAGTTGTATATTCGGGGAAGAAAGATCCCTTCTTCTATTCAACAGGAAAATGGAAATCCTAAGATGCTCCCAACTGCCTCATGATTTCTTGGAAACCAAGTCTAAGGGGGACCTCCCTTGGTAGAAAAAATGGGGTGGTATTTGTGCCAAAAACCCTAAAAACTGTTGTGCTATGATTGGGGATAATATCCCCCCAGCTATGTGTTAAATTCAACTCAGGCCTCCTCTCCATAGGTCTTAGGAAATCATGAATTTCCTTTGGAATCCTAGGGGGATAAAAACCAAGGCCCTTCTTAACTTGGATCTGAAAACATTGTGAAAGGTTACATAATCAAACTTATGATCATGCATGTCTAGGACCCTAGTCCAATGCTGGACAGGCATCTCAATGTCTCCTTCTCTTTTCTTCAATTCCATATCTTTCTCGAACACATTCTGACCCCTATACAAAAACATGTGGATTAGTAGAGAGAACCATTTGAATCCTACCCAATTCTTCCCCAGCTTCAAAGCTACCAAACCTAAATGCATTTTCTCTGCAAGGTGAGTGGCAAAATCGTATACCACATTATAGCCCGGGTGTTGGAGGTTTACAACCATATACATTACTTCGATAAGCAGAGTCTTCTTCAAATTTATCCCAAGGACTTGACACAATGCACAAACAGTCTTCTTGAAATGGACAGCAAAATAGTCCATCAGGAATGGTTCAGGCTCATTCCTGCCAATAACAACTTTCCTTTGGTTCTTGCCTCTTCCTAACATAGCCAAATGGGGTATCAAAAGGGATGTTTTGAACAAACCCTTGGTGTTTCTCTATTCCTCCCTGAAAACCTCCAAGTTGATAGGAATCATATCTTGGCTCCATTCTTGCAAACCAAAAATCTCTGTGATTTCCTCCTTGGTTACTTTGATCATTTGCTTTCCAAGATGTGTTATGACCGTTTGAGCCACAAGGTCATACCTCGCAGCAATATCCTTCAATAGGTCTACATCCTCATAGACATTGGGTACCACCAACTTACCTAGGTCCAATCTCCATGGATTACATAGAGGAACTGCTAAATTTTTGTTCCCAAACCAATTGGAAAATAACTGTCAGCCTGTGTATGGAAATTCGGCATCATGAATTGCACACTTCTTAGCCACTAATCCTTCCAAAAGCAAGGGCTCGTAGAACAATACTTTTCCCTCCTGCTTCTTTCTTGTAGAGGGCTTCAACAAATCAATAATATCTTGGGAAAAACCCCTAGACGTAGCTTCAGAACCAACAATTTGTGCCTTGGGTGCCATTTATATCAAACAGATGATAATTCGAGCTAGGGTTTGCTTATTTTTAAATAGAAAACAATTACAATTTTCTTTCTATTTCCACCACAGAAAATTCTTCTATATTCAAAATTTATAACAATTACCTAGACAAGCTCTAAAGCGAATTTACTCAAACAATTCTTCAAGAATCGAAAAGAAAATAGACATCAATTGTTCAGTAAGAAACACCAACACCTTCTAAAAACACAAGAAAAGGCATATGTACTACTTACTGTTTATCTTGCAAAGCATCAAATGCAGTGAGACTGGAGATTTGCAATAATGGTTGTTTTACTTCGGCACCAGACAATTCTTCCTTAATCTAGAAATGCAACACTGAAATATTAATTTACTGATCCTTTTGGAATTTAATATTGCAGGCCGAGTCGAACTCAACCATTACTATTCGCTCGTGTGAGATAGAATGGCTATAGTACATCACCAGTTCATTTGAAAATGAGTCGTTGATCAAAATTAGTGTTGGCCAGGCGAACGACCCAGATTGAATCAAAATAATTTGAAAATGCCACATCCACCTTCCAGTCATCAGTCAAACAAGAAATCCACCTACCAGGCACCACATCAGCACGGAACGGTTCCCACCATGTTCGTCCATAGATAACATCGGCGTCCATGCGTCAGCAAATCGCGCACGTCGCAGCATTATTAAAACTGAAGTTTTAATTGCATGAGGTCAACGAGGGACGGTCATGATGCATTGGTAGATAGATATCTATTGGCATCAGCATCCATCCTCAGTCAGTGATCAAAACCGGTCCCCACCATCAAATGCAACAGGTGGCAGCATCTCGCAAGCCTCGCAGCATTTCTCATGACGTAAGCAAAAACCTTACGAGGTATGTGATGAGTGGTTAAGATTAGAATTATTTCATCCGACGACCATGTAATCTGCACATGTGAAACAATAATTTTTAAATAAGGGGACCAACTAGGTGGATGGGAAAATGACCCTCAAGGTTGAAAAGATTATTCAATGGTTAATTTATAGCAATTCATCGGCCCAATACCATAGGAAAAATAAGGTCATGATGCAAAAACTGAAAGGACGAGTAAAAGGGGTTGGTAAAGTCATGACCGAAGAGGGATAAAACACCACTTAAGTGACTAATCACCGTTGATAACAAGTCAACACTCAAAAAGAAAACTCCAAGACCCAGACCAGTTAGAGGTAATGTAAAAACATACCACAGAGGGGAAGAAAATAAAAGCTCCACCAATGGCTCTGACTGGGGATGTATGCCCCCTACGGGCATAACAAGAATCCAAAATCTCTAGTTATGTAGACCAGACAAAGGGAGAACCAAAACCAGGAACAAGCCCGGATATGGCAAACAGACAAAAACAATATAAAAATGACCAACCTATATACACTATTTATAGGACTGCACAACGTACATGGAAAGAGCTATTTCAAGAGAAATAGTATTTCAAAAAATGTCCATGTACTGGCAGCTCAAGAACCTCACCCGTAAGTGATTGTAAAAAATATGAATCTTCCCCATGTGTATCCATACCAATATAAGGGCCCAACCAAAGGGGATCGAACTTGCCATGTTTTCCCTTGTCTGCTGATCTAGCATTCCAGAGCAGCACCATTGTTCCAACATCAAATTTTCTCTCCACCGCCTTTCTTTCATAAAGGTGCTTCACCTGAAGCTGCAACCTCTCATTTCTTTTGTGTGCTTCCCTTCTACTTTCATCTAGTTGACTCAACTCTTCCATCCTATGTTTCATTTCGTCACATATATCATCGTCATATTCCCGGACAAATTTATACATTTTCAATAGGTTATTCTGAGGAATGTGTGCCTCCATCCCATAGACTAAGTTGAAAGGTGTATGACTAATTTCCAATTTAAAAGTAGTCCTATCAGCCCATAGTGCTAGCTTCAATTTTGAATCCCATGCCCTTTTGTTCTTTTCTATCATACGCTTAATAATTTTCATCAAACTCTTGTTGCTAGATTCTGCCTGTCCATTTCCTTGGGGATGATAAGGGGATGAATATGAAACAATGATGCCATACTGATTGCAAAAATTCACAAATTCTTCTGATCTAAAACACATTGCATTATCTGACACAATCCTATTAGGCACCCCAAATCGGCTTAAAACATTTTCAGTTAAAAATTCAATAACAACTTTGCTTGTGGCCCTTCTAGCTGGAATTGCTTCAATCCACTTAGTGAAATAATATGTAGCTACCAGTATCCACACATGTCCCCCACTAGATTTTTCAAATATTTCTCCTATAAAATCTATACCCCATTGCTAGAAAGGAGTAGAAACAGACACAACTTTTAATGGTAAATTGCCAGAAAATTTTAACTTTTCGGTGAATCTCTGACATGCATCACATTTTTTAACATATCTGTGTGCATCCTTGAATACAGGCCACCAATATCCTACCCTTAGAATCTTATTAGCTATTTTTTTAGCCATATAATGTCCTCCACAAACCCCTTTGTGCATTTCTACTAGCAGATCCTCGGCTTGATCTCCATCCACACACCTAAGTATAATTCCCTCGGGGTTTCTCCACCATAATTCACCATCAATAATGACATATCTGATTTCTCCTAATTTAAGGGTTCTTTTTTTAGTAAAGGGCATGCCTTCAGGACATTGCATTGTCTACAAGTACTCCATAATCCTCCTATACCATCCACAAGTTTGCATGTCACAAATAGGTGCAATATTTTGTTGCTCTATTTGGTTAATTTGATTGACTTCCAGATTTTCCTCAGCCATTAATTTGGCTAGGCCCTAACCCCTTACAAGCTTAGTAATTTGTATGTCAATATTAAATTCTTGGATTCTATTAATCCATCTGCACCTTCTTCCTGTAGTCTCCTGTTGGGTGAAGATATCTTTGACTATGACTGTTGGTACATAGGCAACAACAGTTGCTCCCATCAGGTAAGGTTTGAAATTTTTTACTGCCTTTACCAAGGCATATGCCTGCTTCTCAGATATGCCATATTTTAATTTTGTAGCTTGCAATGATTTACTGAAAAATGTAATTGGCTGCTCAAAACCATCATTGTTCTTCTATAACAGTACACCAGCTATAGTATGAAAAGAGGCAAAAGAGAATAACTGGAATGGTTTAGAGTAATCTGGGGATTTGAGGATAGGTGCATGCTTAATTTCATTTTTGATAGCCTGAAAGGCTTCAAATGGCTCCCCTATCCGTATTATTTTGTCTCCCTTCCTTAACATCTTAGATATTGGGTGGACAATTTCAGAAAAATTGGTGACAAGCCTTCTTAAAAAAATTATTTTTCCAAAGAAAGACAAGATACTTTTTACATTTTTTAGCTGTATGATCTTGTCAATATTAGCCACTCTTTCAGGGTCAATCTAAATTCCATCTTTTGAAACAATGTGTCCCAGCAATTTTCCTTCTTTCACTCCAAATGTACATTTTTTGGGATTCAGGGATATCCCATATTCCAAAGCTCTAACAAAAATCTTTTCCAGATGGGCACAATGGTCCTCTTCTTTCTTATTGTGGGCAGTAAGGTCATCCTGATAAATTGCAAGGAAAAGATCAATAAAATCTGCAAAAGTCGGATCCATTGCTCCCTAAAAGGTCGCACAACATTTATCAATCCAAAAGGCATTCTGACATACAAATATGTACCCCATGGCATAGTGAAAGCAGTCTTAAATTGATCAGTCTCCTTAACCATGACCTGATTGTAACAAGAAAATTCATCCATCAATGATAATAACTCACAACCTGTGACCTTATGCAACATAGCCTTTATATTAGGCAACAGGTAATTGTCTTTTAAAGAGGCCACATTCAGGTTCCTAAAATCAACACATAACCTAATATCCCCATTCTTTTTTCTAGCAGGTACCAAATTAGAGACCCAAGATGAGTGTCTAATTGGTTTGATAATTCCTACCTCCCTTAATTTAGCAAGCTCCTCTTGCATTTTAGGTTGCAGGGTAGGATTGATAGGTCTTTGTTTTTGCCTGAAAGGCTTCATATCAAGTTTTAATGGGATCTCATGCTGAAATAAATCCTACTTGTATGCTTTAAGGTCTTCATACGACCAAGAAAAAAGATGTCTATATTTCTGAAGCAAGGTAATCAACATGCTTCTAACATGAGGCTTCATTTTCTTTCCAATATAGACATTCTTAGGAGCATTTTTTGTTCCTAAGTTTACTTCTTCTAGATCATCCTTATGAGATGGTGCTTGCTTAGCTTTTGACATATCATGACCATTAAACACCCTCTTAAGTGAAACCAAACCTCTAGGTATAGTATTCGTTTAAGCTGGATAACCTCATTTCCGAATAAGGTCTCCTTACCATCAACATTAGTTACAAATGAACCAAAATCAATTTATTGGCTTTCATATTGATACACACAATGCAAAAACTTTAGAATATTAGTGTCATCATCAAACACTTGCCAGTTGCATACATTATCAGGCACTGTAGGCCTAGTTTGTACTTCTATTTGTGAGATGCCACCAAAAGTGACATCGTCAAGTTTAACAGCAATATTTTCTAGTAGGTCTGCTCTAGCATTTTGTCCTCTTTCAACCCATTCAATGCCAAAAGCATTAAACCCTTCAATAGTGTCCCATACTGCATTTCAATATTGTTTGAGCCTCTTATCCTTAGCTGCAAAGCGGGATCTAATTTGGGAAACAACTAAGTCAGAGTCCCCCAAAACCTTTAACGCCTTAATACCATGTTTTGAGGCTATCTTCAGACCGAGTATGAGAGCTTCATACTCAGCAACATTATTAGTACAAGAAAATTGCAATAAGAATGAATACTTGAAAGTTTTACCTTGTGGGGAAATAAAAAATATTCCTGCTCCTGAGCCCTCTTTGGAGCAAGCTCCATCAAAATGCATGATCCATAAATCCCCTTCTGATAATTCCTTTGAAGCTTCCTTATCAATAGGTGTTGGTCGAATATTTTCTTCTGTTCTATCTTCCTCAACATGGAAGTTCTCCAAATCAGTTTCTACAAAGCTAATTCTAATAGGTTCTAATGATTGATCCACATTTTCAATCATGTGGGGGGCTCTTTTCTCCCTATCTACCTTAACATCTTTTTGTTCAATGGAAAAGGTGGAAAAAGACAAATCACACTGTATGCTTCCACCCATTGAAGCACTCCAAGGCCGAGACAACAACATACCATAGGTTGGTGGAATATCTACCACTGTAACACTCATATGTAATTCTTTTTCAGGAAAAGCTGCTAATCTATACGGAACATCATTTATGCTACCTATAACAGGTACTTCCCTAGAGTCCATTGCATAGCACTTACCATATGTACTATCAACTTTTAGTCCCATTGCATGTATTATTTTCACTGGCATCACATTGTTAGATGCTCCTGAATCAATCATGCAATTTCTTAACATTTTTCCGTTAATTATTAAGCTCAAGAAAAAAGGATGACATGATTTGGGTTCGCTGTAATAGTAGTGCCGAAGAATATTTGTGGACTCTCTGTGGTGACTTCTTCCACTATCTTTTTCTTTTCTGTATCATTCTGATAAGAGACTACTTCATCTTTTCTATTTGTGGGAATACTATTTATGAGTGCAACAGTGTTGTCTTTATGTTCATCTATCCTCATCATATCTAGGAAAGGAATAGTAACCCTAACTTGTGAAAGCACTTGGAACATATCTACTAAAGTATACTTCGGTAAATCAGGAAAGCATGTTTTTTCAAAAATTACCTTTTCTTTTCCCTTTGGAGTTTCTTTACCAGAAGCCTTCTGGTGACTATCCTTGTTGTTTTGAAGTACAACTTCACTATTTTCTTTGGCCTTGTCTACTTTTTTTTTCCCATATCCTGGGTTCTCTTATCTCCTTAGGCTTTGGATCTATATCTTTGGCCTCCAAACTTGCCTTTGGCTTAATTACCTCCTTCTCCTTTATGAACAAATTGCAAGGTTTACTAGAATCACTAGGGACAATCCTATTTCTCAGTTGTATATTATTCCTTGCTCTGGCAACTAAAGCCACAGTGTATTTTTCAATTTCTTCATCAGAAGGTCTCCTCAACACCGTATCGTCCATCTCAAACTCATTCACAAAACAATCATCATTATATCCTTCATTGGGAAACACTTGTTGATGATATATTTCATTTTGTTGCCTCTAGGCATTAACATCTTGGGCACAAGGCTCATCTTCTGAGGAATAATCATCATAGGCTAGATCAGCTAGACCTAACAATACATTAGTCATTGTGTCCTAGTCTTGGGGAGGCTGGGAGTATCCCTGATCATCCTGAGAGTCCACCATTGATTGTGCTACTGCACACTGTTGTGGAGAATGTGGCATTTCGCATACCTCACACCATAGTATATTTTTTTCATTATCCATAGACTGCCTTTGTAGAGGGTCAGGTGGAACTTGGTTATTTTTCTGATTTCCTTGTAGGGGTTTACCATTATTCCAATTGGTATTGTAAGGATAATCCTGTAACCTTGAGGGTCTCTCATTTCTTTAGAATTGAGGCTTATCATTCTTTGCTTGTTTCTGCAATAGAGTAAGAACTTGATCTATCTTATCATCAGCTTTAGTAGGTTTACCAACTTTCTTTGTTTGATTTCTCATGCTTTTAAAAGCTTTAGGATCCTCTCTTCTTCCCACTTTACCCGAAGCCCTTCTATTATTTTCAATGTTAACCACCATCTTATATGCCTGCCTTAAATTTTGAGGATCTTTATCTCTCAGTAAATAGCACATTTTAGCATCATAGGCATTACAGTACACAAGTAAACATGCACTTTCATTGGGTCTTAGGTATGCAGGGACTCTTGTCATAGACTTCTGGAAATGGGCATTAAACTCAGTAACTAGTTCATTGTGCCCCTTAGTAATATTGCTGAAGTCATTTAGCTTAAATCTAGGATCGGTCTAATCCCCATAATGCTCCCTGAAAACTCTATGAAAGGCATCTCTGGAATCAATACTACCATCAGGTAACCCTATGTACCAATGCCTAGCATCCTCCACCAATGATTGCATAAAATATTTCATAACCACATCATCATCCTAGAGTTCAAAATCTTCGACAAAGCCTTGAAAATATTTCAAATGGTCTTCTCCACTGAAAGCATTATTACCCGTGAATTTTGGGAGATGCTTTCATGCATTATCCGAGACTGGATTTAGATACCCCCTAATACTATCAAAGCATAACTGCCTATATCTATCAACTTGAGGTGCCCCGCCTCCACGTCCATTCCTGGTGGTATTGTGTTGCTTAATGTATTTCTTGTCATCCTCACCTTTATCTCTCTCGCCACTACTTGATTGCTTAACCTTTGCAGTGCTTGCATCTCCATTCTTTGAGTATGAGCTAATAATCTTATGGCCACCTCCACCTCCACCTCCACCACCTTGATTACCACTGTAACCCTCTGTATAGGCATGCTTCTCAGAATTCTTGTTTAATGAATCATTCTCACTATTACCCAAACCAAAAGCTTGAGGGGTTTCTGAAGACATCTTAAGAAAGGCTATCTTTTGTGATACTTCAGCATTGGCAGCTTCTATTTCAGCTTTTCTCAGATCAGCTTGTAATTGATCATTCAACAGTTGTAACCTTAAGAGCTCAGGATTCTATGAGAAATCAATTCTCACTCCTTTGCCTACCATACTATTTAGTTCGTCGTTAGTATTAGCAAAATTCTTGTAATTTGAAAAACCCTGAGAAGTTTTCCTAAATTGGTCAATATGGGCTTTCCCATGGTCTTGAAAGGTTATCTTCTTAGATCCCATAGATGCATCAACACCTTTGGTAGATAGAGTGGATGAAGTATATGTGGGAGTAGCAGAAACTCCCATTGAGATTGTTACTTTAGGTATTTCACATGCCCTTTCGACAGCTACCTTGGCCACCTTTTCCTCAAAGGCCTTTCTCTTAGCTACCTCTTCCCTCATCTTCTCAACCTTCTTTTTTTGGGCATTTCTTTCGAGCTGCTTAGCTCGACATCTCTCCAAATTTTCTTTTCTTATTATGTCTCCATTATCTTCTTCCTCTTGTAACCTCCTTTCTTCCTCAATCAGGATTTGCATATCCTTGTCTATATCTATCTCATTTTCAAGAATATCCCCTGCCTCACTAGGAGTCGTAGTGTAATAAGGTTGTTCTGCCTGATCTTCTTCTTGAATCAAAGGCATCCCCTCACTTAGAGGTGTTCCTCTGGGTTTAAAATTTTTCCCAATGAAAATGGACATGGTACCGGGTGTTGTGGCTTCTAGGAACATTTTATCTTGTTCCTAGAAACCCCATCGCTCCTCCTCTTTAGACATATCAACTTCAAATTCTCATGTCATTTCAAAAGGAAAACTACCATGATCCAATTTAGACATAATAGTATTTGAGGAATTTTCACTTATAAAAGCACTATTCATCTCGGTATTTAGAGTAGGAGAAAAAGCAATAGGAGATGAAATAGACTTACTTGGGGTATCATTTACTTTTACCCATTTCTTGTCATGTCCTGGCTCGAGCTCTATCATTGGCTCGGGATTCTTTTTTGTATAATTTCTTGTCTTCTTCATGCCCTCTGGTGTTTGAGAATCTTCCTTTGCACGTTACTTGTAGCACTTTATGTGAAATTTGTTGTTTGAGATATCAGAGTCACCACCCAAAATATTTGGAATGATGAAGTGTTTGCACTTCGCTTTTGCACTCGTGACTTTGGACAAGATTTCAAACATCACCTGACACACTGACAAGGAACACATGAAAACTAGACGCATGTGTTCAACATAATAAATGCAGTGATAGGATAAAACAATTATATTATGAAACTAACTCTGACTTGAACCAAATCTACACTTGGAGACTGTTCATTCATTAGTTCCCTAGTAGAGTTGCCATTCTATTGGCATTTTTTATAACAACCCAAGTAGAACTCACAAGAGCTTCTACGAACATGCCACACTCAATTATCAAAGTCTTGAAAGCATTGTGCCAACTTAACGAGAAGATAGCAGTATAAACTGCTAGCTCTCCTACACTTCAGACTCTATAAATTCTAGGAGGGTTTTCCTAAAACATGTCACTTATGGCTGAAATGATCTACTTGTATACAGACAAAAAACAAATAAATTCCCACTAGTGTTAAAAGAGAGATAAACCTTTAAGAAATTGGCTGCTTCTTAGAAGAGTTTGAATCTATTTAACAAGGAATTGAAATTACACCTAAGTGTATTGATATGAGTTATTCGAATGAAATTTCCTGAAGCCATAACACAAAATACAAAAGACAAAAAGCAGTTAGAATTCCAGTGTAATATCCTAAAGCACAAAGTAAAAAAAGAAAATTGAACTACAGGGTAACTTTCATCTAAAGCACCTATGATCTGTATGAATAGCATTACAATCCATATATCAATAATCAAATTTATTACTCCTTGATAAATCCTATGTGTTAATTCGCATAAACTTACTGGATAATTGAAGCATTTAACCGATCCTTTGAACCAAAGCCATAGTCAAACATAATCCACAGTAAATAACAAATGGAGATTAATGAAAATCATCTTGGGTTGATACTTCATTAATAATTCATGCAAACTATTACAATAGGAGAGAAAATAAATTCAAAACAATCACACGGTTGACACAAGCATGCTCAAGAACCCCATGATTTACTAAGTTCTCAAATATGACTCAAAACTTCAAAATTTGGACATATTTTTCTCTTTATCCTACTTGACTCTTATCTCACGTACCTTGAGTAATTTCATTAGAGCTCTCTCTCAGCCTAGAATTCCCTTTTATAAAACAAGGGAGCCAACAAGCTTCAATCCGGAGAGTACACATGTCCATTTTTCACTGGATCGCTAATCCCTAATCAGTTATCTTTACATCATTTGTTTGTAAGAGACGAAAAGCCAAAAAAAAATGATCATTAGTTTGTTCTGGAGAAAGAAAAACCGTTGCTCCAAGAGTCGCTCACCTTACACCAAAGCATCTTTAATTTTTTTTTACACTTATTCCACTTGAACATCCTATACTTGAATTCGAAGAGAGAATGCACTTTAAAATATAATATCTAAGGCCAAACCTGTAGTTTTCATGGCCAAATTGCAATTCTCGACCAAGACATTCACAATTCAAGTTCATCAGTGAACACCCTTTTCCATGACTTGAAATCCTCTTCAGACAACCAATTGAAATCTACCACATGAGCCACCATGTTTTGGTAAGGTGCATACTTTATCATCAATGGCATGGCCATTTTATCAAAGTTCTCTAGGAAACTAATGACAAATGATAACTTTTCCAACGTGTTTTCCAACATGCGGATATCAACATTTTTGCATATCTCATGTGTTTGAGCAATCATTACATTATACATTTTCTCCTTCCACGCTTGCAAAGGCTTGACCTTATCTTGACTATGCAAAATATGAGGTAGTGGAGTCAAGTCCTTTCCATCATAAATATCTTTCAATGCTTTGATTTTGGACTCCATAGGAGCAACAGGCCCTTGAAACTTTTGCTCCACAATACCCTTGACAAATTGATATGTTGTTATGACTGTAGGGTATTTGTCCCCATGTTGTTTTGCCCCAACTGCCATAATCTTTAACTTCTCCATTCTAGGGCCCCATCTACTTAGCAAGGGGATAGCCAATTCTTTGTCCCTCAGAAACAATTCGAGTGCTTGCAACATCAAGGCATAATTAGCATGAACATTTTTCAACTTACTCTGGACCCGTTTATGTAAATGCCTTAACACAATATCAATAATTTTTGAGTTATTCCTTCCTGTTGCATCCCAGATTTGATTTACCATCTCCTTATATTTTTCAACTTGTTGCATTAACTCTTCCCTAGAAAAATCTCCACCCGAGCTACTAGCCTTTTCAATTGCAATAGGCACTTGTCCCATATTATATGGGACAATAGCCCAAGATTGCTCCTATGCAGAAGATTGAGGTTGTTCTGTTGGTGGGTCAGAAACAGTTTGGCTAAAGCTAGCCTGCCTTTGAGACCTCAAGGTTTCCATCTGTTGTCTCGGTAAAGCCATCTCAGTTTCCAATTTTTCCACCCTTTGCTAACTCTTATTATACTCAATAATAATGTCATTATATTGGCTCCTTAGAGTATCTCAGTTTTTTGGTTAAGTCCTCCATAGTTGCCCTAGTGAATTTGGAAACATTCACAACCATGTCAATAGCCTCCAATGCAGGAGTGTCAGCAACTCTATTTACAATCAAATGACCATTGAAGTCAGATTTTTCTGTAACAATAGGTTTTCGAGACCCAGTGGATAGTGACCAAATTGCCAGAGCATCCCATTCCTCACTAAAGGCTGATCCTTAAAGTGCCAATACAACCTCCTCCTCTGTTGCAAGAAGCGGCCTATTGGCCCTTCTTACTTTGTCAAATACCACAACATCAGCAATATCCTATTTAGGGAGTAGCAATATTCCACATTTTTGTACCAATGCCCTACCCTGTTCTGGTGTGATTTCCTTAAACCTTTCCTTCATCTGCACTCTAACCCTTGATTGAATTACCTGCTCTCAGAGCTGTGGATGTAGAATTCTCTCATGTGCAACCTTCTCATAATATAATGAGAGATGAGCTCTCCATACAAAATCTTTAAAAGCACGAGTATGAATAAAAGAGTCGTCCATCATGAACTCTTTGCAAGCCTCCATCCTCAAATAATCATTATTTGTAATCCCTTTAATCTCATCCTTCCCCAATCTCAGGATGATTGCCCATGACCTTGTTGCAGTGTCAACTGGGTTTAGTGGCATCTCCAGATTCATTTCATCTGGAGTTACAATGATGTCTTCCTCATCATTACCCTCACGGCCAACATCCCCTATACTTTCAGTCCTCTACCTCTTTGGGGATGGTGGGTGAATTTGTTCTAAGAACCTTGGAGGAGAATCCATGTCAGCAATACCTAGCACTAATCGCTTTGGGACAGATGGTGCGCCACTCATTATAGCCTCCTTAGCCCTGCTTCCCTTTCTTCTAGAAAATACCTTTATCTTCTTTAGAGGCTGATAAGTAGGCCTCTCTACAACTCTTACCTCAAGGTACTCCTCAGTAATTTGTGATTTTCTCCTTTCTTCCACAATCCTTTCATCCTTTAGACCCCTACCAGACTCAAAAATTTGTCAAGAGCATAAATTTCCCTACTAAGCTCATCTTTGGCACCAAGTATAGGATCAAAATCGGGCATCTTTTCTTGTTTACTTCTCACCATTTTTAAAAAGGCAATGTAGATTGCCTTTCTCTCATCTTGTAAGCTCAGATCAAAAATGTTCTTGATGATATCTTCAGGAAAGTAGAAGTTGTAGATGAAGGTCCTGGTCCGATGCTTAGCCTTCATTTTGGAGATGAAACCCTCAGGATAATGATTCCTAGGGCATACAGTCCTTAGCCTATTTGGCTTGAGCAATAAGTGCAAATCCTTCCACCCTCCCTTTGTCATGACAAAATCAGTGAAAGTTGTATATTCGGGGAAGAAAGATCCCTTCTTCTATTCAACAGGAAAATGGAAATCCTAAGATGCTCCCAACTGCCTCATGATTTCTATGAAACCAAGTCTAAGGGGGACCTCCCTTGGCAGAACAAACGGGGTGGCATTTGTGCCAAAAACCCTGAAAACTATTGTGCTATGATTGGGGATAATATCCCCCCAATTATGTGTTAAATTCAACTCAGGCCTTCTCTCCATAGGTCTTAGGAAATTATGAATTTCCTTTGGAATCCTGGGGGGATAAAAAACCAAGGCCCTTCTTAACTTGGATCTGAAAACATTGTGAAAGGTTACATAATCAAACTTATGATCATGCATGTCTAGGACCCTAGTCCAATACTAGACAGGCATCTCAATGTCTCCTTCTCTTTTCTTCAATTCCATATCTTTCTCGAACACATTCTGACCCCTATACAAAAACATGTGGATTAGCAGAGAGAACCATTTGAATCCTACCCAATTCTTCCCCAGCTTCAAAGCTACCAAACCTAAATGCATTTTCTCTGTAAGGTAAGTGGCAAAATCGTATACCACATTATAGCCCGAGTGTTGGAGGTTTATAGCCATATACATTACTTCGATAGGCAGATTCTTCTTCAAATTTATCCCTAGGACCTGACACAATGCACAAACAGTCTTCTTGAAATGGATGGCAAAATAGTCCACCGGGAATGGTTCAGGCTCATTCCTGCCAATAACAACTTTCCTTTGGTTCTTGCCTCTTCTTGATACAACCAAATGGGGTATAAAAAGGGATGTTCTGAACAAACCCTTGGTGTTTCTCTATTCCTCCCTAAAAACCTCCAAGTTGATAGGAATCATATCTTGGCTCCATTCTTGCAAACCAAAAATCTCTGCGATTTCCTCCTTGGTTACTTTGATCATTTGCTTGCCACAATGTGTTATGACCGTTCGAGCCATAGGGTCATACCTCAAAGCAATATCCTTCAATAGTTCTACATCCTCATAGACATTGGGTACCACCAGCTTACCCAGGTCCAATCTCCGTGGATTACATAGAGGAACTATTAAATTTCTATTCCCAAACCAGTTGGAAAACAATTGCCAGCCCATGTATGGAAATTTGGCATCGTGAATTGCACACTACTTATCCACTAATCATTCCAAAAGCAAGGGCTCGTAGAAAAATACTTTTCCCTCATGCTTCTTGCTTGTAGAGGGCTTCAACAAATCAATAATATCTTGGGAAAAACCCCTAGACGTAGCTTCCAAACCAGGAATTCGTGCCTTGGGTGCCATTTATATCAAACAGATGATAATTCAAGCTAGGGTTTTCTTATTTTCAAATGGAAAACAATTACACTATTCTTTCTACTGCCACCACGAAAAATTCTTCTATATTCAAAATTTATAACAATTACCTAGACAAGCTCTAAAGCGAATTTACTCAAACAATTCTTCAGGAACTGAAAAGAAAATAGTCATCAATTGTTCAGTAAGCAACACCAACACCTTCTAAAAACACAAGTAAAGGCGTACGTACTACTTACAGTTTATCTTGCAAAGTGTCAAATGCAGTGAGACTGGAGATTTGCAATAATGGTTCTTTTACTTCGGCACTAGACAATTCTTCCTCAATCCAAAAATGTAGCACTGAAATAGTAATTTACTAATCCTTTTGGCATTTAATTATGCAGGCCGAGTCGAACTCGACCATTACTATTCGCTCGTGTGAGATAGAACGGCTATAGTACAACACTAGTTCATTTGAAAATGAGTCGTTGATCAAAATTAGTGTTGGCCAGGCGAACGACCCAGATTGAGTCAAAATAATTTGAAAATGCCACATCTGCCTTCCAATCATTAGTCAAACAGGAAATCCACCTACCAGGCACCACATCAGCATGGAACGGGTCCCACCACATTCGTCCATTGATAACATCAGTGTCCACGCATTAGAAAATCGCGCATGTCGCAACATTATTAAAACTAAAGTTTTAATTGTGTGAGGTCAGTGAGGGATGACCATGATGCATCGGTAGGTAAACAGCTATCGGCATTAGCATCCGTCCTCAGTTAGCTATCAAAACCGGTCCCTACCATCAAATGCAACAAGTGGCAGCATCTCGCAAGCCTCACAACATTTCTCATGATGTAAGCAAAAACCTTGGGAGGTATGCGATGAGGGGTTAAGATTAGAATTATTTCATCTAACGGCCATGTAATCTGCACATGCAAAACAATTATTCTTAAAGAAGGGGACCGACTAGGTGGACAGGAAAATGACCCTCGAGGTCAAAAAGATTATTCAATGGTTAATTTATAGCAATTCATCGGCCCAATACCATAGGAACAATAAGGTCATGACGCAAAAACTGAAAGGATGGGTAAAAGGGGCCAGTAAAGTCATGACTGAAGAGGGATAAAACATCGCTTAAGTAACTGATCACCGTTGATAACAAGTCAACACTCAAAAAGAAAAAACTCCAAGACCCAAACCAGTTAGAGGTAATGTAAAAACAGACCACAAAGGGGAAGAAAATAAAAGCTCCACCAGAATAGACATGGCGCTTGATCTGTTTAAATAGAATACATCAAGGGGATGTCATTTTGTGGACAACGGAAAAGGAGAATTTTCAAATTTGATAACAATTATTACTTCACAGCTGATAACAATGAAGAATAGGCAGATGATTTAGAGTTGGTACAAAAAAGTTATGTGAAGGCATCAAGAAGTGGCGTTCAATTTGAACTCATAAATAAAGGCCCCAATACCAATTTTGCAGTTTCTTTGCATGCTTTAAAAGATATGAGATTCTTCAATGGGCTAAAAGAATTTGGTGTCTTCCTCGAGTTACCATGGATAAAGTCACAACACTATTTAATCTTGCAGAGCAGTTTGAGCATATGAGAGGATTAGAAAGTTGTATTAAAGTGTTGGAACAGAGACCAGGAATTGTTCATGATGCAAGTGGTTGCACTCTGGCTGAAAGAGAACAGTGGCAAGATTATAAATGAATTTAACTAAGAATAGAAACCTAGATGCGAGTAAGAAGGAAATTATAGGAAACCTTAAAAACTATAGGAAATGAGAAAAATAAAAGGTATTCATCAGGGAGACACATTACGATGGGGAGAGAAAAATAAAGTCTCTCCGATGAAGTTGGTCACACCGACAGCTCAATGAAAACCACATCGGTGAGACAACTAATTTCGACATAAGTATTTTGAAATCTCTCGATAAGGCAAAAGTCTCACCGATACAATGATTTATCTGTTGGAGTAATTGATAAATCCCCCTGATAGGGAAAAAGGGATACCTCATGATGAAACGTAGGTGAAGACAATATCTTATTAAAAGTTCAAATATTGGTGTGGCAGTAAAATGGTAAAATATTACATGGAGAATATTCCCACATTTATTTTGGGAGATTTTGTTATTGATGAAAATATTCTTTTCATTCAAAGGGGAATAATTTCATCGGAAAGATTAAATAATGTATGATTATTTTACCAAAACGGGTAAAAGATATTTGGGGAAATATAGAATAACATATTTTCACCAGGGAAAGATGATTATTTTATCTGAAGAATATTTTAATGATTGATAGTAAGACATTTCGTGGAGGAAACTAAAGATCAATTGGAAGCCTTGTAAAGTATAATTATTTTTCCCAAAGAAGAGTTCATCAAGTGAAATATTTTAACCGAGCAAGAATATTTTTTCACTGAAGGAATTATAAAGCGAGTGACTATTTTTAAAATTTGAGGAAGTCCAAAAGTTTTCAGATAGGATAATTACCAAAATTAATTTTTTCATGAAAAGTGCAAAATCCATATTAAAGTTAAATATTTAATTTTCCAAAGGCAACTAATTAAATATTTTAAAATGAATAGCTACATCGAAAAGAAGAATTACACCAGATAGATGTTGTGAAGGGTTGTAACCTTAAAAAGGCAATGTATATATGCAAAGTGAAATTGTATTAGGTAGAAGATAAGTAGAATTAGAATAGGATAGACTGCTGTAAGCACAATATTTTCAGATGATGGCATTCAAGAAGACTATGTTGCATGTATAAATTTTGAGGAAGATAATGAAAGACTGTTGATTTGGTAGATTCATTTTGGTATCAATTGTTTGTTGGATTTCTGCGATTATTTGATTGTCTCCAATCTGATATTTCTTGATTGTTTAAATTGAAATATCAAGTGTATGTTCAATTTATCAGTGCACATTTGTTGTTTCTATGTGATTTGATTTATTGGGTTCTTTAAATGAAGAATTAAATTCCTCTCAATCAATTATAGTAATTTGGGAATGTTGTTTGGATCAGTAAGAAGAATCAAATAATTAGATTTTATATTTTGCCTCAAGTAGGGTTTATCAATTACATCCTTGTATGTTTATACCAGTTACAAACTCATAATTAAATGCCAAACGATTAGAGGACTTTCTAGATAGAAACCATTCATCGAAGGCTTTCATTTGACTCCGTTTTACCCAATAAGGCACTAGTCTCCCTTATTTTCATTACATTAGTTTTATTCTTTTCATTTGACATCTCTTAATTGAACATATTAATTCATATCTTGATATTGCATATACAACTCATACCAAATTAGGATCATATCTTTCCACTATCAAATTTCCATTTGTGGATAGTTAGGTCAAGTAGGAAACATAATTCAAAATTTGTGTCATTCATATAGGTGCACCCACCTAGGTTTAGCAGAGCCTTAAGAGTATAGGGTTCAACCATATTGGTTGGCCTTGTTAGTTGGCCATTAACGTAGTGAGAGTGTGCCAACCTCTCGTGGTTCATTCAAACCAGCGTTTTTGAGACCCAAGAGGTATAACACGAGGCCCAAAGTGACCTTAACTAGAAAATTTTGGGTTAGTAGCACAACTGAAACGAGGATCCAACAATACATCAATCCTCATGATGCTTATCAAAACATCACTATACTAATTTTAGCAGCCCAATAGTGCACCTTTCCACCTTCTTTAAGGATAAAACATTCTTTAATTATGTTTTTACAACATGTGGCACTAACAGGTATCTAGTTGGGGAAATGTCATGTTGCAAACAAGAGGCTTCCTATGGGATGGGCCAATAGCACATCTTTCCACTACGTTTACCTTTAGGACATTCCTGAAGTTGGGCGGGTATAACACATGGCCTGAAGTGACCATAATAGGAAAATTTTGGGTCACCAGCACAACTGAAAGAGGGAATTGACAATACATCAGTCCTCATGATGTTATTGAACTTTGGGCACATAGTTGATCTTCTATCATTTACTTAGAGGGATGCAGTGTGAGGTGCATGATATTTCACACTGGTAGTATGGTTTGTTGTGCATTAAATAATTCGAAAAGACAATCAACAAGATTTGTGAACCATCACCACGGAGAAAAAATTATCTTGTGGGTCCAAAAAATTGTCACACCCTTTTCCTTATTCACATATGATTTATGCAAAATCCTTAATCATGAGAAAAATAGATGAATCAATCTAGAGAGTTCCAGCCTTCATTTTACAAGCATGATTTGTCAAGGCGTCTGCTACCAAATTAGTTTCCCTATAACAATGTGTGATTGTTATTGATGCAAAATATTCAAGTTACCAAAATGGACTCAAGATATAGAAAATGGCCCAATTATTTTCTTTCTTCTTTCTACATGCATTAATAATTTTTGAGTCTCCTTCAATATGAATGTTTTTGAGCTACATTTTGTGCACTAGCTTTACCCTTGCTAGTAGACCATGAGCCTCTACTATATTATTATTACCTTTAAGAAGCCTCAAAGACAAACCTTATAATAATCGTCCTTTGTCATTAGGGATTACACAGCATATCCTAGAGATGCCTAGGTTGCCTTTATATGCTCCATCAAAGTTTAGCTTCACATTTTTTTAGGGTGGAGAATTCCATTTGATTTTTCTTCTCTAGAATTTTTGGACACTAAAGTATACCCCTTAATTAGAAACCTTGAGGAGGGTCTAGTGCTTTACCATTACATCGTCCCGGCATGAAAATGAGTTGTGTGGATTTGATTTATGTGCAACACTTTCCATAACTACTTCATATATGTTCCTTTCTAATTTATTGATGAAATAGTTTCAATCTAAGAAATTTGAAAAAAAATCCTTCTTTTACACTCACACTAGATATTCCAAATAAGTAAATCCAAGATGACTACCCATAGTGCTCCAAAAAGCGGGCCTTTATTTAGGAACAACCAACTTTGAAATAATTACAAGATAGTGTTTGGCAAGGGGAAATCCAATGAAGCTTTTTTAGATCTAGACTCAACATGCTTGAGAAAAACTACACCGAAGCAAAATATGGTCCACTAATTCTTGGAAAGAACCACATAATATACTATTGAAACGGTTGGACTAAACCCAATTTAGAGAGCTTGTAGCTTGTGTGGATTTAGTTATGGATAGCTAACTAGGAAAATGCACCTGATTTAGGGAGAATTAAGGAGTGCAAATAAAGTTTATATGGAAATCTACCTAGTTGATTCCTATCTTCAGAGGTCAAATATTTGTAGCCCTATTTAAAATTATATTTCTCCGACTTAGATGGGGCCCAACCGATTTTGTCTTCTATTTTTGAGAGAAAGAAAATTCTTGAATCCAATATTAATTGTAGTTTTTGTTTTTGGTGTTGGGGAAAAGGGAGATTGTGAAAGTTATTCCATGTGATGTTGGATTTGAAATTTTCACTATATTTTTCCACATAATCCTTAAACTTTGAACCCCAACCTGCTTTTAGGAAATCTTGAGCCTCCTTCAAACCATCAAATGAAGATAATAGGGGATTTCCATTCCATAAATCCTCCCAAAAGTTTACCTTTACTCCATTGTTGGCATTCCATGATAGAAAAAGGAGAGAGTACCTATTGACATGTAATAATGAAACTCCACATACATTAAATCTGGATTTTGAATGCCTACACCTCCAAAAAAATAATCTTTGCACAACTTTTCCTAGGAGACTAGAGGTATTTTTCTAAAATTGTCTAAATTGTCTTTCCACAAAAAATGCCTAAACACTTTAACAATGGTCTTGTGGACCCCTTTTGGTATTTTGAGCACTGATAGTAAATAATTTGGAATGGTAGATAAGACTAACCTGATCATGTTAAATCCTCCTACCATGGATATAAATCCACCCCTCCAATAAGCTACTCTACTTTTAATAGGGGTGATCCCATAATACTGGTTTACAATTTTTGGGCAAATTGGATACTGAACTGATTTTTTTAACTAAATCTTCACTTTCGGGCTCCTATAGTGGCTAAACTATGAGGAATTTGAAGATGATAAAAAATAGTGATTTGTGAAGTTTTCTATAGATTCTAAATATATTTTTTTTCAATTTTTTTGGAATTAGATTGCACTTTTTTTTCATCTCCTTCGAAAACTAGTTTTTATAAGTAAACATCATTTTTAAGGAGTGATGATCACCGTATACAACATAATTTTTTTTGTATGAAGGATAAAATTCTATTTTTTTCGAGTTTAGATTTGTAACTATGATATCTAACCAGTTCATTTTGTGTCATAGTGTTTTGTTAAATATTTTTTCCTTAATCAAGTTTCAAAGTCAAACCAATTACAATTCAGACATAGGCAGACATTATACAATATAACATTTTCTATATGTATCGAAATTCAATTTTTTCTTAATGGATCAACGACATCAATACCCAACCTGAACATATTTTTCAATTTTTTTTTTTAATAATCTACTATTTTTCCACATGTGCAAAACAAAGAGCTTGATTTTCGGTGAAAAACCTACATTCACAAGAAATAAAAAATAAATTTAATAATCAAATTTAATTTAATTAAAATTATACTTTTTTGGAAGCTTATAATAAGGACTACATACTTATAAAAAATAAATTTTAAATGAACTCATTTGATCCCCCAAAACGTAAATCAAAAGTAATTTTTTATTAGCATTTTGATAGGTGTAAAGGAGACTTTGTTATAGGTATGGTTTAAAACTAGCGGGGTTCTATCCAAGGGGGCTTGGTATAAGGTGGTTTGATCAAACCTTATTCAATTGGAATCCTTTAAATGGAACTTTTCAAGGATTAAATCATTATATTTTATAAAAATATGTGATTTCAGCAAAAATTAGGATCTCTCAGAAAGTGTAAACCACTATTGTGGCAGCACCCATAGCTATAAAATTCTTGCTAAAAAATGATGCTTTTTGAGCCCCTATAAAGAAGGGAATCCCCAAACAACTACAAGGCATGATATTTTATCTAAAATCTAAGATAAAGAAGATGCGACCAATTAGCAGATTGCTTGTATTCTAAATTTGTTTTTCCCAGATTAATGATTTGTCTCGATATTACACAGTAGTTGTCCAATACATAGTTAATGTTATTTGCTTCTCTCACCGATGGATGACCAAATAATAATGTATTCTCTTAAAATAATGAATGTGTGTAGAAGATGTTTGATCTAGGGATATTGATGCATGGAACGCTTAGATTTCCCTACTCAACACTTCTACCATTAGGATGAAGAGGAAGAGAGAAAGAGGGTCACCTTGCCTTAACCCTTGAGAAGTAGAGAAGAAACCAAATGAAGATCCATTTATGAAGGCTGGGAATTTAGCTGAATTAAGGAAAGATAGGATTCATTTGCACCATTTTATTACAAAACTGAGCCTTGACAAGACGTTTAATAAGAAATCCTAGTTTACTTTATCATAGGCCTTCATCATATCTAGTTTTATGATCATCGTCGAGATTTTATCTTGATGGATTGCATGTAGAATTTCATGAGATATTATTGCTCCTTTGGCTATCTATTTCCCTAGAATAAAACCTCCTTGTTCCTCAAAAATTATTCCTAAGATGAGTTTGACAAGTCTTAATGAGATTTCTTTTGAAAATATTTTTTAGATGGTATTGCCGAGGGATATAGGTCTAAAATTTGTAAATGAGGAAGGAGATTTATTTTTAGGCATAAGGTAAATGTGAGTAGTATTAAGCACTTTTCGCATTGTACAATTTTTTGTGTGAATCTTCTAAGGCCAACTAGATATCTCTTCCTACAAAATCCCAACATTTCTAATCAAATAAAGTAGTAAAACTGTTCAGACCAAGGGCTTTATCTAGAGAAAGTACGAAGACTACAATTTTAACTTCCTCTAGGGTGAATGGAGCTAGGATAAACTTATTTTCATCTAGACTAAGAACCCTTGGAATGTAATGTAGGAATTCCCATTCTTTTTCATCCAAATCTAGACTCTAATTTGTTGGTTTGGTGAGGAGGTTAGAGAAAAATAAGACACTCATTTTGAATCTATAGTTCCTCTTTTAATAGCCCATTTGAAGTAGATTTTATTGGAAATTTTGTATTAGCATCACATCTCACCTTGGTTGAGGTGTGGAATATTTTTTTATTCCTATCTCCCTTTATTAGCTAGGTTTCTCTTGATTCATGTTTCCAATATATTTCTTCTTTGGCAATAATTTCTTCTAGTTCTTTTTGGAGTCAATTATACCTCTAGAAGGATTCATGGTTCATGCCCTTTTGAATGACCCATTCATTGAGTAAATGGATTTTTTGTTGAAATTTTTTCTTGAAGTGGAGTTGATTCTATTGCTTTATCTGGATTTTTATGTAGCAATGGGTTTTTAGCTATTTGGAAAGTTCTAGAGCCTACTATAAAGGGTGCATTTTCCAACCATTTTTTGTGAAAAATCAAGAATTCATCACCCTTGAACCACGTATGTTAAAATTTAAAAGAGGATTTAAATTTCCCTAGAATAGAATTCCAAACTATGTCCAACTGGATCGAATAATGGTTTGATCTAGGAAATGTTAGAATGGAAGAGGCATATTTAAAATTCATGTTGGCCTAGAGTATAGAAAGGAGAAACCTATCTAGCCTTTTTGTAATAAGGCCACAATGTTTTCTTCTATTTTCCCAAGTGAATTTACCATTGGTTGGTAAGTAATCGACCAATGCATTATCTAGAATGAAATTAGAGAAGTCCTATATTACTTTTAGAGGGGGAATAATACCTCCTTTTTTATCTTTTAAGGAAGTGATAGCATTAAAATCTCCTCCTAATATGACCAATTCCTCCTTTAACAAATTAAGAGATACTGATAAGGAATCCCAAACCTTTTTCTTGTTGGAAGTTATTGTAAGGCCATATATATTAAATATCCAAAATGTGTGTTGGAAATATTCAAACTTGATGAGAACCCACCATTATTGAGATGCAACAAAATCAGCCTTAACCTTACGTGAATCCCATAGGATAGTCATACCTCCTGATGCCCCTATCGTTAGTGAATAAAAAATTTCCCATATGTTCCATCTACTAAAAAAATATGTATTATGTTCCACTAAAAAAATTGTTTCCACAAAAGGACATTCATTGGTCTCAAGGATCTAGCGATCATATCTCCTCGGTCTTAGATTCAGATTTTTATCTAGGGTAGTTTGTAAACCCATGACAAACTCTTCTTGAATTTTCCTTGTCTTGTACTTTTTTCCTTTCTTTGTATTTGTTTTAAGAGACAAGGCCAACACATCAAATTGAGTCTATGAGATTGAGAGTGTTTGATAATAGTCAAAATCATTTAGGCTATCCTCATTGATTTCATCAATGATTTTACCTCCTACTTTCTGCTAATATTTTTTCTACCATTGTTGATAGATACCTTGAGGAGGGAGATTGAGAGGTAGGGGAATATATTTTATAATATCCCATTTACATTTATTTTTTTGGCGAATACATTTCCATGTCAAGTCATGCCAACTGGTTGAGGTTGGTAGGAGTATTTAGTTTTGAATCCTTAGCAATAGTACTCTAAGAGAACACTGCATCATCATCTTGCTTAACTGAGTCTTCAACCATTGTATTTAGGGATACTGAAGTAACCACCTATTATTTTGTTTCCTCTGCCCATGAATTTGGGATGATACTATCATATTACATATTTCCATTGGAGATTTCTAGATCCCAAGAATCTGGAATTTTCAACAAGACATTCAACTACACTGAGGCTTCTTTCTCTCGACTATAAATTGGAGCCTTTAAAGGAGAGTGGCCCTTTCCCAAATGGGAATCCATCATACCTTTACCTCCCATTATATTTTTTAGGGGACTCTCCTCCAAGGCCTTAATGTTATTAGAAGTATCTTCTTGAATCCCTAGATCAATATCTAGGAACAAGATAAAATTGTTCTTGGAAAGGATTGATTCAACAGCTAATCTATTTTCCTTGTCCTCACAAGCCTCCCAAGTTTGTGTAGCACGATATAAATATTTTATGCTAGGTTGGCTCTTTAGATGGTAAGAATGACATATAGTTTCGGGCCCTTCAAGGAAGATTTCCTATTGCTAGATCCCATTCTTAGAATGAATTTGGACCCTGTGGGAGAGGCTTAGTGGTATCTAAAAAAATATAGAGCTAGGTCAGAGCTTCAATGTTGTCAAAGAAGGTCTAATCATGCTTCATAAAAATGCCCATTTGATTACTTAGAATTTCTATTATTTGTAGGCCTTTGTATTCCAGTGGTATAACTTATAGTTAGACCCAAAACTACACAAACTTTATAACTGTGGATGAAGGGTTAAATTTGGAGATTGAGGGTCGAATATATAATCCCACACCCTGGAAGAACTACGTCTTCACTTTGAAGACAACTTCCCTTACTTGCTTCGAGGATAAAATAGCAATAAAAAACCCCTTGTCCTTATCTATGAACTAAAATTTAGTGACTTTGACCTAGTTCTCCTCAACCCATTTAAGCAAAACATTATAGTAGGGTTAAGGATCCAAAACTTACCAGCAATAGATTTTTCTCGAAGCTCCTTGATTTGAAGATTGAGGTGTTCATTAAAAAAGGCTACCCAAATAATACCTTTTGGAATTTTGTGACTTTCCTAAGCCTCGTTATGCTACTTGTGTGTCACATTTGTTTCCTTTTATTGTCTCTCGGGCCTTTGGAATGTGTCATTTTGTTGAGAGTGATGGTTTGATATCTCCTTATTATGTCACCTAACAAGTTTCTGAGTAGAATTTTAAAACCATGTTTTCCTTGGTAAAGGAGGATTAAAGCAAGCACCAAATGGGCTTGGTATGGGGATACTATTGAGGAGGGTCATATGACCCTTCCTTTCAACCATTGGATTTGAAAGAGTGCTTGTGGGCCCCTGAATTTTGGGCTATCCTGATTGTTAGCGATGGAAAGCAGGTTATTTCCATCTTATAAAATATCACCCATTCTTCCATGACCTTGAGTAGTATTTTACATGACGTATTCCCTTTACCTCTCTTCATAGCTGATGTTTTTTTAGTATGTAGGCTTCTTCCGATCCTTGCCAGTTGGAAACCCTAGCCATGGACCTTCTAGAGGTCAAAATTTTGAAAAATTCCCATTATGGTTGTTTCATGCTAAGAGCTCTTCCATTCTCCCTTCTAAGAGAAAAGATTTATTTTTTGAATTAATAAATATAATTTTATATATTAAATATTTTAAAAAAATACAATCTTCATTTATTGCTCTTGATTAAATAAAAAATGTATAGATATCATTATAAATCATCAAATTAATCATTTCAATATTTAAACTAAAAATTTAAAGAGCACAAATTATTATTTATTTTTATTTACCACTTTTCTATGTAGATGAGATATAAAATTACTATAGACTCTTCAACCATTGAACAAGAAGATATTTAAAATAAGACAAATATTCACCACCTTTTGATATCCAGATGAGACGTAAAATTATATGAGGTGGTGTTGTTGGATTTACAAGTTTTTTTATTTAGGTTTTTTATGGTGTTCTATACCATTATGATGTTTATATCTCTTGGCTTAGTGGTGTCTTCCTTGAGCGATTGGTTTGTTGATGCCTAGCTGATACAGGTGATTTTTTCGTTTACTTAAGGGTTTTAGGTCATGATCAAAACTTGTTTGTTAAGGGATCTTGATCCCTTGTTTTCTTTTTTGATGCAACTTGTGTAATCATGTTATTTTAGTTGTTGTTGTTGTTGGCTTGCTTTTGATCTTGTATGCAACATCCTTTTCTTTGTTAGGGTTACGGGTCCCTTCAAAACCATTTTGTAATGTGTTTTAGGTCCCATCAAAACCTATTTTACCCTTGATAAAAAACATAGTACAATGAATTATTCAACAACATAGATGCAAAAGAAAAAACTATAGATATCATAACAAGGCTACAAAGAATAAATCTAAGCACTTACAACACAAAATATCACTAGAATAAGATAAACATGTCTCAAAGGAAAAAGATAAAGATTATGTATAAAAAGATAGATACACAATCAAAAGTTTAGTATTTACCATATATAACTAATTACAAACATAATAAGATTCAAACATCTTCATTAGAATATTTATAAAAATAGGTAAATTATTGCCTAAATTAGAAGATGAGCTTCCAAATACCCTTACACTTAACTAATTAATCCAAAAAATTTAAACACTAAAAATATTATAAACATAAAATTACTACTAATTATTGAGGTGAATGGAACCTTCCTTTCTAGACTGATTAATGGGCAACTTTGATTGATAAAAAAGTATTATAAATATTTTATCTCTTTATATTCTTGGTTTAGATAAGAATCAATATCTTAATATAAAAATAAAAATAGTATTCATGAAAGGTGTGTTCAATAATGGAAGACATTTTAAACTTACACTAACAAATTATGTTAATCATAAAAATAGATAAAGAACCACAAACTTTGATTTTAACAAATAATTGCTTCACAAAAAAGAAAGAAACAACACAAAACTTATGTGGCTCACCATGAATGGCTACATCCATGGGAAAAGCGGGGTAGTCTCTGTTTTATTATTTGTTACAAGAGATGCAAGTAAATTCTCATCATTAATAATACAATTTTTTAAAAATTATCTAAATATGCAAAGATGGTAGAAAGAAATGAAGAGACACCTAAAAAAGTCAAATAAAATTGTTGACCATTGAACTTTTCACAGTCAACAAAGTAGTATTTCATAATCATTTCTTGTTTTATCATCTTTTTATTTGTCATAACCTCCCACTTTCATTTGTTTTTCATTAGAGGTAAATAGGTTTTGATGGGGCCCTAGAACCCAATACAACCAGTTTTGAAGGGGACCCAAAACCCAATAGAACTGGCTTTGAAGGGCTTTGTAACCCTGTCCAAGGAAGACAATCTACAAATAAGATAAATCACATACAATTGGCAACAAAATAGCAGCAACATTTAATAAAAAGGCATGACTACATAGGCTACAACAAAAAACAACAAAGGGATTGGATCCCTAAACAACCAGATTTTAACAAGGACCTGAAAACCTTAAGTGAACATAGAACCCACCTACATTAGCCAGGCATCATCAAACCGTCTGCTCAAGATAAACATCACTGAGCCATGAGAAAAAGGCAACTTAATGGTTAAGAACACCATCAACTCCAAACCCATAATTAAAAACACCAGCAACTCCATGAACCCCACCTTAATGCCCAGGGGAGTTGGAGAGCACACCAAAACACTAAAGCACACCCATCTTCATGTAACAACACCCCATTAGAGCCAATTCCACCTCCACCTCAATAGGAGGGAGCTCCCCTCTATAGGAGAAGAAGAGATGAGATCCCCAACCTCCAAAGCCTTCACACAACTACCCAAGCAAGCTCCACCTCAATAGGAACAAGATGAAAAGTAACTCCACCAAATGTACAACCATATCCACCTCAATAAAAGAGGGCTATGCCTCAATGGAAGAAGTATCCACCTCCATAGAAGACCCCATCTGTAGATCTAGAGAGAACACAAAGAATTCATAAGGACAGACCATCATATCCTCTTTTGGCATAATAGAGTGCAGATAAAGGATAGAAGAACACACTTCAGCTAATCAGACAAAACCCAAAGAAATCTGAGCCTTCAGAATAAAAACATGAAGCTACTCAACCCAAGAAAGAACCTCAAACCCCTACATCAGCAACAGATTTGAAAACCAACCAGGGCACAAAACAAACCAAATCAAGACAAGGCCCAAAGCCCAAAACAAAGAGAAACCAGAAGGCTTCAACAAGTAGAAGTAAAACTTTAGAACAAAGGATCCAAACCCCACCAGAAGAGAGAACAACACAAGCCACCCAGGGGACAAGAGGAACATCAGCGACCTCAACAAAGAGGATCCAAAGACACTCATCTAGAGAGAACATGGCCGCAAAAAACACTCAACCAGAGAGACCAAGGCCGCAGAGAACATACCAGCATAAAGAAACACATGCCAAAAAACCACCAAAGGCAGAGTCCCTAACTCAGAGTGAACGGGAACAACCAAGTCCCGAGAGGAATGGGGGACCCCAAATAGGACATGAATAAGGAGAAGGCCCGACAAAAAAGAACACCAAGCTACCTCAACACGTCGATTAGAGCCAAAGATGGGCCAAAACTCCACTCAACTAAGCAGAGAGAGACACCACCATTCCATAGAGAGGGGACAAGAAGAACCCAACACACTCTAAAAATAAAAACCTCCAAAAGAGAGCCATCAAACAAATAACAGGTAGAATCAAAGGACACCCAAGAGGACGCAAGAAGCAAAAAAGGCCAACACAAGTAGCCCCCAATCCTTCCTATTACGTCGAGTAGGAACATAAATAAGCCCATTGAACAACCAAACTTCCTTAGAGCAGCCAACACACTCCCATACCCACTACAAGGAGAGCGACTAGAAAAAAACCAAGAATAAGAACCACAACCAAACCGAGAGAGGAAGAAAGCCTCCTCCAGTCATGTCAGTAATAGCAGCAACAACTCCCAGCCAACCAAAGACACCCAAGGGGAGAGGCATGACCAAGAACAACCCCAAACTATAGAGCTCCAGAAAAGACGCAATCCAAAGTAACAACACACATGAACAATAGGAGCTAGCATAGAGAGGGAAGAATGTGACAAAGACCAAAAGAAACCCAAGGCATCAAGCTACCTCTTGCCAACCAACATCACCATCATCGTCAGAGTCAGAGTCTTCATCTCCAACAGAATCAGAGGATTTCAAAACCCTCATCCCATTGCTCCTCCCACCAGCCATTTTTTGAGGCATGTTACTAGAATATTTGCCTGATCAAAAAAATGTCACTTTCATTTGTTAAAAGACTCCATTTACTAGTATTAGTAATCACACTTTGGTGTGCAATGTGTACACCGAAGAGGTGTGGGAGGTCAATTAGGGGAAAATGGTTTTTTTTATTTGCATACATTTGTGTAGTACATGAGGCAAATTGGTAGGTCATTTAGAAAATGAATTTGTTGATATTATTATCATCATCATCATCATTGGTATTATAAGATTATTATTATTATTTTATATTTTGATTATATAACAATATTATTATATTAATTTTAATATTTTATGTTTTTACTTTTATATTATTATATTTTGATTAATATATCAAGTTCAGATTATGTTACATTATTATATTATTATATATTATATTATATTATATTTATATTATTATATTGTATTAGATAATATTGCTAATTGAATGGGTTTGGATTATGGATCGATTAAGGGTGGTATTCAGTAAGATTTATTCTTCACTTATGTTTAGGATAAGGGTTGAAATCAAATAAATATTATATATTTTAATTATAATTATTATTACTATATTATTATTAGTATTAGTATTATTTTTATTTATTTTTTCTTCCTTTTTCTCTTTATATCTTATCTCTATCTCCCTCTCTCTTCTCTCTTCCTCTCTTTGAGAGAGAGAGAGAGAGAGAGAGAGAGAGCCCTCTCTCTCTTTCTATTTCCATCTCTCTATATATCCCTCTATATATATATATATTTTCCTTTCTTTTTTCTACCTTGTCCCTCTCTATTTTCTCTCTTTCTTTCTCTATCTATTTTCCTCCTTAAGTGTGCAATGAGTACACTGAAGAGGTTGTAAAGGTGAATTATTGTATCCTTAATCAAATGACATGTTATGTAAGCATAACTCTCTAGGGACACATGCTATCCTTGGATTGTTGACATGAAACGACTAATAAAAAGTTAGTTTCTCTCAATTTATAACTTTTAATTTAAATTTTAAGTTTGAAATTTATTTTATTATATAAATTTAAACAAAAATTCAAAATATAATTATTCTACAATAATTAAAATTTTAATAAGAAGATATAAATAGTTAAAATAAATCTTAATTTAAAATAAAAATAAAAATGTAAATATTAATAAAAATAATAATTTTAAAAAAGCTAAAATAAAATAGTACACTTATTAAGTTAATAAATAAGTAAAATAAAAAAGAAACTATTTTTCAAATTTATTAGATTTGAAATATTAATAAAATGTAATTTTATTTTCATTTTAAAAATTTCAACTTTTTTTCCCTTTTTTTTAAACAAAAACTTATTCTAAAATTGTTAAATCATGTTAAAAATAAAGGTGTATAGAAAATAAATGATGAATGACAAGAAAAATGTGGACAAGTGAAATTAATTGCATCGTCTTGCATCCTTCTCCCCATCTATCCTTCACTCTCTCCCCCTCTCTTTCAATCTTTAAATTAAAAATATATACTATATATATTCATTACAAATTATATTATATTAATAATCTATAAAATATAAAATAATAAATATAATTATAATATATATTTTTATATTATATATATAATTAAACAATAAATATTTAGAATATAATATTTATAATGAAACATTATTTTAAAAATATGTTTAATAATTTTTATTATATACAATATGAAATATAATAATAAATATAAATATAATATAAAAATATATACTATATATATTAATTACATATTATATTATATTTAATAATTTATATAATATAAAATAATAAATATAATTATAATATATATATATTATTAAACAATAAATATATATAAATATTTAAAATATAATACTTATAATGAAATACTATTTTTAAAACATATTTAATAATATTTATTATATAAAATACGAAATATAATAATAAAAATAAATATAATATAAAAATATATACTATATATATTAATTACATATTATATTATATTTAATAATTTATATAACATAAAATAATAAATATAATTATAATATATATATATATTATTAAATAATAAATATATATGAATATTTAAAATATAATACTTATAATGAAATACTATTTTTAAAACATATTTAATAATATTTATTATATAAAATACAAAATATAATATAGAAATATATACTATTTATATTTATTACATATTATATTATATTTAATAATTTATATAATATAAAATAATAAATATAATTATAATATAATTTTTTATATTAAAATATATACTTTTAGAACGAAATAATATTTTTAAAATATATTTGATAATTTGTATTATATAAAATATGATAATAAAATAAATATATAATATACATATTATACTATATTTAATAATTTATATAATATAAAATAATAAATAAAATTACAACATAATTTTTTAATAAAATATATAAAAGTATTTAAAACATAATTTTTATAAGGAATTTTAAAAATATATTTAATAATTTATATTATATAAAATATAAAATAGAATAATAAAATAAATATAATATATATTTTATATTATATATAATTTTATTGCATTCTTTGGAGGGAATAAATGTATAAGTTTCTATGATTGTTTTTGTTTTGTATGGGGAAATTTCTAATATCAGTCAAATGCATAGGTGGACTAGGACACACACACACACACACACACACAATCATACTATCAATATTCAATGCTATGTCTTTTCCTATCCATGGTTTCGTGAGGATAGGAAGTTCAATTAATGATATCAAGTTTCCACAATCTGTATTGTTTAATATTGCACACATTTTTAGATTAGATTGCATGAGAATTTTTCGCATCAACGTTTCGGATCACACTCTATGATCCACCATCAGGATGAAAGAGAATCACAGAGTGTGACTCGAAACGTTGATGCAAAAAGCTCTCACACAATCTAATCTAGAAATGTGTGCAGCATTAAGCGATATGAAGTTCAATTAAAAATCTTAAAAAAACAAATAGAAAATTCCAACCCTTACTAAATTTATTATACCTTGAATACTATTTGAGGGAGGTGCATGCAATGGGTCCCACATCTTCTTTCCCTAGTCTTTTGATCTGTAGGTACTCTGTATGTAGGAGGTGGTCAAGTGGTAAAAATGGTCATGCAATACAACTATTGCAGCTTGCAAAAGACACTGTGCATAAGCATTTCACAGTACAAAAAATGGGAAAGGCAAAAAAGAAGTGTGAATTAAATACGATTCGAAAATCATGAAAATGATGAACGAAGCGGATGTTTTCTACTATCTTGCATCATTTAAAGAGATTTTTTGGCCGTTAATGGAAAAAATGAGTCCCACAAATTTCAAATAAGATAACATCTTTAGCATAATCATTGAACAGTCTTCAACCAAACCAAATCAAATCAAACTAGATATTCTCGAGAAAATTTGATTGCATTTCATTACCATTACTAAAGTTAATATCCAACTACTTAGTGTGAAAGGAAAATAAAATGAAGTAAGCTCAATTATTGTATGTGTTTGGTCATTTTTGTCATGCCCGCAAACTTCGCTAAAAAAAAACACAACAATTCTTTTTTTGAATCTATTAATTAAACTAATTAACACCCGTTAAGTGTTTAAGACGTAACACTAAACATGATTAGAGTTGTACCTCTTCGTGAAGGCAATTCGCAAATTTAAATACATGAAGACACAAATATGTATTCAAATAAATATCCTCCTTCTGCTTTATTATTGATAACTTTAGATTGTCATTTTGTTACGTTAGTTTAGTGTGGTTATGATACCCAAGATTTTGGCATTGCTCTCAATCAATATTTTAATCATGTTCAACCTAACTTTCATCGAATACTATGATCTAAAATTAGAATGAATTATTATTACTTTCTTATAACCTCAACAAGATTATATTGTTGCAATTCAAAATATTGCCACCTTTATTTAATCGTATGCTTCTAATAATATTATTATTATTTATTTTAACACTACTATTAATGTTAAGTCCAATATTAAATTAGTTTCCATGCCCAAAATTTTATGGCAAAAAACTCAACACTTTTTTTTTTATATCTTATAATGATATTAATCTTACGGGCTACTTTAATAATGATGTCAACATTAGTGTTAACCCGTCTAATATAATGATACTTCTCTAAAACTAAAGTATTAATAGTAATACACTATATACAATTAACGCCTTTATTTACTCATATATCTTGAAAAAAAATGAAATAATATAAACTAGAGAAAATATAATCCTAACAAATTCTTATTCGTTTCTTTTCTTAAAATTCTTTTTTTTATATAGAGTTGAAACAAATCCCATCCTTTATGAGAATAAGGGAAACCTTTCTTTTTATTTTTCTTAAATACTTAAAAGAAATTAGAATTATATTTTAAAATTCTTGAAATAATCATGAAACTTTTTGTCACATACTTTTTTTTGGTCCCACTTTCTTATTAATGTAATCAAAACATTTATTTACATGCCAAGCATGAAATTCATAATATAGAATAATCATATTAAATTATCTATTTACATTTATATCCTTTTCTTTTTAAATACTATATTCTTGTCCCTTTTTAAGGGATTATGAAAGGGCTCTTCTTAAATTACCATATACACATGGTATATTTTAATTCAGCCATGTATTTTTTTCTTATACTAACCTCCTACTACCCATATTCTCTTTCCACGTAAGAAGGGCCACCTTAGCATTTTTCCTTTATTTTTCTAATGAACATATATTATTATTTATCTTTATCCTTGTGTAGAGTCTTATCTAAGTTCTTAGAATCTCCTTAATAATATGGGGATATCCCCCTTGTCTTTTAGTGAGGGGAGTCTATATTCCCACGCGAACTTCTAATTACTAAGATTGAATAGTCATGAGAGGACAACATGATAATTTGAAGACCATCGTGTATGATGCTTACTAGTGTTTTTCAGATATAAATACATATGCGCTAACAAGAATTTTCTCGGTAATTTTATTAATATAGAAGTATGCCTTCCATGCTCAAGGAAAGGAGATTATGATAAGAGAAACATTATTTGTCCGAACATGCTAATGCAACTAGCATTGATGCTGCTTCTTTCTAAATATAGTTCAGAATCCTCTTATTTCTCAGAATATCGTTTCATGCCAGAGAGATTGTTTGAACTCTGCTTTGTGACATGCAAGTTATGGTATGCTTTTCTGGCCCAGAAGTTGTATTCGTGAAATTAATAGAAAATGAACTGCAGGATAGCTGAACGATATTTCAATGTACTTAATATAAATTTCATTTCAATCAAGAAGAGAGGCAATTTTCAACTAAAATTTGGCGCCTAACCCAAGTCTCTCAAAGGATATCAAACAGTAAAAGCTGATTTGTCAGAGGCACCAAAATAAATCTGAGTTGGTGAGAATCAGATGTATTTAATATTTTGGCAAGTTGTCGTCTTCCCTGACAAAACTGACACGATCAAATGGGAGTGTGCGAGACAACTTCAAGCAAACCAGAAATCCATTAATTCTACCAACGACACATTTACTGTTCGATTTGATGCACGGGTGATAGATATGGCGCAACAGTCACACCCACTTACCCTATGTTAAAAGATTGACCTGCAAAATTCTATTGTGTTGGTGTAGCATTATTTCAATGCAGAAAATTGCCAGTGATCACATGCTCATTCCCATAACCCGAGGGTCAAAAAAAAAATCATACACCCTGTGCTAAAAGCTGCCAACACCATACATCTATCATAATAACACTCTCACCTATTTGACAGCTGCATCGAAACTAATACCCTCAGAGATATATTTCTTCATCATTTATTTCACTTTCAAGTCCATCGTGGAAAATAAGACATTCCCAAAATTGTCATTCCTTTCTTACCTTTGGTATGGGTGTCACTGAAGGACATTTCCGCAGTGCCATGACAAAAGAGTTTAGACACCACTCACAGTACTCCAGGAGGGCGACAGAAGTGGAGGAGTAAAGAAAAATTTATAGACTAAGTTCATAGGCGACCGCTCAAGGAAATGTTCACAAATTTTATTTATCCATTCCTCCTCATTGGTATTATCTATTTTTTGTTTGTTTGTTATGATAGCTATTACCCAATACAAGGGCGAATTGATTGTTAATCATTACTATTCTACGAAAATTTTCTCGTACTAGAAGCTTGGATTTCAAACTAAGAGAGACCAAAAGAAAATGGACGAATGCAGTATATTTTGGAGGTCATTGAAGACAGAGTCTTAAATATATATATATATATATATATTTTTTACTGATCATGTATGAAATTTATTTACTTTTATACGATAACTGATCTGCGTATTTCCATTATTTTCACGTAGAATTTCCAAGTTACAACCATGACAGATATGCTAATCTGAAATACTACTTAAGTGCGTAACTCGTTTCTTTCTAAGGCATCGACAAGAGTAATCCTATCTTCTATAGATAATGAGTTTAAGACTTCAACTACATACGTAGAACGAAACAAAATGGAAGGATAGACGATATCTTATTAATGGCTTACCCATCCAGAGGATACCCTGTAATAAACCAAATATTTAAGAGGCCATATTCCACAGTGAGAATCCTAGATTGTCTAGTAACGAGTGGGTGAGTATACCTTATAACTTTTCTATTGTTTTTATATTTATCGTGAATCCATAGTTGTATATTTACTCTTTGATATACATTAAAATGCAACACAACTTGAATAAACTTTCCATATTCAGACTTATACATAGAGTTGACACAATTATTACGCTCAAGAATAAGCCCCTTTTTTTTCCACTACTTCATTCTACTGAATATTAGCTTCCAAGATTTACAATAACAATTAATTATCAAATGAAATGCGCATCTATAATTAGGGCTTTTCCCTGTTTCCTTTCTCTTCCATGTTGCATAAATACACCAACTTTCCATATTACAAATAAATTTAAAGAAATACAATGAAAGACACACCACTAAATAAGGCTTTCTCTCCACCCTACCGTAATGGCATCATGGAGCCTCGTGGGCTCTAGCCATACCCCCCGAGCAAGGAAGTCTCTTAGCTCCAAAATGATCCATGGAGTCTTTTCAATTTATTTATATTTTTACAAAAGAATAAGAATAACATAGCACCAAATTTCATGTATCTAGGTTCTCTACTCTTTGTTTCAACCATGAACCATGCAACATACCACTTTCTTACAACAACTAAACAAAAGGGAAAAATGAGAGTAGAGGAAAACTTATCTCTTTTCTTTAGGTGAAGTAATAGAACCTTTTTATCCTTCTTCTCTCCAATCCAAGTCATCTTTATCTCTATCCCCCCAAAATAACTCCTCTTCTCTCTTCTCCTCCTTTCTATCAACTTCACTTAAGTTCTCCAAAAGAAGAAGTGGGTAACACCCCAGTCATTCTTCTTCTTCAAAATATATAGAAGTTTCAACAAGAAACTCTTAGATGGGGATGTGTGAGATGTACTTTCTTTCATAAATGAGGTTTTTTTACTTATCAAATAAAATACATGCACTTGGACAACCCCTCCATCTTTCCACCCCATCCTCTCCTCAAAATACGTCACTCATCATTGTGAGGAGTTTTCAGCGGTCAAATCATGTCTTTGGAGCACTATTGTATGCCTACTTGACCCCTACCACTATGGTATAGACCCTAGGGGGTTTATTTTTGCATCCCAACCAAGGAAATTGACCAAAAACTCTCTTTAAAGGCCCTCCTAGGGATTCATCCGAGTTTCACACTTGGATAAGGGTTCCTAAACCCTAAACCCCACTCGCACCTCACATGACACAATTAAACACCCTCGCAAAACAAATAAATAAATTATCCCTTTAATATCCACCTTCACACCCTACTCTACCAGCACATTAACTCTATTTCCTTCTAATCTCAAAAAGAAATCAAATACATAACCACAAGGGAATGTCTTTCCATTTTCTTTCATTGGTTTTCCCTTCTCGTACTAGTACCCTCACTTTCCTGCACATTACCAATGCAATCATTAGCAACAATCGCACATCCCATTTGTTTGCTAGTTAAATATCCCAAGATTTGACCTTACAACAATTCCATTTAACATTTCAATTGTATTCCCTAATTTACATACATGCCTAACACACTCATGGCAATGGCAGTGAAACAAAACGTCAAAATGAAATACCAGAATATTGCCACATAACCACACTATTTATCACCCACATCACATCTCACCATCTATTCAAGGAAACATATAACAAATTAAGGTTGTATCAATCACACATGAAATGGGGTCTTACAATTTCATTGCATTCCATTACCATTACTAAAGTTAACATCCAACTACTCAGTGTGAAAGGAAAAGAAAATAAAGTAAGCTCAATTATTGCACGCGTTTGGTCATTTCATTGCATTTCATTATCATTACTAAAGTTAACATCCAACTACTCAGTGTGAAAGGAAAAGAAAATAAAGTAAGCTCAATTATTGCATGCATTTGGTCATTTCATTGCATTTCATTATCATTACTGAAGTTAATATCCAACTATTTGGTGTGAAAGGAAAAGAAAATAAAGTACACTCAATTATTGTATGTGTTCAGTCATTTCATTACCATTATTAAAGTTAATATCCAACTACTGAGTGTGAAAGGAAAAATAAAATAAAGTAAGCTCAATTATTATATGTGTATGATCATTTCTCTTGTGTTAGACCAAATAAAAAAAGAAAAACAAATTATATTCCATTAAACAAAACAAACTATCAGAAGAGAAATTAGGAAAAGTGAAAACTGGCCTCAAATAAGGAGAAAATAGTGAAATATTTTTTCCATGTTTGAACCAAAGAAATTGAGAGGATGCCTTTTCACTCCAAATTATTTCATAACATGACAAAATAATTTTGTCTTTCACATCGCCATGGTGTTTGATATTTTGTCAACTGAAGTTCTACATTTTTCCACGTACACGAATAGCAGCCAATTAATCTGCGACTTAATTTTTGCTTCGAGACATTCTACTTTCAAATCACTGTACGCTTTTGGTCCTTTTTGGTACAAGGTGGCTCCATCTATCACCGATCCCTCTCATCTTACAAAGACAAGATGTTATTCCAATGTTCACAAGCCTTCTAAATGCATTTAATGTTCCCATGTATCCCTAGACTACTTTTAAGGGTGTATATGGGATAGAATTTCCCTTACAAACCTTTGCCTGATTTGAATATCCTCCACCCTTTCATAGATAGCACGTCCGTGCAATAAAATGGTTTATGTATTTAAACTCTCCCTCGCCAACATGCCAATGATCATTATATTCCTGGCATTTAAATCTTCGGAGGGAGTTCTTATAGTTGAATAACTAGGATGATAATCTCACGTTTTACAAGATAAAAAGATACAGATATATAATGTTCGAATATTGATAAACTCTGTAGATGCAACAAGTTCTGCCTTGAGCACGATAGGTGAACACATGAAGTCGCGTAAACAATATAATAATTAATGATTAAATAATAAATTGTTGTGTTTTTAGGAAGTACATTTTTTTTTTTTTATTATACAACAAAATGAGTGATAAAATGAGTAATAAATTTTTTTATTTTTATTTGCAGTATGTCCTATCATGTCTAATGGGTTAAATTTTTACCTTAGCCTAGATGCTTTTGTAACTTCTAAATTGCACCATCAAGTTGTTTGGTTGAGTTAGTCATATGTTCAAACTATGGTTGGTAGTTATATATAACATTAGTTTTGAATAGTTTAGTTAAAGTTATGGTGAAGTCAATGCGACAAGAATTAGATCAAATTAGGTTAAAAGAAATTTATAAAACACATTTAAGTTGGTGTGATGTCATTCTTCTCAAGTCATTGGTATCATTGTATTGCATTATTTTCTAGATGTAATAATGTGATCAAAACCTTCAATTAGATGAATATTTGATGTAAGGTAAATTATTTTCTTGCTTAGTAAACCCAACTAGCGAGGTTATCTTCATCAAATTTAGGTGGATATTGTGATGGGTCCTTGAAAATATTTCATCCTCCATTGTTGAAATGAGAGAAACTAAAACTATGGCCAAATGAGCTATGTTGAACACTATATTGTCATTATGGTTACATGGTGGAAATATATTTTTGTAGTACAACATGTTGACTATTGAGCCTAACGATATTATATTGAGTTTTGGCTAGCTATTCAATGTTGTTCACCTTGTGTAAGACTTGAAGTGATTCCTCGTTGGTCTTGAATTCTAGCTCAAGTTTTTATAAGGAGAGATCTTGAGAATTATATTTTTTGGCCATTTTGAATTACTTGGATGAACACAAATTTAATCATAGTTATATATGAAATGATCAAGTTACAAAGAAGGTGACAATAGGATAATTATTTAGATGGTGAAAAATTATCATATTTTTCTAAAAATAATACCCTGTGGGTAGATTTTTCGAACATAATTCACAAATTCCTCCTTTTAAGAGAAATTATACCTATAATTTTCTATTTATTAGACCTTATAGTAGTTGAACCATGGCACGACTAATATAAATCATGTTTTCTCAATGCAATTACCTACTAACTCACTATATTTTTAGACAATTTTTCTCAACTTGGTCAAATGAAATCAAATCTATGTGGATTGATGAAATGCTACTAAAATCAACTAGTATCTACCTAATATGACCAAATTTATTCTCAACTAGAGGTAAAAGGGAAAAAACTTTGCTTGAGTGTGTTTATCTTGTAATCTCTATAGTATACTTTGTTTGTATTAGGTGGCATTCACCTTGAAAATCATTAGACATGTTTCAATTCTTCTAATTATTACTACTGATAAATTGTGTCTTGTCTCAAAGGATTGTGGAGAGTATACACTTGGATGCCCCTTCTTGGTGGAGGAAAAAGTTACTTATTAGTATTCTCTCAAGTGTATTTGCATTTAAATTTAAGTCAAGAGTTACATTTGGGAAGATATTGGAAATCGAGTAAAGAATATGATGTTTAAAAAAATGCAAGAGGATCTTTTACAAACAAATCTTATGAAAAAATTATATATCCTACCCAGGATTTCCTAGGACTGGGATCTTAGTTATTTTGACCATTGTGACAAGATAAGTGTTTATAAAAAAAGAGGTGGGTGCAAGGTGAGTAGGATTTACCTACTATTTAGGGTGATTGTCAAACTTTTGGTGAGCTGTGAGATTCCTCATGAAGGAGGTTAATGCCTAGATTTGGGTAAGTGTTATTTTCCATTGGTTTAGTAGTATTATTTATTCATATCTCATATATATATATATAGATATTGGTGCCTTGATATTGTAGTGTAAATTTTGAGATTTTTCTATAGGTTGTATATAGTTATGCTTAGACTAGAATTTAGAGGGATAAGCTAATATATTGATTCAACTATTTTTAGGATTAATACAAGGTGCATTCTCTCAAGTGGGGATTTTTGTCCCACAAGGGTCTCTCCATGTAAATACTCTGTTATGGTTTGTGTTTTGTTTCTTTCAATTTAATAATGATCTATCATGGTTAAATAGTATGGACACATTAAAGAACAACACATTTGTTGTTTCACGGGCTATTTTTTAACATACGTGTTTCATATATAAATATTGAACCAACCCAATGTTTCAAATCTTTAGCTACAAAATATTTCACCTTCCCATAGCCATACTATCTCCTGTTTAGGGTATGGAGAGAGTAACTTCTTGTTAGTTTCCACTAATTAGTGAATTATAGCTTACAAATGGTTGAGGGCTTCCTATGTTGAAGATTCTCCTAATTGTAGAGTGTATTTTGATATAATGAGAGGTATGTGGAAGCATAATTTCATTTCTTAGATGTTGTTTAGGGCCTAGTTATTTGAGTCTAAACACCCATCACTTCCATATAACCTTAATGCAGATTCTAACTTAACTAGAAATAATAGCTCTTTGCAATATTTTAAAACTCCCTACATAGAGTTTCTAACCTAAAAAATTTATTGTAGGAAAAATGATAGTAAAATATTTAGTACCCCACTATTTTCACTAGCTTTTTATCACCAAAATCCTTTAAGGCTAATGTGAGAGAATACATTGTTTAGTTGTAGAAGCTAGTAATCTGATATTACTACAACATAACATTGCCCTAGAAAATTCTTTGATACCACTTGTTAGGATTTTCACATACAAAATATAATCAAATAGAATAACAACACACGAAAAATAATATGATGCCTCGAAAATAGCTATGAATATGCTTATATGTCTCTTTGAGTAGAAAATGTCCTTAGGAGAAAAAATATACTATAGAATGTGATTCCTAGATGATATTTATTTTTATTACATCAATAGAAACCCATCACAAAAATTGATTTATGAAATATATAGGCAATGTGGGATAAATCCACATAATGTAATATTAACTTAATAACTATATTATAATTATTACAATGTTCAAAAGTAGTACATAGTTAGGATATGAGGTTCCTACCATCATGACAAATATTTGTATTTTTCTTGTGGTGTCTATAAACTTATTCTTAATTATTAAATCATCTAAGGATTTGGCTCAGGGAAAAGATGGGAAGATAGTTACCTTTCTCTCCTACCATCAAGTTCTAGTGGTGGACTTACAAACACCGCCATTTTTAGATAGCAAAGGAAAACAAATTTTAGAAGGTCAAGAATGCAAAGTTCAAAATCACAAACAACATTCAAAACTGTTTTAAAAAGTCAAAATTGTACATATGCATATTAAAATCATAGATACAAAAAAAAACATGAATATAAAATTAAATTAAATCAACAAATACAAATTATAGTAGGGGAGAGGACCCAGTACCTAAGCATGTTCCAATAATTATTATAGTATTTGTTGATTTAATGTCTGATATTTTTAACAATATTGGACCAATAGCTGTGACTTTAAAATTGGTAGTGTTGATAATAACTACCCATAATTGAATGAAATGTATTCCTTAGATCTAAAAGGAAACAAATCATGTGATGCCACATCAACAAAACATGACTTAGTGCACAATTAATAGTCTCATTAGTTTTTTTGGGCCTTTTTGGACACTTTGACTAAAAACATGTTGATGTGGCCCTGAAACTTTAGTTATAAGCATGAGACTTGCCAAGTAAGTTGCTGAGAGATTTTAAATTTCCACGTAGGATTTTGAGAAACATGAAGTTAGGATGCTCAACTATCAAATCCTTTCCCTACAATATACTCAATATATGCTACTAGATTAATTAAATTAAAATAATCTAACTGTTATTAGATTATTTGCCAAATTTATTTTGTGGGGGATACACTAAAGTTTGCCATTTATGGCAGAGTGAAGACAATGGTACGCTAAACTTCATTATGTGGTAAAATGACTTCCAAACATTTCATTTGTAATGATGGGTGTCTAGTATGCTTTCATTAATGTTTTTACTTTAACCAATATAACTTTATGGTTCTATGGGGGGCTTGGGCTCTGGATTTCACGGAAGCAGGTGGTGTCATGGGAATTTTTTTTGCTATAGAATTAATTGGAATCTTTTTCAGCTGGTGGTAGGAAATTTCAGTTGGTGGAAGTAGGGTGGGGCTAGAAATTGCCCCACCTACTTAAGAGTACTTTCTTGCCACTTGTCACAAATTTGGAGGGAAATGATGTTTATTTATTTATTTTTTATTTACAGCACTCCATTCCATCACCATTCCACCACCAGCTAAACTGCACAACTAAATTCATGGGATCACCAGCTTCAAAATATTCTACTAAAAATTTAAGCAGATTCTGCTCTGAATTTTTAGGAAGCCCCACCACGAGACTGTGCCCTAAAAATCTTGACTTCCATTAAATTTCAAAATATTATGGCTTTACAAGGAAAAAAAACTTGTTTTAATCTCTTTTTTTAATCGGGTTACATGTACTCCAAGTTGTATAAGACGCGTTCCGAGCTCCCTGGATTGCATCTGCACCTTACACGTTTAAAAGGTCGGGCAACTTTAGTGAACACCCAACAAAACTTGCAGAATGAATGAATGAATGAATGAGATTTTACTAACGTTCACGAGACCGAAACGGTCTAAGGGACCAAGAAACACAAAAATAAACTACGCAAACTCCAAATTCCTCTTGATGCTAGACCTTTTGTTATGAATTTTGACCAAAAAGCTGGCAGTCATGTTGATCTTCTCCTCATCAAATAACTCGTGCAGATTGTCAATCCTTAAGTGGTCCACATACTGAATACGGAGATCCTCGTAGACTGTGCACTCCTTGATAAAGTGTCATCCGTATTTGCCCACGTTCTTCTGCTACGTTGTACTGTCGTAACAAATGGAAGTCATTCTTCCACGTAGCCCGATCCAGCTGGTCTCTGCTCTGAGGAATTTGTCGGGTTTTCAATATGCGAACGCATTCGAGAATATCTATATATGTAGACTATATACCCACAGTTATACACGTCCTCCGTTGTGTTGGTGTAGCGATCTGATATAATGGCAACGGTTCGAGTGCAATCCATTGCAATGGGTGGAATAGAGGCAATACCTTCTCAGTTCATCAGAGCCAACCACGAGAGGCCTGCTCTCAATGCTCCTCCTGCCAGAATTCCGCTCATAGACATGTCCAAGTTAGACGCATCAGCTGATCTCCGTCAACAAACGGTGGCAGAAATAGGAAGCGCGGCTCAGAAATGGGGGATATTTCAAGTGGTGAATCACGGAGTTTCAGAGGATTTAATCCAACGCTTGCAGGCCGTGGGAAAGGAGTTCTTCGATCTCCCACAGGAGGAAAAGGAAACGTATGCCAACAATGCTGAGGAGGGCAATCTGGAAGGCTATGGCACCAAACTGGCACACAATATTGACGGAAAGCTTGGGTGGAATGACTAATATTTCCATCTACTGTGGCCTCCTTCCCGTAGGGATTTCAGTACCTGGCCAAAACGCCCCGTTTCTTACAGGTAAATATTTCTTTCTCTTTAAAGCATTCAGTAGTTATTTTGAACTTGTTTAGATAACAAGAATTTAATTTGCGAGCGTACGAGGGATTATTTTGCTGGTATTGCAGAGAGGTTTGTGATGAATATGGCAGAGAGATCTCGGGAGTGGTAGATAAGCTACTTTGCGCTCTTTCTATCAATCTTGGGGTACAAGAACGTTCGCTGAAAGAAGCGATTGGTGGGGAAGACATGGAAATGGAGATGAAGATAAATTACTATCCGCCATGTCCTCAGCCGGAGCTCGCTCTGGGAGTTTTGCCTCACACCGACATGAGCGCTTTAACTCTGCTTGTAGCGAACCAAGTTCCTGGATTACAAGTTTACAAAGACTGTGACTGGGTTTATGTTGATTATGTTCCAAACGCCATTATTGTCCACATCGGAGATCAACAACAGGTTTTTTTTCCTTCTTTACTACCGTCTTCTTTATGTTTGTAAGATCTCATATGACTGAGATGGGGTATTGATAAATGCGCAGATATTGAGCAATGGCAAGTACAAGAACAGTTTACACAGGAGCGTGGTGAGCAAAGACAACGTGAGAATGTCATGGCCAGTGTTTTGCGCTCCTCCGGGGAATAAAATGATAGCCCCAATGAAAGAAGTGCTCGATGAGCACAGCCCTGCCTTGTTTACTGCAAAAACATACGCAGACTACAGACGTTGCAAGATAAATAAGGTCGACAAGTAAATGCACAACTTGTCCTCGAATCGAACGGTTAAAAGTCTACTCATTAGTATAATAATAATGATGTAGTGCCCCTATAATCACTTTTATTAATCGTGTTCATCTAATCAAGTAAACTCTTAAAGAGTCATATAATAATCCTTTGTTAAATTACTCATTTTGGTTCTTGTAAAATATGATATTGAATTTAATTATGACGACGAGTAATTCCTTTAGAATTTTTTAAAAATAATAAAACAATGAATTAAATTTGATTTAGAGAAAAATTCATGTATTATTTTGTTTTTCATATAATTCATTATTAAAAGAACTTCATCGATTAAATTAGTATTCGCATAATTAATAGTATGACATAAAAAATTATATTATTTTTCAATAATTGTCAAAGGTCAAAGTAGTATTCTAATAATCAAATAATCCTTACTTCCTAATGTGTATTGAGCATATTTTTGTAATCTTGATATTACACATTTGAACCTCTGCAGAAACCCAACACATGTCTCAAGACAAATGGCATGTTTAACTTAGGTGTAAATGTAATATTCAACATTCACATGTTAACCAAATAATGCATTCATGGTCACTCTACAAAATTTATGCACATCCCTTGCTTTGATATATATCTTAGTGGTCCACTACACTTATTGGCTTATGGTGGAAAAAAAATCACTAAGGGATTACTCTCTTGAGTAACCCACCATTTTTTTTGTGTTTCTTTAATAATCCTTTTCCATGCACATGCCATACAAGCTCACAATCGAAAAATCCTACTTTCCCATAATCTTAGGGTAAATCAAGCCTCGATCTACTTCAAATTTGAATCAAATGGGGCATAAGTATATTTTCGACATATTCCCTATAAAATGTTAAGAATAGCAGGAGCCGATGTTTTAATAGTAAATAATTTTCTCTTTGTTTGCTAATTTAGGATATTAATGCATGAGATTGCTAAAGAAATGGTGATGGTTGTATGGCTTGAGTAATAGCTCATAAATGCCTAGCACTTGTTATATTGAGCTACAATTTTATCTTATACCACCAATTTTTGCTACTCCCAAACAAGAGAGTTTTAACTAAGTGCTTTATCTTGATACTCTATAACATTATCTTTCAAGAGGTTATAAATTTAACTTTCAAATATGTATTTTAACTATAGCTCTCAATCAATACTTGCATAGTAGAAATTATGTTATAGTTTTGTGAAGTCTTCCTAAAAAAAAAATTCTTTATCATGTAGAGAAGGGGCGCCCATCACCCCAGGACTCTAGGTCATGAGAGGGCCCCAAGGAATGGGTTTCCCCAAACTACCTTAGTTTTGTTAGATAAATTGAAAAGGATAAAGTACTGAGGCTGAAAAGGAAGGGTGAATAGCTAGCCACTTTCCTTCTACTAAAACCAGATGTTGACAAGGTTAGAAGAGTCGACTTCCAAGGTTTGATTTACTGCTTAGACAACTCACTGTTTGATGATGACAATGTGGATCTCAGACTCCAACATGGCACATTGGTGTCTCAAGGATGCGCTAGCATCCGTATGGACAAAGGTCCAGAAAATAGACAAAAGTGCAATGAAACCTACTAAATATTTGACTATGTGATGTTTCATGCTTTGATAGAATGCGAGAAAAGTGTAGAATATACAAATATAATGAAAGAAACACTAGAAATAAGTTATTGTATAAATGATGAAGAGAGGGGGAAATGCACCTTTTCACCCACGAGTTGATTCAAGTATCTCCACCCAAAAACACCTACACATACATAAATGAGAAAAATGGGGCTATATTTGAGGTCTACCTTAGTTAGACCCCCATTTTGGTGTCCCCAACTCCACAAACAACCAGATAGCCACAAAGTATATAGAAATGATAAAGGAAATAGTATTGCTAAGTAGAAAGCTCAAACAAATAGAATACTACTCAATAAATGAGATGTTGCAAATGGACAATAGTGAACAATATCACCTTCCCAACTATGAGCACTCATGGCTAATAGTAGAAGGAAGAAGCTTGATGATTCTCTAATGGCGATGGTGTTGCAACAAGATTATGGTGTTAAAGCCGAAAAAAGAGCTTGCAACCAAGATAAGTGGTGTAGAAGCGCAAGAATGAGAGTGGAATACCAAAAAGAGTGAAGCAAGTGAATAGAAACCAAGAGAGAGTGAAGGAATGAAAGTTAGAACATTTGAATTGGAAAAAGGGTGGTAGAAGGGTTGAATTTCATTGGTCAACGAGGTAGGAGATGTTACACTTCACACCTAATATAAAATATAACATCTATGTGGAATCAAAGGGTAGGAATCTTGTCAGGATGGTAGTGTGGCATGTGTGCCCCTGATAGAGATTCCTTCATTGACATAAAATGATGCATCCAAGTGGAAGGGGCAAGGTGGCGATGGAGGATTTGCATCATTAGGTTTACATTTTCTAAGGGAGGAGTGATGAAATGGGGAATTTTCCTGGGGGTGCAAATTAATGCCATTACATTTCCCCCCACTTTAGCAAGTATATGTGTCAGTGTGAATGCAAGTAGCAAGAGGTTGAAGAGAATATACCTTAACCATCAAAGAAGCAGATCTTTGATCTACACACCTGGACGTGTCAAAGGTAGCTCTACAAGTTCTTAGTCCTATAGGGAAACCTTGATGTGAAAGAGAGAGATATGGCTTCATAGGTACTTAGCCATGTTGGATGGTTCCACAGGTTCTCGGTCTTACAAAATTTGAATAAAGGTTCTATAGGTTCGTGACCCTACAAAAAGAAGGAGCTTCACAATTTCTCAGTCTTCTAAAGTGTGTGCTATAGGTTCTCGATCCTATAGGGCTTGACATGAAAGGACTCTATAGGTGATCGGTCCTAAAGTGTTTGATGCAAAAGGCCCTTAAAGGTTGTTGGTCTTGCGAGCTTGATAGTAAAATAAGCTTTACAAGTGCTCGGTCTTACAAAGAAACATGTTAAGCTACAGACAAAAAATATTAGGTAGAAAAGCCAAGAAAACAAAGCATATCATAGAGAAAGCAATTGAAGATGTTTTCAAAGGGACCCCCTTAGGAACCCTTCAAAATAGCAAGGGGCCCATGCAAAGGGGCACTTTGATTGAAAAGCATGAAAACTTTTGTAAATCATTTTGTCATCAAGGAATCCTTTTGAAAGATCTCTTTCATCAAGGAATCTAATAAAAAGAATGGTCCTTCTCAAAGGGAAATTTTTAGACTTATTAATCAAAAAAATTCCTCCTTTTCTAAAGGAAAGTTTTCAGAGTATTTTGCTACAAATTAATTTTTGAAAGAAAAAATTTCACTAAGGGGTCCTTGTTGAAGAAAAATTAAATATTTTCAGTAAGGATTCATTGGCCACCAAATTCACCTTATTAAAAATTTGAGAAGTGTAGTAGCCTCGTTAGGATGGCGTGTACAAAGTAGAAGAGCATGTGGAATCCTAAGGAGAGAGAGAAGAGGCAAGGATGTTGTGGTCCACCAGACATTGCAAGATGTAAAAATGGAAATGTTGTCACACACACGAGGAAAACACATAAGCACCACAACATCACCAAGTAGATAGAGAGGGAAAAACAAAGACAAAGAAAATGAAAACAAGCAGAGATGAAAAAAATCAAGAGATAGGGGGATCTAGGAGTTCAAGGTCAAATCAGTTCATATGTATAAATATGTAGCATGTGATGTATGAAAGAAAGATCATCAATCCCCAAAGTTTCTAGATCATGAAGAAGAGCACATGAAGATAAAATAGAAATAAAAAATTGGGTCAACATGGAAGGAAGGCCTAAATGCCCCCAACACTTTGTGTCATCCCTAATTATCACTAATCAAACTCACAACATATAGAATAATGATGAAATATATAGATGAAGTTCACGATAAGTTTTATAGGCCTATGTCCAAGCACCTACAAGGGTAGCAAGGGTCCTCTAGGTAGGATAAAAACAAAAAAAAAGCACAGGTGGGAGCACAACACACACACAAATCTAATCTATAGATAAAGAAGAGGTACCCTCCTATTCCTGATCAACCAGCAGGTCGTCCTGCTCCCAATCTAGATCATTTTATGGGGAGGGAGGAAGGGCATGCAAGGGTGGGATAGTGAGCAAAGTACCCTCTCACTCTCCTATAATAAGGGTCAAGAAGAAGGCCCCTCGAGGTCTTCTTAGTTGAGATCTTGTGAGGTGAAGGTCATCGATCTCATAAAATTCGCTAATAGAGTCGAGACGTCATCCACTAAGTTAAACATGCACTTAACTAGAGTGTCATGTGTTAACCAGGCAGGAGAAGGAGGCAATCAAGATCCGCTACTGACCTCATCAAGAGGGGTAGTGAAAAACTTAGGGGATGCTAGGGCCACCTCTATCACAAGGACAACACAAGCCAAAGAAGAACTAGCTCTTGAAGAAGGTAATCCCTTCTTCTAACCACCACTCAAAGTGAGGCCATCCTTTGGCTTGTGCTTTAGTGGAGGATGTTATATCCCCATGGAAGAATTAGAGGTAGAAGAGGGAGAATATAGAGCTAAGAAAGACATCACCATTGTGTTCAACATATCTATGGGCTGAGAAAATGGATGGATGTCTAAAAGGGGAATCAAAAGAGGAGGCTTCATTGAAGGAGCGACAAAAACTTGCACAATTTTTGGGTGAGGATCACTTGTGCCCATTGGGGGAGTTAGAAGTAGAATTGAGGTGAGTGGAATCAAAGTAGAAGGAACAAAAGGAGGAGGCACAATAGGCGGTGCCAAAATAGGAGCTATTGGCCCCGCTTCTACCTTCTACAAGGTAGCTTGTTTAGCGATCAAAGATTTTCTCCTACGCTTATGGTCATGCCTAACCCGGTTACATCGACTACGAGCACTAGAAGTCGTATCCTAAGAAGGAATAGGAGGTTCCTATATTTTCATAGAAGTGTCCTCCAAAAATCTTGCTAGTGGAAGGATAGTTTCTTAGACATGAGCATGAGCAGGGAGCATTAGAGTAGAAACAATAGCAGGTCGAGAAATAGACATGAGTGCCTCAGCGTCAGGCCTCTTCTAATTCGCTACCAGAGGGTTAGGAAGAAGAATGATAGGAGGTTGTGGAGGTAGAAGCACTGGACCACTCCATAAGGACCCTTTCCCTTGCCATAAATGATTCTAGGAATTATGGGTAAGATGGGAAGTTCAAACACTTGATGCTTAGATTTTTTCCAAGCATACACCATTGAGCTCCCCATGAGAGGCATGGAAGCAAGAGTCGAGGATGTTGTAGCAAGGTGAGAAGTAGTAGTATATGGAGTAGAGGATGTAAAATATGAAGTCCCATGGTTGTGAGAAAGCTCCCCCTTCACCTTTTACTGGGAGGAGGAGGTAGCTTACTGTTCCGCAACCATATAACCTTTTATTGAGATAGCATAGGGGGATATTAGATATGTCACTTTTGGTGTCATGCCCCCAATATTATACTTGACATAGGCATGATATAATAAGTCCATCCTTAGAGGGGGCGGTCAGTCTGGAGTGGGCCAAAAGTGGTCTTATGAGAAGTCCCCACGCGACACCAGTGGTTTGTAATTGGTGTCATGCACAACATGAATAGAGCCCTCATGAGATAATTTCAGATATTTATGAATCAACAAAATGATACCATTCATGGAAATCATCCATGGAATGTGGAGTTTCACCCTCAATAGATCCTACTCCGAAACTATGACAAAAGAGGTATCCATGACCCTGGGTCCCTAGGTCCCACCAAGATTGAAAGAGTAATAGAACCAAGAGGAGGTACAAAGAGTTCATCATGTATGTATAGTGGCCTTTGATTCTTTGTATTCCTCCATATGTAACAATTTTATAAGTAGATTTTCTTCTGTTATAACATTCACTCGGCTTGTGGGGTCAACTAGGACACCAATCACAATGTTTCCATTGAAATGAGTGGGAATGTACAAGGGAGAATATGCTTTATTAATTGGTAAATACTACAAGGTGAAAGTTATGTTTGGTGATCCACTTGTAGGTTGGATGGAACAAATATGTGTGAATGAGACCATTTTAACATACTCAAATGGAACAAAATTAGTAGAAGTAGAAGGTTCAATAATTGAGTTTGCAGAATGAGAAAAAAATAGATCCATATAGATTTGCAATTCACTATTAGCTTTTTCCACAAACTTATTAGAATTCTTCTTTTTCCCATTGAGATAGACAGTACCGTCATTGATGTGGTCCTAGATCTCATGATGCAAGAACATGCATCTTTGGGTATCATGTCTATGTATTCGATGGTATTAGCAGAATTGATGCTCATCATACCAATCAGGATAGGGTTTGATAAGAGGATGGGGATCTAGTATTGTTAGGACTTTATCTTTCAATAATCTTTTCAGCATAGAAGTGTAAGAATTTGATAGCTTTTTTAAATTCTTGTTGCACTTTAGGATCTTGTCATTAGATGTCAAGACCACATTCTTTTTCAATGACCATGTTCTTACCAAACACTAACACTATAGATCGACCCTCAAAATGAGAGCATGAAGAAGACCCCTCGAGCTATGCTATTGTCTACTAGTATTCTCATAGTGCATCACATAGATGTGCAAAAGAAGGATATTTTATTAAAGATTTTTTTTCCTACCAAGGCCTCTATAGATTTTTGACATAGACCTTTTGAACAATCAAGTCAAGAAAAGGATAATAAATTTGTGAGAAAAGCACTTGATATTGAGCATTGAAATTAATTCTTTTGTTGTCCCCTTGCTTACATAAGACGAGATTAAAAAATGTCATCTTTAGTCCAATATTAGCCTAAAATAGTCAAAGAAACTGGTTTACTAGCTGATCAAATGAAAAGATAAAATTGTCTAGTAAGGAGCAATACCACTTGAGGGAAGTATCCTTAAGAGACCTTGGAAATAACTTAGCCTTTAAAGCATCGTTGTGAAAAAATTCCATGCACATGGCATTAAATACAGAGACATGTATTTGAGGATCTCCTTTACCACCATATTTCTCAAACTTCAGAATCTCCATCCCTTGAGGGATAGGAGTATTTATAATTGCTATCAACAAAGGATTGTGTTGAAAGAAGGTTTTAAAGATAGGCTATGAAGTAGTTTTGGAGAAGTTCGCTAGCTAATTTTGCATAATTTGACTCATGTTTGTAACAACCTTGCATTCAAAGCAAGGTCAAAATATGAGAGGACTAGTGGAACTACCACTAGATTGACTAGCCCCCATTCTAGTAGAGGTCTCACCACCAAGACCAGTATAGGTTCCAAAACTTCCACCAAGAACATTGGAGCTAAGAAAGTTGAAACCTAAGGGTACCCTATTTACCTTAATGATGGGTGGCACTTGAGGAATAGCGGTGGTGTTAATGGATGAACCAGTCTTGGCCACATACACTGACACCTTGGGCATCGAGAATTTTATCTACCTTTCAGTGGTCTCGAATCAAAGGTCTTAAGAAATGTAGAACCTAGGGTTATTTGTGTTAGGAAATAATCCATTCAACCCACATTCTTAATCCATTTCCTACATAAACCCATGATCTAGATAAACATGCATACAAGTAACCATAATGCATAGATCAAATATACAAGCCACAAGATAACACGAGATATACCCTAGTAAAACCCTCAAGACGGAGAAACCTAGCCTCCAAAAGCATCCATACTCCATCATACTATTCAACAATAAAGAAATACAAGCTATAATGAATACCTCTAAAGCATCAAGCCTCTCAATGCATCCTCATGTGTCCAAGCATGAATCCACACATCCCATGCCATGCTTCACATATGCACTCCTCAAAAGTACTCAATAATGACAACCCACTCACCTAGCCAACCTTAACCACTAAACATGTGCTTGGTTTTATAGATTCAATCTCACACAAAGACAACCAAGTGGTAAGATAAAACCATGTGACACGAAACAATGTGAACACACCACTACTCCCTTATTTAATATTGGGTACTAAGTTTTCACTTTATTTAATATTTTCCCCAATATTAAATTATTATCACATGTATCCCACACATTAAATAATAATACAATGTTACAATATAACATAGTGTGGTCCAAAAATAATTACCTATTGTGATTAACCACATCACCTAGGTGCATCACAACTAAATAATTATTTAATTAAAACATTATATTATAACTTTATGCAATGGTGTAGGGCATCAATACTTCTATCTATCTTTCAGTGGTGTTGGATCTAAGGTCTTGACAAATATCAGATCTAGGGTTGTATAATGGGACATGAGTGCACACTATGTTGGAAATACCCCAGAGGAATTCAAGGCCCACCTGGTCTTTTTCCAACATAATTCTCAGGTCATTAATAACCTTAGCAACCTTAGTAATAACCCTTTCTTTTCCCAAATACTGCCCAAACATTGAAAACCTTTGTCACATAGATTTTGGTACCCACTAGACTCTCTAACACTTCTAGGGTTTTTCACCTAAAAGGGGAGAGGTAGGCCAAAATGCTAATGTTACATTCAAGATTATGGGTTTAATGGGGAGATTTAGGTGTAGTGTGTGATATGGAATGATGTAAATTCTATAATATGAAAATAGAAATCAACTATTAATGTAAAACTACCCAAAATGAACTATGTTTGAAAACACATGTAGATATGAAAGCATTAAATTAAACAACCTATGAAAGGTTATGAAACACGATAGAAAACTGTAAAACTAGAAATATATACCTAGGAATGAGTTACAGACTTCGGGGAACTCTGAAATTCTAGAAAAAATGTTTTTTGAGTCTGGCATGACACTTGTGCAAAGTTGGGCGACCTATGTTGGCAACAGAAGGGTAGAAAACTAAGAGGGGGGGTGAATCAATTGTCACAGAATTTCAAACTTATTATAATTATTAACCCCTATTCTCAGATCTAATTAATAACCATGAAAGCATAAATCAACAACACATCAGAAACACACACAACACCAAGATTTTTATGTGAAAACCCTGTTAGGGGAAAAACCACGGTGGCGGTTAGTCCACAAGTTTATATCCTGGTAAAAGTATAAGAAGAATACATGGTGAATGTACATGCATTCAAGAACAGTTCTTAGATCTCACTACTCAAATACAAAGGAAGACTCACTATCTTACAAAAACATTCAGATTACAACCATCCGGATTTTGAACTGAGAAAGTAGCATCTGCTAATGCCTGATTACAGTTTTAGTTAAGCACATGAACACTTCTTCACTCTTCTTCACTCTTTTTCACTCTTATTCACTCTTCTTCACACTCTTCTCTGCCTTCAAAAGATTTAGAACATTATTCATGCACACATACTTGTTCGCTCACTTTCAAATGAAGAAACAATCACTTATATATATCCGCAACAAGCAATTACATCGTTACATATTGGCCTCAACAAAATAATAAAATTAATACAAACTGTCGACCCCAAAACAATAAATATTATTAATGCAAATCCACCAAGGTCATCCACAACATAGTGGGGACCCAAAACAATATCCTCTAACACAAAACACCTCAAACAACTATTCCTCGAAGATCCACAACACGCTTCAATCATCCTGTCATCCATGAACATGAAAAACATGAACATGCAAGAGAAAATAATGGATCGCAAGTGCAAAGATCAATGCGGAAGTGCAACATAGATAGAGCGTACGATCTAGACACATCCACAAACACTAAAGGAAAATTCACAACAGCTCAGATTACCATAATCATATTATCTTCTACCAAGAACACTAGCTATAGTAACAAAATAACTGTCGAAACACAAAAAATCATAACTTGCTCAAATCTTCATGCAAACTTCTAAAAAATTTGGAGGATAAAATAGATACACCTAAAAAAAAACACTTTAATCCACAATTTCTAACCAACAATATACTGAACTTTCCATCATACTGATCTTCACTACTTCACAGACAACCTGCAACATATTTTATTACAATTTTCTCAATATCCTCGACATATACAGTCTTAAAGACATTAATGTTAATAGTGTTGACATCAATGACAACAACATATCAAAAAAATAGCCACAACATCCAAAAATCTCCCCCTTTGGCATTGATGGCAACACATGATGTGAAAAACACTATCAACACAACTAACTTCAGCACTTACTCCCCCTTAGGTTCTGACTCTTGGGTATGTGCAGGATCATGATGGGCCAAAAAGTGGTGATATGTAAGTGATATGATGGCCCATGTGGTTGATGACTTTTTTTTACCCAAAATTGATGAAACGAAAAGGGTTTTTAAAGGAGATTCTCAGCTTTACACCAATATAAATTATGCTTTACTTTGACTTTAATAAATAATTATTATTCATTTTCTATTTGAATTACGACTAAAGTCCTAATTGATAAGATGATTGAAAAACATTTATAGCTTTCAAACACTATCATATTTTTTGAATCCGAAACATGCATCACATTCTATGCTTTGCAAACTATAGGATTAAAAAAAAAAATGAATTTCATGAAGTTTTGACCAAGTTAAGGAGGCTAGACAAACGAGTTTTTAATATTTTATAAAATTTGTAATAAAAAATTCATAATTAATTATTTACTTGGAAAAAAATTACAAACAAATATGCATCACATCGGGACATGAGTCCTCTACTTATATCTAAAATCTTATAAAAAAATATTATCATTTTATTGTGGTTAGGGTGGTCGGACATACACCTACATCTTATTTTTTCCTTGAAATTTAAGTACTACTGCATTGAAATATCAAATTTTCACCAAATAGATTTCTTTTTTTTAAAAATAAACCTAGTAGTTTAGAAACTAAATTCAATTTTCTATAGATTCTATTCTTACATATTTTTGAAATAATATAGATAACTTATTCAAATTTTTACGTCAAGTTGCCTAACTCTGATTTTTTGAATTTTTATGGCCACTTAAGGGCCTATTTTTTCCATGATGATCCTGCACATACCCTCTTTTCTCATGACTTCTTCTCCTCAGTTAATTCCTCATTTTTCATATTGCTCTTCTCCCCCTTTGAAATCAATAAAAAAGATCTTCTTTCTTCACACAAGCTTTGAACCACATATTTGAATCATCTGACTACTCCCCCTGAGTAGTAGCCACCACAACATCAATCCAGATCAAGATATGTGATGAGTATAGAATATTCCACTATTTTTACCTTATAAATGAAAAGAAATTGGGATTTTAATGAATTACTAAAAATCATGATAAATCTGATTGTTTTGTGTCCAAATGGCAGGAGATAGTTCGAAAGGGAGTTGAAAGCTGTTACAAACATGAGGAGCTCGAGAGATCAGTGGAATGAAATTAGAAAGATTTTACATTAACACTGCTTATTTTGATTAAGTTGTTTTGATTTAGCGTTAAAAGTGGCCTACAACCCTTTATCGGTTTAGACTCTTTTTTGTGAGTGGCCGATAGGCCGAACGAACAAAAAGACTTATCTGTTGTTTATAGCATGCTTTATATATATATATATATATATGCGTGTGTGGTGAAAATGGATAGATATATACATAATCAAAATCAGACTTGGGTGATAAAAGATCTATGTTTATTCTATTTTTGTAATTCAATTGAATGATAACTAGCATGGAGTAGTTTCATGTCTGTGAGTTTCATCATTCAATAACCGGCGAAGGAAGGGACCACTTCCTTGGTTGTTGGTGATCTTGATATTAGATTTATGCGTGTGGTAATGTATGGTTTTATAGCTATTTGATTAATTTTATTTCTGTATTATTCATTTGATTCTCATTTGCATAATTCATCTCTGCAACCATGATAGTTTATATCGATTCATTTAAATACTTGTTGGTATGATCTTTATTGATTTATTCAACATCTGTCGGTGTGTATGTTTCATCAGTTATCTATTACCAATATTGAGAACAGTTAGATGCTGAATGACAGAGTTATAAAGAGCTAAAAAGTGGAATAATTAATTGATCTGTTGTACAATTAATAATTCTGATTCTGTTTATATTATGCCAAGATAGATTCTTCATTCTGTTATATAGAGTTTCAGTTTTGTTCTGTCGTGTGCCAATAATCTGTTTCTATTGTAGAACTATTTCTTTATGGGCTCCTATCACATATATGATAGGAAGTTTGTTAGTTGGAATTCTGTTCAATCACGGGTTACATTAGTTTTCATCCATTAACCCTTGGTTTATTAATTGCAACTCTTCGGCATATTGCCACAACACGGTTCAAAAGTCTACGTTCCCGGATTGACACTTTAGGATAAACTGAGGAAGCCATTCCCATGAGATTAAATCAAACTTATTTTAAAAGAAAATTAAGACCATAGTTTAGTCCAATCATTTTGGCACCGTTGCTGGGGAATAGTGTTAAAGACCTACATTTTTCAATAAACTAAGTTAGGAACATTGCGTTAAGGAGAAAGTCCACACAATTTTTAACCTTGTTTGGGTAATTATCCTTAGTTTTCTTTGTCATAGGTCATTTAGGTGCATGAATTATAATAGGGATAGTAGAGGAAGATTTATTAGGGGTGATCCCACAATACTCGTTTATAATTTTTGGGCAAACTAGACACTCAATTGATTTTTTTTAACTAAATCTTCACTTCCGGGCTCCTATAGCGGCTAAACCATGAGGAATTTGAAGATGATGCAAAATAGTGATTTGTGATGTTTTTTCTATAGATTCTAAATGTATTTTTTTCAAAAAAATTGGAATCAGATTGCACTTCTTTTTCCATCTCCTCTGAAAACTAGCTTTTTGTTTAAAAGAACATTTTTAAGGAGTGATGCTCACCGTATACAAGATAACCTTTTTTGTATGAAGGATAAAATTCTATTTTTTTTGAATTTAGATTTGTAACTATGATATCTAGCACTTTCATTTGGTTTCGTTGTGTTTTATTAAATATTTTTTCCTTAATCAAGTTTCAAAGTCAAACCAAATACAATTCAAACATAGGTGGACTGTATACAACATAAATTTTTCTGTATGTATCGAAATTCAATTTTTTTTTTAATGGATCAAGGACATCAATACCCAACCCGAACGTATTTTTCAAAATTTTATTTTGATATTCTGTTATTTTTCCACATGTGCAGAACAAAGAGCTTGATTTTTGATGAAAAACATATGTTTAATAAAACTAAAAAATAAAGTACATAATAAAATAAAACCATATTAAAATTATATTCGACGGATAGCTCATTCCGAGGACTATCATTATCTAGTTGGGATTCTAAAGTTTTCTCCATTTTCATCTTCAAATTGAGCTTCGAAAGACAATTTTTTATAGAAATTTACTAGTTTGTGGAGAGACAGGGAAAAAAAGGGGTTCAATCGAACCTATGTTCTAATGAACCCAAAAAATATGTTTCTTTGCATTTTTCCGAGCTCAGTCTGTGTAAAAAAAATTTTTTAGGTGACCCTCATGCTTCTAGGCGTGTCGACTGAAAAAGACAATTCCCAGGTGAAAAAAATGAAAATTTTCAGAATTTATATATCTTATTTGTTATTGATGCATTTTTTATTATCTTTGAGGCTATTGCTGTAAGCTTTTTCAATTTTTTTGTCACAAATTTTTTGCATTTTGGAGGAGAATTTTCTTTCAGCTTTCAATCATTTTTAATTTGAAGAAGGAAATGGGACAAAAAGCAAAAATAAAAAACAAGGCTCAACGAAATTTTTCAAAAGAAAAAGAAGAAAATAGATGCAAACAAAAATTGACAAATTATCATAGAAGGAAACAAGGTACGTGTTTATTTATTCTCTTTCTCGTCAAATATGGGTAAATTTATTTACTTACAATAGTGGGTTTATCATATGTTTTATCTAGAAACAAGGAAAAATGCATCAAATAATTGATATATAAGAAAATTGAAGGTTTTTCATTTCAAATTTATGAAAATGAAAACTCAAATGTACATCCTCAATGAGTTCTATAAAACTAAAATCTGCAAGTTATCACTAGATTTCATAGTACTACATTACTCTCAATTTCCTCTCTTTCTTCATAAATATTTATTTGTAGCATCAATGGTTCATCTTTATACATTCTTACTTTCAAATTTTCTTCATTAAATCCATGATACTTTATCACAAAGTTCTATATTCTTCTTGTATACTACAACCTTCCTTTTTATCACCATCTATCCTTTCTTGGACATCCTTGATTTTTTTATTCTACATCATCACAATTTATCATTCCTTCATAAATTTAGATTATCTTGAATGTATTTATTATTGTTACATGAGCTTATGTGCATTCTTCTAGATTCAATTTCACTTAGCATCCCTTTTGCATTCTCTACTAGTGTCTCCTCCTTCTTGAAATATGTATTTTGATCCTAGGGCTTTCATCTTCCTTCCTTACTTGGAAACAACCAATATGTAGTGCCCCACCTTTTTTTGCATTCTATTAATAATATTTCATATATCTCCTACCTCCTAAAATAGGTTTCTAAATTTGTCTTAGAGTACTCTATCTAATCTCCATATCAATTGCAAACATATTTGTGGTGCCTACTACCACTCTTTTATGAATCCTTATACAAAATGCTTTACTAGTTTTGATCTACAATATATTCTATTTATTTGTATTTTTTGTAGCTCACCCAATTTTGTATCTATCTATGTTTATGTCCTTTAAGTTAAATCCTTATATTTATTTCATCCAATTGTGCATCATCAATTATATCTATGGTAGAAACACTATCTTTCACCAGTATTTCCCCCTCTATCTTGGTATCTCCCTCTGTATCAATCTTAGATAGCTTCCTCAATGAATATAGACATCTAAATACATCATCTTCTTCTACATCTCTTTCTTTTTCTATCTTCTTGTCATAATTTTAATCCGTATTCATATTCAATGATATATGCACTATCTAGCCCTCCATGTATAAAATGTCAATTCTTCTTTTTGGGAGTCAAAGATTTCATTACATTCTACATGAACCAATTTGAGATTAAGAAATTTTTTAAAAGCACCAAAGAGTCCTTTTGAATCTCAAACACCTCAAAATTTATTTTTCCTTTAAACCCAATAGGTTGACCTTTATATTCTACCATAGATGCTAATGAAAATTTTGGATCTGCTCCCTCATCTAGTACTATATCATAGGGAGTATCATGTAAATTTTCTTTCCCAAGCTCCTCCCAATTTATTTTAAGAATAATTTTAACATCTATTCCCAAGTTTATTAATATATTTTTCATCCATAAAAATGAGTTCTATATGATTGTGCCCATTTAAAAATATTAAGATGTGAAAGAGATGAATTTTGTTGTAATTATCATGTTCTAATTAATTTCAATTCTAGAACATGTTCCAAGCCAAAAAATAAATAATTTGAGTGTTGAAATTTATATATATTTGTTGTTTTATAACTTGGAAATTAGTTTAAATTGTCCAATATTAATATATAGGGACTGAAGGTTGAGACACAAATCCTAACGATCTCCCATTACGGGATACCTTATCTAAGAAAAATAAAATATTTAAATTTATTAGATCAACTATCTACTTAGGTACAAAGAGGCTCATAGACTTAACACACTATCTAATAACATGTGCTATTTTTTTATGGAAACCATAACATTAGATTATGTTATATAACATGATTGAATTATAGAACTTTATAGTAACAAGTCTAAAGCTTAGTCACTAGTAGATGCATAAATTTAATTGCATTAAAACATGAAAATATAATAGTGAGCTATCATGTTGTAAAACACTCATATTTTTGATGAAAAATAGTCATGAGTAATGTGTGTTATTTTCTTCATGTAATAGGATAAAATTATCGTGTACTGTAAAGTGTATTTTTGTTGATTTGGGGTAATTTTAATTTAATGAATCATTTATCTATAAGATGGAAGGGGCAAGTTTCTTTAATTTTTAGCAATTTGAGTTCAAAATTAAATCACTTTTATTTTCATTTATGTTGGATCATTTTTTAATTATAAGAAAATTTGAATCTGTTGACACCTCCAAACACTCATCTCTAAGTTGAAATAAATTATGCACGATAAATTTATGCTGAATGAAATGCATAAAATAACACCCTCAATTTCCTCCATCACTTTCAAGGCATTCTTGTGATTATCAAGTATAGATTTTAAGGTGTCTCAAAAATAACAAAATGGAAATTTTCAAACATGAGTAGAAATATTTAAAATTTAATACAAATGTAAAAAATATGCATTGGAAAGATTTTGTAACATCATTTGAGTTTATAATATCTATATAAAATATTCAATCAAAAAGAACATAAATACAGGTCCAAACAAATTTTAGATATATATATATATATATATAGTTAGTTCATGAATAGTATCATAAATAAAACTACCATGTCAACATGTGAAAGCCAAGAAACTGTAGACACTCAAATTTTTCCTTGCAAGATCATCACATTATCGTTCATATCCATTTACATTATTATTTGCATTATCATTCATGTTCGTTTGCATTATTGTTCATGTCTATTTGCATTATCATTCATGTACATTTGCATTATCATTCATGTTCATTTGCATTATCATTTGCATTATCATTCACGTCCATTTCCATAAAAAATCATAATAGTTCATTATCATGTAATAAATCCGTTATCATAACCATGTCAAATATCAAACTTCATAATCAAATAATTATCAAATTAAAATCATTTTATTTGCTTGAATCATGAAATTATCAAAGATCATTAAAATATTAAATAATTATCATCTCATTACATTCATAGTGCATAACAAATCATAAACATTTCATGATCATTCATAATCAATCATTCATAATTAATCATGATATCGTTTCGACAATCATTTTCATTTCATTTTCATAAATCATGTTTAAAAAAACATTAAAATCAATGTTACATAAGTCATTTACATAATCCATATTCCATTAAATCCATAATAAAACATTATTAAATGATTTTCATTCACATTTAGAAATGCATTTAGTCACTTCATTTAATCATTCACCATGCATTTGTTTTGGACTTTTATCATTTTCACTTACATGCATCTCATTTTACTATGCAATGTGGGATTTTAAAATCTCCTTTTTGCAAATTTTTTGTCCCACATTCGTTTCTCTTAATCTCTCCATCCTCAAAAAAATCTATTTAAGGAGGTTTTCCTAGATCATTTTTCCCACCATGCTCCACATTACACTACACACTACTCTTGCATATTTTTACTTTGGGACGTCTTGATGAAGACTAAAAATTGGAACTACTAACTAATTTGGTGCAGGACAATTGATTGAAGACTTTATTTTGAAATCGACTATCTTTTAGCTTAGAACACATTTTGATTGGTCCTTTAAAATGAACATTTGTCTTCCATCATATAGATTTAATTAGGGGGTGAATGAACACTTTTTGTTATGCTTGAGATGGTAGGTAGTATGATCTCACCTTGTGCGAATTTGGTGATTAGGAACCAGACCCATCATCTTTGTATGTGTTTAATACCTTAGAGGGGCTTGCCTCACAAGAGGGAATGACTCCAACCGGTTTTTTGCTCGGGCCAATATATAAAAGGATGAGTCTAAATTGTCAAGTCCTCATGGTATGTAGGCCTTAGCCGTGCATGTGCCATTCAAAAATGGATACCTACCTTTTCTTTTCAAGGTATGCGAGTCCCTAGTAGAGTGATTAAAGCCTTAAGTGGCTTGTTGTACGCTTGCGAGGTGCCATGTCCCTGAGTATTCACTAGAACCCTCTTGTTTTAGAAAGCCAAAATCCCTTCTATTCATTGGTGCAACAATGGTCATTGCCAAGGCATCCACATTCTCACAGTTCTTAGTAGAGGTGAAGGGTCTATCATGGGAGATTCATGAGGGTTGGAATCTTGGTTGACCCAAGAAGTGAGTGCAATGTAAGGGGGAGCTAGTGTGACCAAGCTTCTAAGTCACCCACTAAAAATAAGTGCAACTAGGGAAACCCACATGGAATCAAGTGAATATAGTCCTTGCCAACCTTATGATTTGTGCTTGTATTGTAAAAATAAAACATTTTGTCTACTATGTCTTGCATGTGTGTTTAAAAATAAACCTCAAACAAAAATCACACCTAGTACTTGGTAACACCTTAAACATTGAAAAATCCCAAAACATCAAACAATAAAAAAATACAACATTAACAAGTATCACTTAGATTTCTTAGGGCCATCATTCTTTAGTTCTGATTTTTCAATTCTTTCATTCCATCTAGTCTTTCAATCCCATATAGTCCTTACAAATTCATAGCCCTTTCATCATAGTCCTTACATATTCCTAGTCTTGCATACATAGATCACATCACATAGTCCTTGCATACATGTATATCATTCCACCTAGTTCTTGCTTGTACAACCCCTTGCATATCAAGATCATATCACCTAACCTTTGCACATTCATCATTGATCAAATAGAACCCTTAGCTTGTACTTCCATTACTCTTCCTAGGTCTCAAAATCAACCCATTGGCTATCTATCACCCACATCACTTAAGGTTTATCATGGACTTGAGTTAGGGAACATACCATTATCCTTGCTCATCTAGGGAAATCCTTTTGGAGTCCATCATCTCCTACATACCCTCTCTTGATCATTGGTCCCTTGTGTTTATCCATCATAACACAAGTCAAGCCTTTCATTCTTAGCAAGTATCTTTGGACCTAGAGTTGCATTTGAGCTTTTTCATTATTAGCTTATCACATCATATCATACCATTTTTATATATCCCATCTTAGAATCATATCATTTTCATTGCATCCTAGTCCTTACATATTCCTATTCTTGCATACATATATCACATCACATAGTCCTTGCATACATATATATCATTCCACCTAGTTCTTGCATGTACAACCCCTTGCATATATCAAAATCATATCACCTAACCAAGTTGCATACATTCCATGAATTTAGTCCTTTGCATATTCATCATTGATCAAATAGAACCCTTAGCTTGCACTTCCACTACTCTTCATAGGTCTCAAAATCAACCCATTTGCTATCTATCACCCACATGTACCCTCTTAACATTTGAGATCTTGCATTCTTAACTTATCACATCATATCATACCATTTTCATATATCCCATCTTAGAATCATATCATTTTCATTGCATCCTAGTCCTTACATAAACTCCCAGTCTTGTATACATAGATCACACCACATAATCCTTGCATACATATATATCATCCCACATAGTCCTTGCATATATATATATCATTTCAAAAACAAACAAATCTATGTGTCCTCCAAGTCAAGTTGTCCACATCATGTCCAAGTCAAACTTCTCATCCTCCATACCAACCATGCATAATATTTCATCCTCTATCCACCTACCTTCATCATCAAGAGTTTCCTAACACAATCCATAGCATTAATCCAAAGTTCAAGTGTCCACTTATCACCCTTATCCTCTATTCTTCATTCAGAGCCTAATAATTGCTTATCATCTATTTTCAAATGAATTTTTTCCATGGAATTCTTAAGTTCAAGGATCTTTGATTTCATTTGATTTCATATGTTCAACTCCACTTATATATCATCATCTCTCACTTTCTTTGCACAATATTTTATGACATGTAGAAATGGATCAACAACCAAGAAGTTCTCAAGCAAAAGTCGAGCCCAATCTAGATATTGGACCAAATGAATCAGTTGAAGAACACATGGACCTTGAAGATAGGGAGGAGGCTCGAGTTCAAACAATGCATGTTGGAGAGGGGTTGAGATCACTTCCTTCTACACCAATGGATGAGCATATAAAAGTAGCTAAAAAGGTGGGGAAACAAATTTCTTATAGAAATTTAGATCATTTACTTGAAATGGATATGGAGAAACTGAAATGTTATGCTGACCAACCTAAAAATAGGAGTAAGAGGTTAATGACTAAATCAGGAAATAGAATAATCCATGATCATTTCAATCATCTTCAAACACTTGAAAAAACCCAATTGTTATCACGTTTACTTCTTCATAATGAGCTGAAAGGGCCATTACAATTGTTGGGTGTACATTCTACATCAAATAAGAGGAAACACATGAGACTGCAAAATATATTGTTGAAAATGTCAAAAAAGGTTTAGATTCCATTGGGAAAGGATCTCAATCAGTGGATAAGGCCATTTCAAGAAAGGTGATTTTGACATCTGTTTTAAGTAAAGAAATATCAAGAAAAAGAAAAATGTTAGCACTTTTCACTAAATTAGGTTATAGGAGAACCACACTAATAAATTATGAGAAAAAGAGAAAGGTTTTGGATGATAGTTTTCAAGGAAATTGGGCAATTATGTGTAGAGCTCCCCATTCTGATAGGATTGAAGATGTTGTTAGGAACCTGATCTCAAGTTTTTGAAATGATCAAACCCATCCGTCATCAAATACTAGAGATGTTATGAGGCACAAGATTGGACCTGGTATTTATGAAGAACATTTTAAACATTGGCTAGACATAACACAACTTGAGATGTATATGAACTTTTGTAATATGTATCCTCATATAAAGATTGGGCAAACAATGTTTGAAAGGTTAAAGCCATATTATGTGAAGATAAACAAGTTTTTGGAAACTTTTTGTTGTTGTTATCACATTGAATTTGATCTCTACTACCAGGTCGAAATATGAGAGAATAAAGATATGGTTTTCAAAAGGAACCTCCTAAATAGGTAAGTTTTTTCATAAAGGATTTGTTATGTGATCATGTAAATTGACCTCAAATAAAATGCATAAAAGGACTCTGTGAAAAATGTGGAAATTTGGCTAACTTTCCTTCAACAAATGAAGATTCCAACCTAACAAAGGCACTAAATTGCAAGAGTTACAAGTATTTAAAGTTTCAAACAAATTTTGGGAAAGAATCCACAAGGTTAAACCATGTAGAAAAGGAGATACCTATTGGGAAATTTATGGAATATTTTTAAACATTGATAGAACCCAACATTCCTTTTATGCTAAGTGGCAAGCACATCAATTTAAAAAATTAAGAGATACTTTCCCAATTGGAATAGTTCTATCAATAGTTGACTTTGTAAAAAATTACTCTTTTGTACATCAAAAAAAGATTCAATCAGAATATTACTTTTGAAAGGAGATCACTATTATGGTTCATGTGTGTTATCGATATGCACAATTGGAATTGGATGGTGTTGAGAGTACAAATGAAAACTGATACATCAAGAAAGAATCACTTTTATATTAGTTATGATAAAGAGCATGACACACCTTTTGTACAACATTGTTTTACAAATTTTTTTTTTGAGAATTTGAGATGCAAGGGTGTAAAATTTGAAAAGAATTTTGTATGGTCAGATGGATGTGCAACAAAATTCAAATCATCACTGCCATTTTGTTCACTTTCTAGATATCATAAAATTTACAGCATACCACATGTTTGGAGTTTCTTTGAAAGTGAGCATGGAAAGGGTGAGAATGATGGCGCATGATCTTGCATCAAACGTGTTTTAAGAAATCGTCAAATGAGTTATTCAAAAGATTGTATAGGTGATGCACATGATATTGTTGAATGGTGCAAGAAACACTTTTGCATCAAATGAGGTTGTCACATCTTCAAGAACAAACCGAAACATTCCACATAGAGTGTTTTGGGAGATATCGGGTATGTATAAATTACATTTTCAAAAAATTAAATTTATTGAAATTTAAAATTTATATATATATATACACACATGTTTGTTCACATAATTTTTTTTCAAATACATGTCTCTAGGTGTGGATAGAAGATCGATGCATGGATGTAAGAGGGTAGAAAAAACAAGATCTTTGCATTGTGTTATGAGTTCAGATATTCACCCTGGATATACATTATACATGAGGGATTACTCTTGTTTCTATACTGAGTGCATTGTGGGAAAATATCATGCATGCAACAATGAAGAACTTGAATATGTTAGTAAATGTGATATGGTGCCACTATTCATTTTAGACACATACAATGAAAATAAGGATGAAATATTTCAAAACATTCCTTTGATTTCAATTGATTATGACCATATTTCAGGATTGGTTAGAAAAGGTACATGTGTAAGTTTTCAATAATTTAAATATTATTAAAATTTAATGATCTTTAAAATCTAGAGACAATTTATTTTTTTCAAATTGTTATGGTGTAAATTTGGTGTACAGGAGATGTTTTTGCAGTCATAGCAGAGCCTGGAAACATAGAAGGTGTTAGCTATTATTTACTGTGATGCATAGAAGAGAGGAATAAGCTAACACAACCTGAAACAAGTGATGGAATATTATTTCCCATAGGTGAGTTTGAATTTAAAATTATATATATACATTGTGTACATGTGTACATTACCTTAAAAACATTAAATATATATTGTACAAACCTTGAGCACGAAAATGTTGTACACTTGCACATGTCTTACCTCAGGTTCATGTTTATCATGCAGGTTCTGTTGTAGTGCAAGGGATATATCTAAAACAAGTAAAATTTGTGTAACATGGGATTCATTTTGTGGACTATCAAGTTGATAACAAGGTATATCAATATAGTCACCTTATAATTGCTACCACCCTACATCTTCATGCAGTTCCACATGCACATGGACGGAAAAAATGGAGACTAGATAGTGATGACAATCAAAAAAATTTACATGTTATTCAAGAGCGGGTTGAACCAAAATGTTTGAGTTAGATTATATCCATGATTTTAAAGTTCACTTTTACATGTACATACATGTTCAAGACGAGAACTTATAGTAACTTGTTTGAACTCTGGATTGTTTTAGTTACTTATAATATATGTTGATGACAAGTGTTTTAAATTTGGTTGGATACAAATTAGTGGTTGAAACACATTAAGAACCTTAATTTGAGTAGATATTTCCAATTATATATTTGTTCCATGGAATTCAAGTACTTTTTCAAGAATCTAAATTATTTCATTTGAAAGTTCATCTCCACTTATAGCTAGAAAAGTTAATATAAATTGATTCAAGAATTCAATGCTTAATTTTATGTTATGTACATAATGTGCAAACCTTGTTACAACAATTGCAATGTTTATATCTATTTAATATGAGTATCTATTTAAAGGTGAGTATTTAAAAAATGAATATTTTCTATAATAAATTTATTGGTCCATAATTTGAGTATTCTATAGTATCTAATTTTGATAAAAAAAGTCATTGGAAGAGTGATGGTGGGAGTAGAAGAAAATTTAGTGTTAGTTTCAATGATCCCCAAAAGAGCATGTTTATTTATTTATATCTTCAATATGTTTAGATGGTATTCCCCTCATGTGTACCTTTCTTGTACAACTTTATGATAGTATAGAATGACACTTAACATGATAAATTTCATAAAATTATTCGTTATTTTATGTTTTAATTCTAGTTTATTGGGATCCAAATGAAAGTCTATTGTAAGCTTGGTCTTTAGGCAAGTTGATATGGATATAAAGTCTATTGCAAGCTTGGTCATTATTTAAACCGTAATTTTATTCTATCTCCAAATTTTTTTGCTACAACACAACTATCTTTATGTCATGCTTCTTGGTGCAAGAGATATGCACAATACTTTATTTATTCTTTTTTGAGGTATATCTATTTGTGATTATTACAAGGTTTAATCAAAATTTCTTTACCATAGTTCTTATTCATGTTCCCTAAATACTACTTTGACATTTTCTCCAATATTTTGGTACATTTATCTTGCTGTACAAAGTGTAATTTACATATGATTATTTCTCTAAAGTCTTTATAATATGGTTCTCAAGATTCATTTGACTCTTTCTTAAGACAAAGGAAAAAATTTGTTCTATTTTGGTGGAAGAGATCATTACAATTTGATAAGTGTTTATTGTGTTAATATTATCCTCTTTAATTTAGATATGTACTTCCCACTCTTTTTAATGATGCATGTGTGATCATATAGTATGGTTTAATAGAGGGTTAACATAGTCATCATTTATCCAAGGTGAGTAAAATTTATCTAATCATAAAAATCTTTATTATGTGTTTTTTGTGGAAGTTTAAACTCTTGGAGTGCTAAATTAAACACTATAGTTTTGTTCAAATCTTCACCTAAAAATTGCACTTTCATGCACACCTACTTGCACCAACAACTCTCAAGAAATAAAGTTATAAAATTCATTGGCTATTATAAGTACTATAATTAAAGTGGGGTTTTGGCTTGATACCCACTAGAAAAAACACCTTTATTAAAAGGAGGTGTTATTTTATTGAGGAAGGAAAGTTATATTCAAGTAAAATATTAAACTCTAAGATAGATTAGAACATCTATGGTGTATAAATGCTCTTTAAATTTATTATTTGAGATTAAATTCATCAATAATTTTGATGTGTAAATAAAAGTATGGGCCCTATATGATGTATAAAATTTAATGCAAAAATTATATGACCATCATAATCATAACTTCCACAAAACTCATTAATTAAACCATGATTTTCCACATGACTATCACAATCATAATCTAATGTACAATGTATCAAAAATCTTAAAAATGTAGCCCAAGTCATATATAATGAGCATAAAATTTATCAACAATCTAAAAAATGTAGCCTAAGTCATATATAATGAACATAAAATGTATCAACAATCTAAAAAAAGTAGCCCAAGTCATATATAATGAACATAAAACTTGTAGCCCAAGTCATAAAACATAATACATGTAGCCTGAGTCATAAAACATAAAACATGTAGCCTAAGTCATAAAACATGTAGCCCAAGTCATATATAATGAACATAAACAACTCATAAATCTAGAGCAGCCTAATATAAATATCGACTCCTAATCGAATGATCATCTGAATGAGAACCCTACTCTGAAAGATGTACTGAGTTATGTACATAAAATTATGTACAAAATGTGTTAAATACATAATGTATTATAAATTTTATGAAAGTTACTTTTAAGAATGTACACGTATTTTTAAATTTATCTATCTAGATCTAAACATACATATGCATGTACATATACATGTCTATATAAAAAAATTTAAAACTCACATGTCCACTGCCAGCAGAATCATCCATAGAGTCATGACAATGTACTGATCTAGACCAAGGCTTAGAGTAACATGAGGCATGTCCATTTACAATATATATACATATATATTACATGAATATCTAGTTAAAACTAAAATTTAAAAATAATTAAAAAAAAAGAATTGAAACATGCACATGCTAATCATCTAGTATCAGATTCTCACGGTCATCTACCATAGCTGTCTCCACCAAATCAACTAGATGCTTAGTCGATGTGTCAATCTGAGGGCTCGTCGCATGTTGTGTCAGAAATGATGAGCCAAGGGGACTATGTAGCTGAGATGGCATCGACGATGAACCAGGACTAGTCAACAAATCTATAAAACATGTAATCTGTGTAGCAGTGAAATGATCTATAGGTGGATCCTCATGTGCACTACTGCTAGGTTGAGAGTGATGAGAATGATGGGATCCTCCAGGATGTGAATGAACTCCTTGATCCCAATGAACTCTGACCTAGTCTATAGGGATCCCATAGTCCGATGTGATGTAAGCATATGCCTGCAAGAGGTCCTCAGCCAAGGAAATCATAGTCCTTCGTGCCATGTCTCCTGTAAGTCCATTGAACAATGTGGTTCTAGGGATTCTTGCCACTTGAAAAGGATCTATGTTGTTGTCTTGTGATGTAAATGGTATGGATCACGAACGTCGAGACATCAAATACTGACCCACATGATCAGTAGATATCCAAGTGGTCGTGGCTGCAATGTCACCAACACTGCCAATTTATTCCTTTTGGGAAGTAATGATAATTTGGTCCACTAAGGGGGCCAGAGCTGGGGTGAGAATAGGAGACCTATCACCAACCAATACCCTAAACACTGGGGCTAGTCTATTCGCTCGACAATAGGTGGGCCTATCAACAATTCTACCACGCCCTTGACCAGCATATGGTGGAATGTCTAGGTAGTTGACTTTGAGGCCCAAATGGACCTCAACATACAACCACTAAACAAAATATAATGGAAGTTGGTCATTGTTTGGATACTTACCATGTGGTGCAATAAATCGTGGGTATATCAATGGGGCCATAAGAGGATCCACACATTTTGTGACCTAGTAACCCTTCACCTTACGACTATTTTGATAGAATGGAAAAGAAGTGTTTTTGATCATTTCTTTGGTCACAACCTCCTTTATTTGTTTATAAGATACCTCACCATGGAGTTCTTCCCGCATGTGGGGAAGAGTCATAGCTACTCTATCAAGGGAAAAAATACTAGCCTGTCCAAGTTTATCTTTTAATTGTTCTAAGCTTTGTAAATTGGACATGTAAACTTCTGAATATATTCCTGCATTTGTACCATCAGTTAATGACTCTCTCAATCTCCTAATCTCGCTATTCGTATGTGCAAAGATTATTTTGGAGGTGGAACAGGTGCATTTTCCATTGTGATATGTATGTACCTAAAGGAGGAATGAGACCTTGGTTTAATATATCTAGATCTAGAGAATAGAAATCTAAAATAGTTCTAAATAAATTTACACTTGTGTGCACATGATATAGAATGCAAATCAAACATGAACACTATCTATATATCTAAATTCAATAGTTCTCTCTTGTGCATGTACATACATTCAATAAATTTAATGTAAATTCTAGATAAATTTATTACTAAACAAGTTTGTGCAACAAGTAAATCAATTTAAAATATTAATAAATCTTTAAATTTACATTTAATGAACAAAGTCATGCATGAACTCATTTCACCAAAATGTAGAAACTTCTAACTATACATTTAAATATATAAAATGATCTTAAATATATGATCCACATGAATAAATCACAAGGGCCAACAAGTTCTAAATTACCTTGAGATTTGAAAGCACACACATGTATCTAGATTAAAGACATGTTTCTTCTCAAATTATTCTCTAACTATGTTGCTACCATAAAGGAAACAAGACAATATGTTTCTTTTCAAATCAAGGGATTTATAGCATGAATGATTTAATAATTGGAAATTATATGAAAATTTGTCTATATCATACAATCATGTGGCATGTAACTCCTTAAATGTTTTTTTCCCCTTTATTCCATTAATAACATGAAGTGGGATAAATGACTCACAAATGATGGGATGATAATCAAAGGTTATATAATTGGATTCCTAAGATTTATTCATGCCAAAATATCTAGCTTCTTTTTCTACACTCATTATTTTCCATCTAGGTCCACTCTACCTTTTTTATATTTATAGATAAAAATTGAACTCCACATATGATTGGTTAAAGAGGAGGAAGAAATATAAGTTTTATGTTGATGAATAGATTTCTCTAATGCATCCATTCTATAAATGTACACTTAAATGTAGGATGACCAAGTGTGTAACAAAAGCCTTAAAAAGGGCCACTTGATTTCTTCTTCATCTTGGAACAAAACTTGAATTAGACTAAGTTGAAGGAACTAAGGGTTACTAGTTTTGTGATTGAAATTATTATTGTTAATTCTAGGTGCCTTATTCTCTATTGATTAACTTATGGATGGTGTAGATTTGATTTTGAAACAATATTGTCTTATGGAATTAGATTATATATTATTGGTTTAAAACATCAAATAAATTATATAAGTATGTTTTAGATTAAGAATCAATAAAAGGAAAGGCATTCTTGTATTCAATCTTTGATTAAATGAATAATATAAAGTAAAAATATTTTGATGGAAATTTTTCTCCCATAAATGTTTCCCATGTAAATATCCAAGTATTATGTAAGATTGTGTATTTTTATTATCCTAGATTTACTTGAACCAATATAACTAATCACTTGAACAGATTTAATATGATCTACGTAAAAAGTTAAAATGTGTCTTGATATTAGTAAAGATGGATGAAGAGGATAAGTGCATCCTATTAAATTATTCTTTACTCGGTTCATGGGAAAATTGATAATATTTATCAATATTAATAATCTCACTAAAATTCAAAAGTATCATATGAATTTTGTTAAGAAGGGAAATTAAAAAGAAGTCCATGGATGAAACTTTATTTTGATAACCTAGTTGTTAGAGGTCGATCTAAGGAGAAGAAAGGTGAGAAAAATAATTAGGATAGATTATAAGTCTAAGGGTAAAGATCTAGACTAAATATCTTGGAAAATCCAAAGTAAAGTGTTATAATTGTGGAAATAAAGGGCACATCAAGAAGGATTCAAAATTAAAAAATAAAGACAATTCTTCTGGTAAATCCTCTAATAATGATGAATACAATAATGATACCTTTATTACTCTTGGTTGATTGAATCAAGTGCTTCTTATCATAAGAAACCTTATAAAAAGTTGTACTTTGGATATATAATGCGATGAAGGTAAGGTTTGTCTTGGTGATAACATTTCCTTGAAGATATATGGTCAAGAAAAGTACAGGTTTCATTCATGGATGCAAGAGGAAGGTCAAGTCTCTCAGATGTTTTGCAAAAACTAGGTAATTTTGGCAAGGAAACTTATGTTTATATCCAAAATGGTTTCAACTCAAACATAAATGTTAGTTTTGATGGTAAAGGTTGCAAGTTAGCATGAGGAAACTTGGTACACTAATGGAGTGTAGCATGGTACTCTAGATATGTGATGAGGGTGCAAACCGAGACACAAAAAATCACACAGAAAACTGAGATCCTTATTATTTTCAAAAATGTAAATCTTACATGTAGAGGATCTCAAATCCTCAAGTTCTGCAATACATGCAAATTACAGAAAAAAACTACAGAAATTCCCCTATTCGCAGCATGTGATCTTCTTTTCCCAGAAACTGCCCACGAAAGTCAGAAACTACCCCATAAATAGCCCCATTCTCCATTTGGAGCCAAAAACAACATTCTAATTATGCACAATCTTCCAGAAGCCCTAACTCAAGATCTAACCATCGAATCTTCAATGATAATACCTTTTCAGAAAGGTCTTGCGAAAATGAAGTGCCGAAAAGTGGGGCCTAAAGACTAACCATTTTCATTTTCCGCCAATTTTTGGGCCCATCCGGAGCCTTTAAGTCCCTCAAAATTAGCTCCGAAGATTTTGTAGGGCAAAAAGCAGAATCTGAAACTTGAATAACTTTTGAATCGGGAATGATCTTTGCCTGATTCTTTCACCAGAGTGTTTATTATTATATCCCGAAGCTTCCCTTAAATTTTTGTCTCCTCACGCCTTCAAATTCAAACCTGCTAAAAATAGCAGTTGAGCAGAAAAAGCAGAAAAACCGTTTTGAAAGTTATGAATTCTTCTTTGACAAAAAGGGTATCCAGAAATGCAAAAACATCTACAAAAATCTAAATGAAAGTAAATATATTTTTGGGTGATGTAGGATTTCCCTTACACCACTGGATGCTCCTGCATCAGACACCTAGGGCAATTTGAAAAGTGACCCCGTCACTTCTCAGGTGGTTGAGGAAAACCCAAACGGTCAATCTCTGCCTTAGACAACCAGGATGAATCTTCCACAGGCCTTCCTCTCCACTTCACCAAGTATTCTTCATACTGTATGTTTCTGGTACTCCTTCCCACATGGCTATCCAAGATTTCTTCGATCTCCTCCTTTTCTGAAGTAGGTGCTGGAATACCACACTGTTCCATTGCTAGTAATTCCTCTGCACCACTCTCATGATATTCTATCAAATCTGCAATATTGAACACAAGGGAAATGTTGAATCCATCCAGCAACTCTACCTCATATGCATTCCCTGAATCATGCCTCTTCAAAATTTTACAAGGACTGAACTTCTTCATCTTCAGTTTGTTATAGGTTCCTACTGGAAACCTTTCTTTCCTCAAGTGGACCATCACTTCATCACCAATCTGAAACTCCTTATACCTCATCTTTTGATCTACCTTAGCCTTATACTGCATATTCATCTTGTTAATGTGTTCTTTTACCTTCTCATGCATATTCTTGATGTGTTCTGCAAAGTCTTCAGCTTCAGCACTTGTCTTCTTCTCTTGATCCATCTTTCTCAATTTTGGAGCAGTCCTAGGACTACTTCCATACACAATCTAGAATGGTGATCTACCAATGCTTCTATTGACAGAATTGTTGTAAGCAAATTCTTCCTAGGGTAAGATCAAGTCCCATCCCTTTGGTTTATCTCCTACCAAGCATCTCAGTAGGTTACCCAAACTTCTGTTCACAACCTTAGTTTGCGGATGGTGTGCAGAACTAAACTTCAACTCTGTTTTCAACTTCTTCCACAAGGTCCTCCAAAAGTATCCAACAAATTTCGTGTCATGATCTAAGACTATACTCTTTGGAAAACCATGTAACCTCACCACCTCTCTGAAGAACAAGTCAGCAATGTGGACTACATCATGGGTCTTCTGGCATGGGATGAAATGTGCCATCTTAAAAAACCTGTCAACCAACAAAATACTGAATCATTCCCTCTCTGTGTCCTTGGCAAACCAAGAAAAAAGTCCATAATTACATCCTCCCACGGCCTCTCCGGTACAGGTAAGGGCTGATACAACTCGATATTCTGACTCACTCCTTTAGCCATTTGACATCCTTGCAACTCTGCACAAACTTCTTCACATCTTGTGATAACTGAGGCCAATAATAATGCTCACTGATAATGGAAATGGTCTTATCCCAACCAAAATGTCCTGCCATTCCTCCACTGTGCTTCTCCTTTATCAAATTCTCCCTCATGGAACTCCTCGGAATACACAATTGACTTCCCTTAAATAACATGCCTTCTTGAATTAGGAAATCCAACCACTTTGTCCTGTCAAGTATCACAGGTTCCTTGCAAGCTTTCCAAGCCTCTGCAAAATCAGGATCATTTGGGTACAATGTCTTGAGTTCATTGAACCCAACCACCTCAATTTGTATTTCTATCAATAATGTATGCCTCCTACTTAAGGCATCTGCAACCCTATTTGACTTCCCACTCCTATGCTTTAAAACAAAGGTATAACTCTGCAAAAATTCTACCCATTTCATATGCCTCTGATTTAATTTTCTCTGACTACTCAGGTACTGCAATGCTTGATGATCAGTATACATAACAAGTTCCTTCAACAACAAATAATGCCTCCATTTCTTTAATGCTTGAACTATTGCATAAAATTCCTGATCATATATAGAGTACTTTCTCTTTGCATCATTTAACTTTTCACTGAAATAGGCAATGGGCTTACCTTCCTAGCTTAACACTGCTCCAATGGCACAACCAATGGCATCACAATCCACCTGAAACACCTTATTGAAATCTGGGAGAGCCAAAACAGGTTGTTCTGTCACCTTCTGCTTCAATAGATCAAAACTCCTTGCTGCTCTAGTGCTCCACTTGAACTCTTTTCTATACCCTCTCATTGTTTCAGTTAGGGGTGCACAAATACTACTGAAGTTTCTAATAAACTTTCTATAAAAACTTGCCAAACCATGGAAAGATCTCACCTCAGTAGCAGTTCTTGGGGTAGGCCATTCCAGAGTAGCCTTCACCTTCTCTAGGTCCATCTTGAGACTTTTTGTCGAGACAACAAACCCCAAGTACACTAACTCCTTCTTCACAAAACTACACTTCTTCAGATTAATCAGCAATTTCTCTTCTCTTAACTTCTCAAAGACTCTACCAATATGCATTATATGCTCATCTAGTGATTTACTGAATATCAAAATATCATCTAAATACACAATAACAAAGCTTCCTAGGAACTCTTTCAGTACCTCGTTCATGAGCTGCATGAATGTGCTCGGTGCATTGGTTAGCCCAAAAGGCATGAATAACCACTCGTACAGGCCCTCTTTGGTCTTGAAGGTGGTCTTCCATTCATCTCCCTCTCGAATCCGGATCTAGTGATATCCACTCTTCAAATCAATCTTTGTGAAGTACTGAGCTCCACTCAAATAGTCCATCAGGTCATCCATCCTTGGCAGGGGAAATCTATACTTGATTGCTATCTTGTTTATGGCCCGAGAGTCTGTACACATCCTCCACTCCCCATCCTTCTTTGGTGCTAGTACTGCAGGTACTAGACATGGACTCAGACTCTCTCGAATCAAACCCTTTCTCAACAACTCCTCAACTTGTCTGTTTAACTCCTCATTTTCTGCAGGAGTCATTCTATGAGCTACCTTATTTGGTAAACTGGCTCCTGGGATCAAGTCAATCTGATGACTGATCTTCCTCATTGGTGGTAAACCTTCAGGTACATTATCAGAAACAATATCCTGAAACTCATTCAATAACCCAAAAACTTCTACTGGAACCTTCTCACTACCCTCATTATCCATTTTAGGAATCAATGCATAACACACACGCTCATGTTTCATGCCTTCTAAAAATTTCCTTCCATCAACATAACAAATTCTAGCACTACTGCGTACCTTTTCTTCGGCCTTCTTCAGGGGTTTCAACTTATGGCAGACTCCATCCTTCATCAGGGAATAAGTGTTTGCATGGCCATCATGTATAGCTCACCTGTCAAACTGCCACAACCTCCCCAACAACATGTGACATGCATCCATGGGGATGATATCATAGAGTACCTCATCACGATAGCTTCCGATCTTGAACTTCACCAGGCACTGCTCATTGACTAGAACTTTGTGGTCTTTCTGCAACCAGGCAATCCGATATGGATGTGGATGTCTTTCCCTCTTCAGCTTCAACTTTGTAACCATTTCTTCTGACACTAGATTATTAGTGCTCCCACCATCAATAATGACATCACAACATTTGTCTTCACACTTGCACCTTGTGCGAAACAGATTCTTCCTTTGTTCTAGCTCCTTCTCTTCAGTCACTAGGGCTCTTCTAACCACTAGGGCTTCTCCCCTTTCAGCATCATCTGAATGCTCAGATTGAGCCTCCTCATCTACATACGCAACCCTTGCACGACCTTCTGGCCTTTTGTCTGTCCTTCCTTGGTATTGTGGACATTCATAGGCTTGATGCCCTTCTTCACCACATCAGAAACAAGTTCCTCTGAAACCACCCCTTCTGGGTCCTTGCCCAAATCTTCCTCGTCCTCTACCTCTTTGATCATCACCATTCTGATCATGTGGGCAGTAGAAGTTATCATTCCTCTGGATTCGACTGGTACCCACATCTTCACTTTTCTTCTCATCCTCATTTCGGCTTCCAAAAGATCTTCCGCTACCCCTTCCGCTTTGACCTCCTCGTCCTTTTTGCTTACTGTCCAATCTTTTGTTCAACTTCTCTTCAACTCTCAGTGAAAATTGGTAAGCATCCTCAATGGTGGCCATTCTCACCAAGCTTAGCTCCTCTTGAATGCTCGGCCATAACCCATTAAGATAATGGGCTACCTTTTCCTTGTTGGCCTCTGCATGTCCCGTTCTGATGATTATCTTATGAAAATCTTCTGTGTATTCTTTCACAGATCTACTTCCTTGCTTCAACCCTTGCAATTTCTTCAATAGATCTAACTCATAGTCCATTGGCATGAACTGCTTCTTCAGTTTCTCCACCATGCGATCCCATCTGATGATCTTTCCCTTTTCTCTCTTATTTCTTTCTAGTTGGACCTCTTTCCACTAGATACTGGCATGGCCCTTCAGCTTCGTTTTTGAAAACTTGACCCGATCTAGGTCCTCTACTTCTTCATACTCGAAATACTCTTCCAACTCATTGATCCAATCAATCAACTCTTCCAGGTTCAGACTACCATAAAAACTGGGAACTTCTACTCTAGGTCTTTTTCTGATCTTCGAAATGGCCCTTATCAACCACATTTGATCTTGATCAATAGCTTCTTCTTCCTCTTCTACATCTGAATATTCTACCTCTTCTTCATCCTCACTTTCTTCTCCCCTTCTCGAGTTTACCCCTCTTCTTAACTCTATTTGTAATGCATTAATTTGTCTCTGGAGGGCTCTGAAACCCTCGGCCGCTAATAGATCTCTTCCACCAGCATTTCTGGCACCTCCGACACCACCTCGCCTACCACGCGCCAGTCTTGGAGGCATCTTGAATATCTTGAACCCACAACCACAGTCATGGTGCGAACTGCCTCATGATCGATGATCTGTCCACACGCTCAAGAAAACCCGCTCTGATACCACTTGATGAGGGTGCAACCCGAGACACAGGAAATCACACAGAAAACTAAGATCCTTATTCTTTTCAAAAATGAAAATCTCACATGCAGAGGATCTCAAATCCTCGAGTTTTGCAATACATGCAAATTACAGAAAGAAACTATAGAAATTCCCCTATTCGAAGCATGCGATCTTCTTTTCCTAGAAACTACCCCATAAATAGCTCCATTCTCCATTTGGAGCCAAAAACAACATTCTAATTATGCACAAACTTCCGGAAGCCCTAACTCAAGATCTAACCATCGGATCTTCAATGATAATACCTTTTCGGAAAGGTTTTGCGAAAATGAAGTGCCGGAAAGTGGGGTCTAAAAGTTAATCATTTTCATTTTCCGCCAATTTTCGGGCCCATCTGGAGCCTTTAAGTCCCTCAAAATTAGCTTCGAAGATTTTGTAGGGAAAAAAGCAGAATCTGAAACTTGAATAACTTTTGAACCGGGAATGATCTTCACCTGATTCTTTCACCAGAGTGTTTATTATTATATCCTGAAGCTTCCCTTAAATTTTTGTCTCCTCACGCCTTCAAATTCAAACCTGCTAAAAATAGTAGTTGAGCAGAAAAAGCAGAAAAGCAATTTTGAAAATTGTGAATTCTTCTTTGACAAAAAGGGTATCCAGAAATGCAAAAACATCTACAAAAATCTAAATGAAAGTAAATATATTTTTGGGTGATGTAGGATTGCCCTTACACCACTGGATGCTCTTGCATCAATATAGGTTGGATGCATTAGTTTGTTTAGTGTGCTAAAGTAATTACATCTAAATCAAGGTTGTTGTGGCATATTAGGATGGGTCACCTAAGTGTAAAATGTCTAAAAGGTTACATAATTAAGAATATTATGGATGTAATTGTTGATTATTCTATTTTTATTATCTTTTCAGAGCATTGTATCTTGGGAAAATAAAATAAAGTGTGTTTTTTTCCAGAATCACTAAAGCAAAGGAGATTTTGAAGCTTTAATACATGTAGTGATGACTTTGTTCCTATTGATATAAATCCACTCCATTGGTAAATATGTATATATCATTTATTGATGATTTTTATAGGTACTTTTGGATTTATTTTATTAATGGGAAGTATGAAATATTTTAGATATTTTAGGAGTTTAAATCTCTTTTTTAGAATCATATTGTTAAGAAAATCAAGGTGCTTCTAGGATAGATAATGCCAACTATTTTTTCTAAGTCCAATTTAACACAATTTGTAGGCACAATATATTTTTTCTCATGAACATGACACCAAAGATTGAAGTTAAAGAAGGACTAGATACATGGGCTCGAGCTTAAAATGTAGGAGATTCTTTTCAATAATAATATGGAATCTCCTCTTTATTTGAAGTATTCATAGAAAATTATTTTCAAGACATACCATATTCAAATGATTATAAATTTGACCTAACACATAATTAATCCATCAACCTACCTCTAAAGGAGGTGGAAAATATTTTGAGAGCCATAGTTTTATCAATGACACATGGTGCAATGAGCACCCATTAGTAAGATCCTTGATATATTATTTTGGAGTGACAAATCCTTCATTATTCAACATTGGAAGTTCCTTCATAGTAGTAGCTAGTAACTCATATCTATTGACAAGTATGAGAGGGCCAACATTGTCTTAAGGGATAAAATATTTATTCCTTTTTTAATAGGAGAGCCATGAGTGGATAAAAAGGAAGAACTAAAACCAAAGGTGTTGGATCAAGAGGAGGAAATCATAGATAATTTCTCCCTAGAGGAGGAAGGTCTTCTAGTTCAAAAATACTTAAGAATATTTCTTTGGATCAAGACTTAATTTATATTTGTCTCATACAAGGCCAAATTACTTTTTGAAGAGTTAGAGAATGCAGGACCATCAAGTGAATATACACTTCCTGAAAAAGGATAAGCTCTCTCAATCTTCACCAAGATTGAAGATAGTGTATAGTAAAATCACAAACATGGTATTTAACATAATTATGAACTTGAGTATATTAGAGAGCTAGTGGGATGACTAAGTTTATTCCAACTGGGTGTGATAGTATGTTGAGTTTTGTCTATGGATTTTAAATTGTAGATGTTTGGAAAATTCTCTCTATGGGAAGAGGATGAGGATGCCTCATTCTCATAGAAAAGTGGTGACATTAAATTTCCTAGGAATTCAAGCCATTTACAACCACAACCACCAATTATCTTACAAATAAAATATGATTTTTTTGCGCCACTAATTTTGTTAGTACTTGATACTTGATCTAAAATATAAGGAACTTGCATATCCATAATTAATTTTGAATAACTTCATGTGATCCTCCGTAAAAAAGATAGATTCATCTTTTATGTAATACCTAAGAATAAACTAGTGAAACACACATTACCAAGTTATATCTATGACATGCATACCATAAAACTACTTTAGCATACAACCCACCATAATCTAGAAGCTAGTTACATAGAGATACATGCACATGTACTATTTTTGGGTTTACTAGGTAAGAGGAATCACCAAGTTATAAGACAATAAATAGTTTCAATATGGACCTACAAGTGTGTGTATTCCCAAGCAATGTACAGGTGATAAGTTAAAAGAAAAGAGAGATGAATATAGGTCACAAATAAAAAGGGTATAGAAAAAATCTTTTTCTATTTGAGCATGGTGATGATGTACATGTGTATAAAACAATAACACATAGGAGTTGATGCCAAGTGTCAAATGTAGTGACAATAGGAAAGCCTAAATTTTTAGCATAAATAGCTTATTGAAAACACAAAATAGTATGGATTGAGGTTTTAAGTTAATATATTTTATTTTCCTTTATGGTTTGGATCCTTCTTTTAGTTCTATCTGCATGGTTCCTACCACTTCTTTTATACCTTTTAGGTTAGTAAATATTCTAGGAATTTAAGTTTTTCATAATTTTTAAATTTTCCACTTGCATCACTTATCTTTCATCCCATTAATCTCCAATTTTTTCTATCTTAGGGTTCCTTCTAAAATTATATTTTGTTCTCTAGTCCTCAATGGTTCATGTTGAAATATTTATTTTTAGTGCATTATTAGTGGCTAAATTCATAATTTAATCCCCTTCTTCTACTTATATTTTTTTAAGTTTTGAGGATTTTCTTCTCCTTTGGATTCTATAATTTATTCTTAGAGGCACCACTTAACTTCTACTGTGGTTTTTCAACCTTATCCATCCACTTTAAATCAAGAACTTTCCAAACGCTTGTCTCCTTTGGAAATACACTCTAATGTTCTTTGTGAAGGACTAAATTTCTACTATATGTAGAGACGAATAATGTGCTTCATTTTAGTACATTGTGGATTAGCTTGTCAATATCATGGAATGTAAATTTTTTACAAATTATTTTTTCGAGCATCATCCAATTATTGTCAGGTTCTTCCTCTCTTTTCTTAGTTAAAATATACCTTTTTTTGCAATAGGTGATCTAATGTTGAGGAGAAGACAAATACATGAGAAATAAATAAGAGATAGGGTATTAGATACCACATATTTTATGCATGTTATAAATCCATGCACGATGAAGGACACAGGATAATATATTATAAGATGTTAATCTCTCTATTATGTGTGTATAAATTAATTTGTATGTGTAATATATTCTTATTGTTGCTTATTGTAATCTATCAGACACTTAATATTTTCCTTATTCACCATAGAAGGGTAATCACTACAACACATAAAGAAACTTAGACCGTTGGTCTACATTTTCTTATCAAAATTTATGCTCAAGTGAAAATCTTCAAGGGGGTTGTTACAATATTTATGAAATTCCTTAGTGTTATTAATAAAATTAGTTGCAAAGCCTTGTTTTCTATAACCTTTGAATCTTTGAGAGATTGGAAAGGGATTAGGAAATGTGTAAAGTGTTAGAAAATTGTATGGGTAGGACATCACTATTTTAGGAAATAAGAAGTCCTTGAAAACCTTATTTTACAAAGAACCTATAATTGTCGTAATTATTGAGATGGTGAGTTGAGCAGGAACAAACCTTAGCCTTATATCTATTTTTTCATGTTTTAATTTTCTCCAAGTCATATTATTATTATTGTTGATATTTTTATTCTTTTTTATTGTTGTATTAATTCCTTGTTCTATTTTCTAAGATTAAAAATGAAAACAATGTTCCTTAAGTCCATATAAGAAACAATTTACGCATTCAAGTTACAATAAGAAAAAATAAAATTACTAAATCTGTATCAATATTCTTATGGTTTGTATATTTTTATTGTTTCTCTTATTATTCATATTTTATGATTTAATACATAACTCAAGTTTGATCACTATGGTTAACAATCTCATTATGTTGTTTACTTAGTTTCTCAATAATTATAGCACTGGTTAAGTCAAATTGAATAAACACCTATTTTTAAAGTCCTTCCTTATTTTAAAATCAATTTTCCAAATATATATTCAATTTAAAAATTGGTACTTAATGATATCACAATTTGATATTAAGAACTCTATTTTAGCAATAATGAAGGTGATAATGTATTGATGTGTTTGAACTAAAGTTTGTGATGTTGAGAAACTCACCTACAATTGTGTGAAAAAGTCATGGTACTAAGTGTATTCTTCAACAAACTAATCCTTACAATTATGTTTTTCTTGTCTAAAAATTCATGTATTCACCCTCAAAATGCTTATCGAGGTAAAACTCATCATGTAGAGTGTTGATAAAGGCTTTGCTTGCCACAATTTTCTAGTGTTCCATGTCACTCTATGCATTGTGTTTACCACTATTTTGATTTTGAAATGGACATTTTCATCACTATAAAGGAAATTTTCTTATCATTAGTGAATTTTTTTATAGAGAAATTAGCTTCAAGTTGTTAGCTCTAGATATCTAACACTAAGGTGTCAATTTTTCCTTTGACCATAGAAATATCTAGATTTTACAATAGAAAAGTTGGTACCTATAAAGCCTTTCATCATATTCTCTTCTATTTGTCCATTCCGTTTAATGCAAATTTGAAGGTTTATTTCAAGTTAAACATCTTGCCACAATATTTTTCATTCAGTTTATAACTTAAAAAAATTAATATACAAAATATGGAAGCATAGACAAGGCACAAGAACTGATTGACATGAAGAAATGTAGGATATTCACAAAATATATTTGTTGAAAATATTTTACAAACTTTAAAGCAAATGTAGTTGCAGGTGTAAATGGATTTTTTGAAAAGGCTTTAGAAACTTTCATGGCAATACAATTGGTGGGTGTAAAGCCAAATTACACTACCAAAAATGGGAGCATTGGAGCAGGGTATGGATGGCCAAGACATCAGATTTGTTGAAAAGGCTTTAGAAAATTTCAAGCAAATGTAATTGGCGGTTGTAAAGCCAAACTCTACAACCTTTGCCACCATCCTCCTAGCTTGTGCCACATGGGATCATTGGAATAGGGTATTGGCATGCATCAAAACATAAAGGATAGGGGAATTTTGTATGTATGCAAAATGTTAAAACATAGAAAAGGCACATGGACTATTTGACAAACAAAATGGGTTTGTTGAAAAGGCTTTAGAAACTTTCAAGCAAATGTAACTAGCAACTGTAAACCCAAATTCTAAAACCATTTCAAATACAGTTTAAAAACTTTCAAGCAAAAGTAATTTCCAATGACCAACCCGTGCTTGATGCAAGAGCTGAGGGTGCTGAGGGTGCTGAGGGTGGTGGACTGGGGAGGGTGATGCAAAATTCATCGGGGTTGTGCTTGCTTTGTTCACCATTGCATGTTCGCTCGAACACTGAGTTAAAATGATGGTGAGCACTATTTGTTTTTTTTTAATCCTAATTTCGGGGGTTTGAGCGAACCTGGGTTCACTCGAACCCCCTTTTTTAATTATTTCCTTGCCAATGTAAAAGGGTTCGCTCGAACCCCTTAAATTTGTGGGAGGGTGGAAAATCGATTTTTCCTTCCTCTCTCAAAGTGTTAACCACTTGTGTGGGATCACCCTTAGGAAAGAAGAGGGAAGTAATTCATAATCCAAAAAACCCAAAAATAAGTCACCACCATCCATTGAGAATCTGCAACCTGAAGAATTGTAAGATAAGTCAAAATCGCTCATTGAGGGAAGTAGTTCAACTCAGGAGGAAGTGAAAGCTAAATTTTCCTCATTAGAATTACTTGAACCTGATCTAGAGAAGTGTGCTATTGAGACCACTATTGTCCAAACACCCGCAAATACCCAACCAAGCTCTTCCAAAATATTACTCAAAAAGGTTGAATAATTTTTCCAAGAGTCTTACAAGGAAAAAGCTGGTCCATTCTCCGAAGAAGGCCACAAGCCATTTGAAACTTATTTTACTCCTTGGGCATTAGAAGTCATGGATCTCAAAAACAACAACAACAACAATGACAACAACAATACCAACAATCACAATAGGGAATTAGCTAATAATAATCCGGTTACATTTTAGTTTCCAATCACACATCCCGAAAGAGATACTCCTATGAAGAATATTCCTCATTTTGCTTTGCCCATTTTTCATGGTCTTTCAATAGAGGATCGTGACATGTTTTTGTTTGAATTAGATGTGTTGTGTCACAACTATGACTATCAAAATGATGCACAAAAGCTCAAACAATTTCCAACAACATTAAAGGGCATCGCCTTACAATGGTTTATGAACCTTCAGAATATCAGGACATGGGACGTCATGAAGGAGCTATTTCTGAGCAAGTACCAAGAATATTGCAAAACGAAGGAGGTTTGGGATCAGATTTTCTGTATGACTCAAAAGGAAGATGAGTCCATAGAGGGCAACCTTGAATGTTTTATGTTTAGTCTTCAATGGTCGCGCCAGGAGGGATTAAATGATGATACTATTAAAATGTTATTTCTTAGAGGGATAAGAGATGATGTTATGGATGCATTAAATCTAATAGGAAAAGGGAATATTTCCAAAATGGAATTTGATGATATTTGTGATATTTTCAGGAACTATTCGAGGTCGCAACATTTGGGAAGGAGCTATCCAAGTAAGCCTTATACCACAAAAAATACGATAGGTATCACGAAAAGGGAAATAGGTAATTTACTTGAAGACCTTAAAACATATTTGTTGAATCATATGGGGAAACAAATAAACACTCTTTCCAGCTGTAGGAAACAAGAAGAAACTTAGAAGGCTTTAGCCATGTTTTGTCCAACGTGTTGCAAGAAGCATGGTAGTGAGGATTGCCCATACAATAGGAAAAATATTTCATCCTTAGAAGAAGTTAGTAGGAACTCCACGCTGAAACCTTTTCCTACAGGTATGCCCGAAATGGAATATTATGAGGAACTTGTCTTTTACATGGCCCCTAGGCAATGTTTTCCACCTTGGGCAATGCACCTTAGTATAATGAATGACTATCTTGTTTCAGGACCTATCCAATCCAATTCCTATCAATAAAGATGGTATGGGGGTTCATAACAACCCCCATACCCTCAATGGATGCCAAAGTATCAATATACTTCACAACTGTGGCAATAGGCATGGAGGCCATAATCGTCGCAACCATCAACATATCAACAACAACCATTTCAATTTCCACCTCCTTCTATGGTTAACCCATACCAACAGTCACAACAACTTCTTCTGGGTTTTCCATCCTCGGTTGTTCAACCCATCAACCCAACAAACCATCCACCACAGCCACCAAGACTTACATCAATGTTAGCCCAGCCAAATCCCGACCCCAATAATAAGGTGACTCAACCAGTATATAACAATGAGGCAAAAAGTTACTCCACCTATCCCATAAACACATTAGAGATAGATGGAGTTCATTTCAGGTTGGGAAGGCTCTTCAGGGGCCCACTATTACAAAAATCAATGAGGAATCAGAAACAAAACCAACCAAAGAACCTCCTTTTCCAGAACAATTTAAACCTGAACCAATACAAAGGGAGGATTCTCAATTTGAGTTTGATTTTGTTAATGAATTGCACAATGTTAACATCAACATTCCTTTGTTGCAAATCATCAAGGATATTCTTTTCTATACAAAAACAATTCATGACCTATGCACCCAAAAGCAAAAAACAAGGAAGATCAAAAAAATGTTCAAGTCATCGGACAATTGGCAGACCTTATTCTTGGAAACATAACCATTCCAAAGTACTCTAATCCAGGGAATCTAGTCAATAAGGTAACCATTGGTAAATTAAGTATCCTAATACCCTTATGGATTTGGGTGTTGCATTTAATGTAATAACAAACGAAACAAAGGAAAGACTGTCAGTAGAAGGACTTAGGCCTACTCCTACAGTTCTTAAAATGGCAGATAGATCTTTGGTCAAGCCTGAAGGTGTAATTGAGGATGTAATCCTTTCTATTGATTCATCGGAATACCCAACTGACTTTGTTATTTTGCAGCCAAAAATTAAGTTGGGGGATACCCCCTAATTTTGGGATGACCTTGGTTAGCAGCTATGGATGCATTTATCAATTACCAATAAGGGAACATGGTCATGTCTAATGACAAGCACAAGAAATAACTGACTCTATACCCACCAGAACAACCTTTATTGGAAACAGAGGACCCATTTTGGGTTGATAGTGGCTTGGACGAGTCACTACTAATTCTGACAATTGATAGAGCTTTAGATATGGAGGAACCTACTAAGGATAATGTTGTTAATTTTCTTCAAACCAGGTATACGTTTAATGAAATTTTTGAAAGCATGGTCCTCCATTTAGGTATAAATACTCAATGTCCTTTTGGGAATTTTTTGTTGGTTGGTAGTACACGGTTTGTTCAACACTTTATCACATTGCATCAGTTTCTACCCCATAATTTCTTTTACGGTTCATTCTTATTTTTTGATAGGCCATCCATTTCACAAGCTTTAGCCATTAACTTACTTGCACAATCTAAATCTATGGAAATTTTTCCCAATTGTACACTCAACATTAATCCACAATTAACCCCTGAACAAATCCAAGACCTTATCGCCATGCTTAGAACAAATAAAGATTCATTCACCTGGGAATACCAAGATATGCGTGGCATCCATCCTGATACCTACACCCATTGTATCTACATTGAATAAGATAGTCATCCAATTAGGCAACCACAACATTGGCTCAATCCTACCTTGCGTGAAATAGTTGAGGAATTACAAAAACTTTTAAATGTTGGGTTTATATATCCTATTTCAGATAGTCAATGGGTTTCTCCTTTAGTTTTATTTCCTAAGAAAAATGGTAAATGGATAGTTTGTGTTGATTATAGAGCATTAAATAAATCTACTAAGAAAGATCATTTTCCATTACCATTTATTGATCAAGTGTTGGGCACTCTTGCAGGTAAGAAGTTCTTTTCTTTTTTGGATGGATTTAGTGTTTACAATCAGATTCGCATCATAGCAGAAGATCAAGACAAAACCACTCTCACTTGTCCTTAGGGGACCTTTTCTTATAGAGTCTTGCCATTTGGCTTATGTAATGCTCCTACTACTTTTCAATGAGTAGTTTTAAGAATTTTTATGAATCTTTTCAATGAGTGTGTTGTGGTATATATGGATGATTTTACTGTTCATGGTGATACTTATGAGGAGGCCAAGACAAATTTAGAAAAATTACTTAGGCATTGTATAGATACCAATTTGTCACTGAGTCAAGAAAAATGCCATATACTTATGACCGAAGGAATTGTGCTTGGTCATTACATCTCCTCTAAAGGTATACAAGTGGATCCTAAAAAGATCCAAATTATCCAAGACTTGGCCACACCTTCTAGCCAAAAAGATGTTCGCAATTTTCTTGGTCATGTAGGGTATTATCGGAGATTTATTCAAATTTTCAATAAAATTGCTTCTCCTTTGTTTCCTTTGCTTTCCAAAGATGTTGCTTTCTCCTAGACACATGAGTGTAAAGAAAACTTTGAGGCCATCAAAACAAAGCTTGTAACCACACCAGTCCTTCAAGGTCCAAATTGGGAACTACCATTTCATATTCATACAAATGCCTCAAATTGTTCAATGGGAAATGTACTTGGACAAAAATAAGATAATATCTTTTACTCCATTTACTACATCAACAAGAATTTAATCGGAGCTGAGGTAAATTACATGGTAACTAAAAATGAATTTTTAGTTGTTGTATATGCAATCAATAAATTTTAACATTATATTACTGGTTATAAAGTGTTTGTCCACATAGATCATTCGACAATTCAGTTTTTAATGAATAAACCTATGGTAACTGGTAGAGTTATTAGATGGTTGCTTTTACTCCAAGAATTTGATATAACTATACTTGATAAGCTTGGTCAAGAAAATCTGGTTGCATAATTTTTGTCCAGATTACAACACTCAGACAATGAACCCTCTCTAGTCAATGACGCATTTCTAGATGAACACCTCTTTTCCATATCAGCAAAGAGCCCATGGTTCGCTAATATTGCAAACTATCTAGTCACATGTAATTTTCCACCAAACTTCTCTCCGTGGGAGTGAAGGAAGCTAGTTGGACTTAGTGAGCAGTATACCTAGATCAATGGATTGCTCTTCCACATTGTCATCGATAATATCATGTAGCATTGTGTACTCGAAGATGATGTATTCGATATACTTTGTGCATGTCATACAAAGCCATGTGGGGGACACTTTACTACTCAAAGGACTTCCCAAAAGATTCTCACTACATGTTACTATTGGCCTACAATCCAAAAGGATTGTAAATGCTATGTTCATCATTGTGACAAGTGTCAGCACATGGGCCTACCCACACGATGAGATGAGATGCCTTTACACCCTTAGTTGTCCATAGAGCCGTTTGAAAAATGGGGCCTTGATTTTGTTGGCCCAATCAACCCACCATCAAGAAACAAGGAGTATATCCTTTTTTGCATCGATTATGTAACCAAGTGGGTTGAAGTGGTAGCTGTGAAGCATGCCAGAGATACAAAGGTAGTAGATTTCTTGTATTCTGAGATTTTTACAAGGTTTGGTGTACCCTGAGAAATAACCACAGATCAAGGACCATAGTTTACATCTAAGCTCATGTCTTCCTTGGTTCATGAGTATGATATTCATCATCGCAAGTCCTCACCCTATCACCCTCAAGCTAATAGACAAGTAGAAGTCACCAATAGAGAGGTCAAAAATATTCTTACTAAGATAGTTGCACTTCATAGGCATGATTGGGCTACACGACTCACTAAATTTGTGTGGGCCTATCGAACAACGTGGAAGACCACTACTGTCTTGACCCCTTATGAACTTTTCTATGGTAAGAAGGTGGTCCTTCCCATTGAGATTGAAGTAAAAAATCTTCACACTGCACTATAACTAGGTATGAGTATTTCTGATGCACAAAAGGCATGCATTGATCAAGTACATTCCTTAGATGAATTGTGCCAGGAACCCCTCTTTCACCTCGAGATTGTTCAAAAACAACATGCCCTATGGCATGACCATCAAATTCGCAAAGGATCATTCCAACCTGGTGATTGGGCACTTTTATATGATTCCCGCTTCCAAGACTTCAAAGGAAAGTTTCACACACGATGGTTAGGACCCTACGAGATCTAGACCATATATGACAATGGTGTTGTTCATCTCTATACGGTGGACTCTGAATGAAGAACTCTCCTTGTTAATGGCCATCGCCTTAAACTATACAAAAAGACTCTTTCAAAGGAAGCTTTCCTTTTAGCGATGGCACAAGAACTTACTATTATTTCTTTTGGTCTCCTCCAGGATTGATCATTAATAAATGCTAAGAAAAAAATAATAGTAAAAGATTTAGCACTGAAAACCCTTTTTGGGGCATTTTTGGCCAGTTAATATTTGAAAACTAGCTTCCGGCGAGCACTACCCATTTAATAAACCTAGTGGTGAAAACCAATTTTTCGGCACCACTAGGCAGTGGTAGATTAAAAACTGGGAAACCGATGGTCTATTGTCGTGAGAAAAATGATTAAAAAAAAAAAACACTTGTCCTTTTCCCCACCACGATCTTTCCGTCCATTTTTCTTTCTTTTCCCTCCCCTCACCTTCACTTCATTCGTTTTCTTCTCCATTCTTATCATTTTTCCATTCTTGACTCCCTTTTCTATGCC
>CM021101.1:631401999-631528787 GCA_007115665.2 Sequoiadendron giganteum
TTATATAATTGGATTCATAAGATTTATTCATGCCAAAATATCTAGCTTCTTTTTCTACACTCATTATTTTCCATCTAGGTCCACTCTACCTTTTTTATAAATAGATAAAAATTGAACTCCACATATGATTGGTTAAAGAGGGGGAAGAAATATAAGTTTTATGTTGATGAATGGCTTTCTCTAATACATCCATTATATAAATGTACACTAAAATGTAGGATGACCAAGTGTGTAACAAAATCTTTAAAAAGGGCCACTTGATTTCTTCTTCATCTTGGAACAAAACTTGAATTAGACTAAGTTGAAGGAACTAGGGGTTACTAGTTTTGTGATTGAAATTATTATTGTTAATTCTAGGTGCCTTATTCTCTATTGATTAACTTATGGATGGTGTAGATTTGATTTTGAAACAAGATTGTCTTGTGGAATTAGATTATATATTATTGGTTTAAAACATCAAATAAATTATATAAGTATGTTTTAGATTAAGAATCAATAAAAGGAAATGAATTCTCGTATTCAATCTTTGATTAAATGAATAATATAAAGTAGAAATATTTTGATGGAAAATTTTCTCCCATAAATGTTTCCCATGTAAATATCCAAGTATAATGTAAGATTGTGTATTTTTATTATCCTAGATTTATTTGAACCAATATAACTAATCACTTGAACATATTTAATATGATCTACATACTTCAACATGTGTCTTGATAGGAGTAAAGATGGATGAAGAGGATAAGTGCATCCTATTAAATTATTCTTTACCCAGTTCATGGGAAAAAATAATAATATTTATCAATATTAATAATCTCACTAAAATTTGAAAATATCATATGAGTTTTGTTAAGAAAGGAAATTAGAAAGAAGTCCATGGATGAAACTTTATTTTGATAACCTAGTTGTTAGAGGTGGATCTAAGGAGAATCAAGGTTAGAAAAATAATTAGGATAGATTATAAGTCTAAGGGTAAAGATCTAGACTAAATATCTTAGAAAATCCAAAGTAAAATGTTATAATTGTGGAAATAAAGGGCACATCAAGAAGGATTCAAAATTAAAAAATAAAGATGATTCTTCTGGGAAATCCTCTAATAATGATGAATACAATAATGATACCTTTATTTCTACTAATTTCATTGGTGATGACTCTTGATTGATTGAATCAAGTGCTTCTTATCATAAGACACCTTATAACAAGTTGTACCTTGGATATATAATGCGATGAAGGTAAGGTTTGTCTTGGTGATAACATTTCCTTGAAGATATATGGTCAAGAAAAGTAAAGGTTTCATTCATGGATGCAAGAGGAAGGTCAAATCTCTTAGATGTTTTGCACATACTAGACAATTTTGGCAAGGAAACTTATGTTTATGTCCAAAATGGTTTCAACTGAAATATAAATGTTAGTTTTGATGGTAAAGGTTGCAAGTTAGCATGAGGAAACTTGGTACACTAATGGAGTGTAGCATGGCACTCTAGATATATGATGAGGGTGCAACCCGAGACACAGGAAATCACACAGAAAACTAAGATCCTTATTCTTTTCAAAAATGAAAATCTCACATGCAGAGGATCTCAAATCCTCGAGTTTTGCAATACATGCAAATTACAGAAAGAAACTATAGAAATTCCCCTATTCGAAGCATGCGATCTTCTTTTCCTAGAAACTACCCCATAAATAGCTCCATTCTCCATTTGGAGCCAAAAACAACATTCTAATTATGCACAAACTTCCGGAAGCCCTAACTCAAGATCTAACCATCGGATCTTCAATGATAATACCTTTTCGGAAAGGTTTTGCGAAAATGAAGTGCCGGAAAGTGGGGTCTAAAAGTTAATCATTTTCATTTTCCGCCAATTTTCGGGCCCATCTGGAGCCTTTAAGTCCCTCAAAATTAGCTTCGAAGATTTTGTAGGGAAAAAAGCAGAATCTGAAACTTGAATAACTTTTGAACCGGGAATGATCTTCACCTGATTCTTTCACCAGAGTGTTTATTATTATATCCTGAAGCTTCCCTTAAATTTTTGTCTCCTCACGCCTTCAAATTCAAACCTGCTAAAAATAGTAGTTGAGCAGAAAAAGCAGAAAAGCAATTTTGAAAATTGTGAATTCTTCTTTGACAAAAAGGGTATCCAGAAATGCAAAAACATCTACAAAAATCTAAATGAAAGTAAATATATTTTTGGGTGATGTAGGATTGCCCTTACACCACTGGATGCTCTTGCATCAATATAGGTTGGATGCATTAGTTTGTTTAGTGTGCTAAAGTAATTACATCTAAATCAAGGTTGTTGTGGCATATTAGGATGGGTCACCTAAGTGTAAAATGTCTAAAAGGTTACATAATTAAGAATATTATGGATGTAATTGTTGATTATTCTATTTTTATTATCTTTTCAGAGCATTGTATCTTGGGAAAATAAAATAAAGTGTGTTTTTTTCCAGAATCACTAAAGCAAAGGAGATTTTGAAGCTTTAATACATGTAGTGATGACTTTGTTCCTATTGATATAAATCCACTCCATTGGTAAATATGTATATATCATTTATTGATGATTTTTATAGGTACTTTTGGATTTATTTTATTAATGGGAAGTATGAAATATTTTAGATATTTTAGGAGTTTAAATCTCTTTTTTAGAATCATATTGTTAAGAAAATCAAGGTGCTTCTAGGATAGATAATGCCAACTATTTTTTCTAAGTCCAATTTAACACAATTTGTAGGCACAATATATTTTTTCTCATGAACATGACACCAAAGATTGAAGTTAAAGAAGGACTAGATACATGGGCTCGAGCTTAAAATGTAGGAGATTCTTTTCAATAATAATATGGAATCTCCTCTTTATTTGAAGTATTCATAGAAAATTATTTTCAAGACATACCATATTCAAATGATTATAAATTTGACCTAACACATAATTAATCCATCAACCTACCTCTAAAGGAGGTGGAAAATATTTTGAGAGCCATAGTTTTATCAATGACACATGGTGCAATGAGCACCCATTAGTAAGATCCTTGATATATTATTTTGGAGTGACAAATCCTTCATTATTCAACATTGGAAGTTCCTTCATAGTAGTAGCTAGTAACTCATATCTATTGACAAGTATGAGAGGGCCAACATTGTCTTAAGGGATAAAATATTTATTCCTTTTTTAATAGGAGAGCCATGAGTGGATAAAAAGGAAGAACTAAAACCAAAGGTGTTGGATCAAGAGGAGGAAATCATAGATAATTTCTCCCTAGAGGAGGAAGGTCTTCTAGTTCAAAAATACTTAAGAATATTTCTTTGGATCAAGACTTAATTTATATTTGTCTCATACAAGGCCAAATTACTTTTTGAAGAGTTAGAGAATGCAGGACCATCAAGTGAATATACACTTCCTGAAAAAGGATAAGCTCTCTCAATCTTCACCAAGATTGAAGATAGTGTATAGTAAAATCACAAACATGGTATTTAACATAATTATGAACTTGAGTATATTAGAGAGCTAGTGGGATGACTAAGTTTATTCCAACTGGGTGTGATAGTATGTTGAGTTTTGTCTATGGATTTTAAATTGTAGATGTTTGGAAAATTCTCTCTATGGGAAGAGGATGAGGATGCCTCATTCTCATAGAAAAGTGGTGACATTAAATTTCCTAGGAATTCAAGCCATTTACAACCACAACCACCAATTATCTTACAAATAAAATATGATTTTTTTGCGCCACTAATTTTGTTAGTACTTGATACTTGATCTAAAATATAAGGAACTTGCATATCCATAATTAATTTTGAATAACTTCATGTGATCCTCCGTAAAAAAGATAGATTCATCTTTTATGTAATACCTAAGAATAAACTAGTGAAACACACATTACCAAGTTATATCTATGACATGCATACCATAAAACTACTTTAGCATACAACCCACCATAATCTAGAAGCTAGTTACATAGAGATACATGCACATGTACTATTTTTGGGTTTACTAGGTAAGAGGAATCACCAAGTTATAAGACAATAAATAGTTTCAATATGGACCTACAAGTGTGTGTATTCCCAAGCAATGTACAGGTGATAAGTTAAAAGAAAAGAGAGATGAATATAGGTCACAAATAAAAAGGGTATAGAAAAAATCTTTTTCTATTTGAGCATGGTGATGATGTACATGTGTATAAAACAATAACACATAGGAGTTGATGCCAAGTGTCAAATGTAGTGACAATAGGAAAGCCTAAATTTTTAGCATAAATAGCTTATTGAAAACACAAAATAGTATGGATTGAGGTTTTAAGTTAATATATTTTATTTTCCTTTATGGTTTGGATCCTTCTTTTAGTTCTATCTGCATGGTTCCTACCACTTCTTTTATACCTTTTAGGTTAGTAAATATTCTAGGAATTTAAGTTTTTCATAATTTTTAAATTTTCCACTTGCATCACTTATCTTTCATCCCATTAATCTCCAATTTTTTCTATCTTAGGGTTCCTTCTAAAATTATATTTTGTTCTCTAGTCCTCAATGGTTCATGTTGAAATATTTATTTTTAGTGCATTATTAGTGGCTAAATTCATAATTTAATCCCCTTCTTCTACTTATATTTTTTTAAGTTTTGAGGATTTTCTTCTCCTTTGGATTCTATAATTTATTCTTAGAGGCACCACTTAACTTCTACTGTGGTTTTTCAACCTTATCCATCCACTTTAAATCAAGAACTTTCCAAACGCTTGTCTCCTTTGGAAATACACTCTAATGTTCTTTGTGAAGGACTAAATTTCTACTATATGTAGAGACGAATAATGTGCTTCATTTTAGTACATTGTGGATTAGCTTGTCAATATCATGGAATGTAAATTTTTTACAAATTATTTTTTCGAGCATCATCCAATTATTGTCAGGTTCTTCCTCTCTTTTCTTAGTTAAAATATACCTTTTTTTGCAATAGGTGATCTAATGTTGAGGAGAAGACAAATACATGAGAAATAAATAAGAGATAGGGTATTAGATACCACATATTTTATGCATGTTATAAATCCATGCACGATGAAGGACACAGGATAATATATTATAAGATGTTAATCTCTCTATTATGTGTGTATAAATTAATTTGTATGTGTAATATATTCTTATTGTTGCTTATTGTAATCTATCAGACACTTAATATTTTCCTTATTCACCATAGAAGGGTAATCACTACAACACATAAAGAAACTTAGACCGTTGGTCTACATTTTCTTATCAAAATTTATGCTCAAGTGAAAATCTTCAAGGGGGTTGTTACAATATTTATGAAATTCCTTAGTGTTATTAATAAAATTAGTTGCAAAGCCTTGTTTTCTATAACCTTTGAATCTTTGAGAGATTGGAAAGGGATTAGGAAATGTGTAAAGTGTTAGAAAATTGTATGGGTAGGACATCACTATTTTAGGAAATAAGAAGTCCTTGAAAACCTTATTTTACAAAGAACCTATAATTGTCGTAATTATTGAGATGGTGAGTTGAGCAGGAACAAACCTTAGCCTTATATCTATTTTTTCATGTTTTAATTTTCTCCAAGTCATATTATTATTATTGTTGATATTTTTATTCTTTTTTATTGTTGTATTAATTCCTTGTTCTATTTTCTAAGATTAAAAATGAAAACAATGTTCCTTAAGTCCATATAAGAAACAATTTACGCATTCAAGTTACAATAAGAAAAAATAAAATTACTAAATCTGTATCAATATTCTTATGGTTTGTATATTTTTATTGTTTCTCTTATTATTCATATTTTATGATTTAATACATAACTCAAGTTTGATCACTATGGTTAACAATCTCATTATGTTGTTTACTTAGTTTCTCAATAATTATAGCACTGGTTAAGTCAAATTGAATAAACACCTATTTTTAAAGTCCTTCCTTATTTTAAAATCAATTTTCCAAATATATATTCAATTTAAAAATTGGTACTTAATGATATCACAATTTGATATTAAGAACTCTATTTTAGCAATAATGAAGGTGATAATGTATTGATGTGTTTGAACTAAAGTTTGTGATGTTGAGAAACTCACCTACAATTGTGTGAAAAAGTCATGGTACTAAGTGTATTCTTCAACAAACTAATCCTTACAATTATGTTTTTCTTGTCTAAAAATTCATGTATTCACCCTCAAAATGCTTATCGAGGTAAAACTCATCATGTAGAGTGTTGATAAAGGCTTTGCTTGCCACAATTTTCTAGTGTTCCATGTCACTCTATGCATTGTGTTTACCACTATTTTGATTTTGAAATGGACATTTTCATCACTATAAAGGAAATTTTCTTATCATTAGTGAATTTTTTTATAGAGAAATTAGCTTCAAGTTGTTAGCTCTAGATATCTAACACTAAGGTGTCAATTTTTCCTTTGACCATAGAAATATCTAGATTTTACAATAGAAAAGTTGGTACCTATAAAGCCTTTCATCATATTCTCTTCTATTTGTCCATTCCGTTTAATGCAAATTTGAAGGTTTATTTCAAGTTAAACATCTTGCCACAATATTTTTCATTCAGTTTATAACTTAAAAAAATTAATATACAAAATATGGAAGCATAGACAAGGCACAAGAACTGATTGACATGAAGAAATGTAGGATATTCACAAAATATATTTGTTGAAAATATTTTACAAACTTTAAAGCAAATGTAGTTGCAGGTGTAAATGGATTTTTTGAAAAGGCTTTAGAAACTTTCATGGCAATACAATTGGTGGGTGTAAAGCCAAATTACACTACCAAAAATGGGAGCATTGGAGCAGGGTATGGATGGCCAAGACATCAGATTTGTTGAAAAGGCTTTAGAAAATTTCAAGCAAATGTAATTGGCGGTTGTAAAGCCAAACTCTACAACCTTTGCCACCATCCTCCTAGCTTGTGCCACATGGGATCATTGGAATAGGGTATTGGCATGCATCAAAACATAAAGGATAGGGGAATTTTGTATGTATGCAAAATGTTAAAACATAGAAAAGGCACATGGACTATTTGACAAACAAAATGGGTTTGTTGAAAAGGCTTTAGAAACTTTCAAGCAAATGTAACTAGCAACTGTAAACCCAAATTCTAAAACCATTTCAAATACAGTTTAAAAACTTTCAAGCAAAAGTAATTTCCAATGACCAACCCGTGCTTGATGCAAGAGCTGAGGGTGCTGAGGGTGCTGAGGGTGGTGGACTGGGGAGGGTGATGCAAAATTCATCGGGGTTGTGCTTGCTTTGTTCACCATTGCATGTTCGCTCGAACACTGAGTTAAAATGATGGTGAGCACTATTTGTTTTTTTTTAATCCTAATTTCGGGGGTTTGAGCGAACCTGGGTTCACTCGAACCCCCTTTTTTAATTATTTCCTTGCCAATGTAAAAGGGTTCGCTCGAACCCCTTAAATTTGTGGGAGGGTGGAAAATCGATTTTTCCTTCCTCTCTCAAAGTGTTAACCACTTGTGTGGGATCACCCTTAGGAAAGAAGAGGGAAGTAATTCATAATCCAAAAAACCCAAAAATAAGTCACCACCATCCATTGAGAATCTGCAACCTGAAGAATTGTAAGATAAGTCAAAATCGCTCATTGAGGGAAGTAGTTCAACTCAGGAGGAAGTGAAAGCTAAATTTTCCTCATTAGAATTACTTGAACCTGATCTAGAGAAGTGTGCTATTGAGACCACTATTGTCCAAACACCCGCAAATACCCAACCAAGCTCTTCCAAAATATTACTCAAAAAGGTTGAATAATTTTTCCAAGAGTCTTACAAGGAAAAAGCTGGTCCATTCTCCGAAGAAGGCCACAAGCCATTTGAAACTTATTTTACTCCTTGGGCATTAGAAGTCATGGATCTCAAAAACAACAACAACAACAATGACAACAACAATACCAACAATCACAATAGGGAATTAGCTAATAATAATCCGGTTACATTTTAGTTTCCAATCACACATCCCGAAAGAGATACTCCTATGAAGAATATTCCTCATTTTGCTTTGCCCATTTTTCATGGTCTTTCAATAGAGGATCGTGACATGTTTTTGTTTGAATTAGATGTGTTGTGTCACAACTATGACTATCAAAATGATGCACAAAAGCTCAAACAATTTCCAACAACATTAAAGGGCATCGCCTTACAATGGTTTATGAACCTTCAGAATATCAGGACATGGGACGTCATGAAGGAGCTATTTCTGAGCAAGTACCAAGAATATTGCAAAACGAAGGAGGTTTGGGATCAGATTTTCTGTATGACTCAAAAGGAAGATGAGTCCATAGAGGGCAACCTTGAATGTTTTATGTTTAGTCTTCAATGGTCGCGCCAGGAGGGATTAAATGATGATACTATTAAAATGTTATTTCTTAGAGGGATAAGAGATGATGTTATGGATGCATTAAATCTAATAGGAAAAGGGAATATTTCCAAAATGGAATTTGATGATATTTGTGATATTTTCAGGAACTATTCGAGGTCGCAACATTTGGGAAGGAGCTATCCAAGTAAGCCTTATACCACAAAAAATACGATAGGTATCACGAAAAGGGAAATAGGTAATTTACTTGAAGACCTTAAAACATATTTGTTGAATCATATGGGGAAACAAATAAACACTCTTTCCAGCTGTAGGAAACAAGAAGAAACTTAGAAGGCTTTAGCCATGTTTTGTCCAACGTGTTGCAAGAAGCATGGTAGTGAGGATTGCCCATACAATAGGAAAAATATTTCATCCTTAGAAGAAGTTAGTAGGAACTCCACGCTGAAACCTTTTCCTACAGGTATGCCCGAAATGGAATATTATGAGGAACTTGTCTTTTACATGGCCCCTAGGCAATGTTTTCCACCTTGGGCAATGCACCTTAGTATAATGAATGACTATCTTGTTTCAGGACCTATCCAATCCAATTCCTATCAATAAAGATGGTATGGGGGTTCATAACAACCCCCATACCCTCAATGGATGCCAAAGTATCAATATACTTCACAACTGTGGCAATAGGCATGGAGGCCATAATCGTCGCAACCATCAACATATCAACAACAACCATTTCAATTTCCACCTCCTTCTATGGTTAACCCATACCAACAGTCACAACAACTTCTTCTGGGTTTTCCATCCTCGGTTGTTCAACCCATCAACCCAACAAACCATCCACCACAGCCACCAAGACTTACATCAATGTTAGCCCAGCCAAATCCCGACCCCAATAATAAGGTGACTCAACCAGTATATAACAATGAGGCAAAAAGTTACTCCACCTATCCCATAAACACATTAGAGATAGATGGAGTTCATTTCAGGTTGGGAAGGCTCTTCAGGGGCCCACTATTACAAAAATCAATGAGGAATCAGAAACAAAACCAACCAAAGAACCTCCTTTTCCAGAACAATTTAAACCTGAACCAATACAAAGGGAGGATTCTCAATTTGAGTTTGATTTTGTTAATGAATTGCACAATGTTAACATCAACATTCCTTTGTTGCAAATCATCAAGGATATTCTTTTCTATACAAAAACAATTCATGACCTATGCACCCAAAAGCAAAAAACAAGGAAGATCAAAAAAATGTTCAAGTCATCGGACAATTGGCAGACCTTATTCTTGGAAACATAACCATTCCAAAGTACTCTAATCCAGGGAATCTAGTCAATAAGGTAACCATTGGTAAATTAAGTATCCTAATACCCTTATGGATTTGGGTGTTGCATTTAATGTAATAACAAACGAAACAAAGGAAAGACTGTCAGTAGAAGGACTTAGGCCTACTCCTACAGTTCTTAAAATGGCAGATAGATCTTTGGTCAAGCCTGAAGGTGTAATTGAGGATGTAATCCTTTCTATTGATTCATCGGAATACCCAACTGACTTTGTTATTTTGCAGCCAAAAATTAAGTTGGGGGATACCCCCTAATTTTGGGATGACCTTGGTTAGCAGCTATGGATGCATTTATCAATTACCAATAAGGGAACATGGTCATGTCTAATGACAAGCACAAGAAATAACTGACTCTATACCCACCAGAACAACCTTTATTGGAAACAGAGGACCCATTTTGGGTTGATAGTGGCTTGGACGAGTCACTACTAATTCTGACAATTGATAGAGCTTTAGATATGGAGGAACCTACTAAGGATAATGTTGTTAATTTTCTTCAAACCAGGTATACGTTTAATGAAATTTTTGAAAGCATGGTCCTCCATTTAGGTATAAATACTCAATGTCCTTTTGGGAATTTTTTGTTGGTTGGTAGTACACGGTTTGTTCAACACTTTATCACATTGCATCAGTTTCTACCCCATAATTTCTTTTACGGTTCATTCTTATTTTTTGATAGGCCATCCATTTCACAAGCTTTAGCCATTAACTTACTTGCACAATCTAAATCTATGGAAATTTTTCCCAATTGTACACTCAACATTAATCCACAATTAACCCCTGAACAAATCCAAGACCTTATCGCCATGCTTAGAACAAATAAAGATTCATTCACCTGGGAATACCAAGATATGCGTGGCATCCATCCTGATACCTACACCCATTGTATCTACATTGAATAAGATAGTCATCCAATTAGGCAACCACAACATTGGCTCAATCCTACCTTGCGTGAAATAGTTGAGGAATTACAAAAACTTTTAAATGTTGGGTTTATATATCCTATTTCAGATAGTCAATGGGTTTCTCCTTTAGTTTTATTTCCTAAGAAAAATGGTAAATGGATAGTTTGTGTTGATTATAGAGCATTAAATAAATCTACTAAGAAAGATCATTTTCCATTACCATTTATTGATCAAGTGTTGGGCACTCTTGCAGGTAAGAAGTTCTTTTCTTTTTTGGATGGATTTAGTGTTTACAATCAGATTCGCATCATAGCAGAAGATCAAGACAAAACCACTCTCACTTGTCCTTAGGGGACCTTTTCTTATAGAGTCTTGCCATTTGGCTTATGTAATGCTCCTACTACTTTTCAATGAGTAGTTTTAAGAATTTTTATGAATCTTTTCAATGAGTGTGTTGTGGTATATATGGATGATTTTACTGTTCATGGTGATACTTATGAGGAGGCCAAGACAAATTTAGAAAAATTACTTAGGCATTGTATAGATACCAATTTGTCACTGAGTCAAGAAAAATGCCATATACTTATGACCGAAGGAATTGTGCTTGGTCATTACATCTCCTCTAAAGGTATACAAGTGGATCCTAAAAAGATCCAAATTATCCAAGACTTGGCCACACCTTCTAGCCAAAAAGATGTTCGCAATTTTCTTGGTCATGTAGGGTATTATCGGAGATTTATTCAAATTTTCAATAAAATTGCTTCTCCTTTGTTTCCTTTGCTTTCCAAAGATGTTGCTTTCTCCTAGACACATGAGTGTAAAGAAAACTTTGAGGCCATCAAAACAAAGCTTGTAACCACACCAGTCCTTCAAGGTCCAAATTGGGAACTACCATTTCATATTCATACAAATGCCTCAAATTGTTCAATGGGAAATGTACTTGGACAAAAATAAGATAATATCTTTTACTCCATTTACTACATCAACAAGAATTTAATCGGAGCTGAGGTAAATTACATGGTAACTAAAAATGAATTTTTAGTTGTTGTATATGCAATCAATAAATTTTAACATTATATTACTGGTTATAAAGTGTTTGTCCACATAGATCATTCGACAATTCAGTTTTTAATGAATAAACCTATGGTAACTGGTAGAGTTATTAGATGGTTGCTTTTACTCCAAGAATTTGATATAACTATACTTGATAAGCTTGGTCAAGAAAATCTGGTTGCATAATTTTTGTCCAGATTACAACACTCAGACAATGAACCCTCTCTAGTCAATGACGCATTTCTAGATGAACACCTCTTTTCCATATCAGCAAAGAGCCCATGGTTCGCTAATATTGCAAACTATCTAGTCACATGTAATTTTCCACCAAACTTCTCTCCGTGGGAGTGAAGGAAGCTAGTTGGACTTAGTGAGCAGTATACCTAGATCAATGGATTGCTCTTCCACATTGTCATCGATAATATCATGTAGCATTGTGTACTCGAAGATGATGTATTCGATATACTTTGTGCATGTCATACAAAGCCATGTGGGGGACACTTTACTACTCAAAGGACTTCCCAAAAGATTCTCACTACATGTTACTATTGGCCTACAATCCAAAAGGATTGTAAATGCTATGTTCATCATTGTGACAAGTGTCAGCACATGGGCCTACCCACACGATGAGATGAGATGCCTTTACACCCTTAGTTGTCCATAGAGCCGTTTGAAAAATGGGGCCTTGATTTTGTTGGCCCAATCAACCCACCATCAAGAAACAAGGAGTATATCCTTTTTTGCATCGATTATGTAACCAAGTGGGTTGAAGTGGTAGCTGTGAAGCATGCCAGAGATACAAAGGTAGTAGATTTCTTGTATTCTGAGATTTTTACAAGGTTTGGTGTACCCTGAGAAATAACCACAGATCAAGGACCATAGTTTACATCTAAGCTCATGTCTTCCTTGGTTCATGAGTATGATATTCATCATCGCAAGTCCTCACCCTATCACCCTCAAGCTAATAGACAAGTAGAAGTCACCAATAGAGAGGTCAAAAATATTCTTACTAAGATAGTTGCACTTCATAGGCATGATTGGGCTACACGACTCACTAAATTTGTGTGGGCCTATCGAACAACGTGGAAGACCACTACTGTCTTGACCCCTTATGAACTTTTCTATGGTAAGAAGGTGGTCCTTCCCATTGAGATTGAAGTAAAAAATCTTCACACTGCACTATAACTAGGTATGAGTATTTCTGATGCACAAAAGGCATGCATTGATCAAGTACATTCCTTAGATGAATTGTGCCAGGAACCCCTCTTTCACCTCGAGATTGTTCAAAAACAACATGCCCTATGGCATGACCATCAAATTCGCAAAGGATCATTCCAACCTGGTGATTGGGCACTTTTATATGATTCCCGCTTCCAAGACTTCAAAGGAAAGTTTCACACACGATGGTTAGGACCCTACGAGATCTAGACCATATATGACAATGGTGTTGTTCATCTCTATACGGTGGACTCTGAATGAAGAACTCTCCTTGTTAATGGCCATCGCCTTAAACTATACAAAAAGACTCTTTCAAAGGAAGCTTTCCTTTTAGCGATGGCACAAGAACTTACTATTATTTCTTTTGGTCTCCTCCAGGATTGATCATTAATAAATGCTAAGAAAAAAATAATAGTAAAAGATTTAGCACTGAAAACCCTTTTTGGGGCATTTTTGGCCAGTTAATATTTGAAAACTAGCTTCCGGCGAGCACTACCCATTTAATAAACCTAGTGGTGAAAACCAATTTTTCGGCACCACTAGGCAGTGGTAGATTAAAAACTGGGAAACCGATGGTCTATTGTCGTGAGAAAAATGATTAAAAAAAAAAAACACTTGTCCTTTTCCCCACCACGATCTTTCCGTCCATTTTTCTTTCTTTTCCCTCCCCTCACCTTCACTTCATTCGTTTTCTTCTCCATTCTTATCATTTTTCCATTCTTGACTCACTTTTCTATGCCACCCTTTCTGATTTTCCATGGTTGATTTTGGCTTACAACCAACAACCATTATCTGGATGGCAATATCTTCCTATTCTTTTTGGTGATAGACACTATTGACTGTCTCTTCTAGCTCGGGTTCCTATCTTTTCTTTGCGAGGAGCTGGTGTTCACTTTCTACATCGATTTTCGCTCTTTGCTAGTGTTAGCAAAATCCTTTCCACTCGATGATTTGCTCATTGGATGCTTCTCATTGGTCATCTCCCTACATCTCTGGATGCTCTGCTTAGCTGTCCTGCTGCCGTCATCTTCTTTTCAAGCATTCAGATGTCTTCATTTATTGTACCACCCCATCTCTTTCCATTATCTCCACCTAGCTATCCCTTTCAGGCAATCTGCTCTCGACAGTTGTCATCAGTACTATACAATGTCTTTCTTGTCACATCCATCATATTTCCAGTCACATCTTTGCAGATTTTTGATCTCCCACATCATTTTGGGGCATGCGACGTACTTGTTGGTACTCATCTCTCGCTCGTTGTAATTGGTAATTACTTTCTCTCAGTTTCTTTCTTTATTTTATTTTATATTATGTGTTTCCTTCTATCAAGTGACACTTTGCCCCGTGGATGGTTCAATCAATTAGCTGGGGGGAAGGGTTGTCCATGTCATTATTTTCGCATTAACCTCTCATTTACTATACTTGTCATCATTTCCTGCCAAGTATTCATTGTTGAATTTAGGTGTTAAACCATCTCCCCTAAACACCATATTTGTCTAATTTTTTGGTATTGAGTTACAATGAGTTCCTATGAAAATGGCAAGAGGTCACCACCCACGTCATGAGCCCATCAGTATGCCAAATTTGAAAATGCATTTCGAAGCATATGCAAAATTTTAGAAGGCTCATTGGGATGTTTATTTCAAATGGCTAAGAGGGTTTGATGAGAGAGTGGCACTGAAATTCACCCATAATTTTTGCAACCAAAAGGCTACTGTTTGTGGGTTGGATATCACAGTTACCATGGAAACCATTGCTGAAGTTTTTGGACTTCCGTTGAATGGAGAACAATATTTTCCCAAGAAATCTAAGTAGTCTACAAAGTTACAACCAACACAGAAGAAATTTTTGCAGAGAGGTGAATCTGTAGAAATGGTTTTCGGGTAGAGTAACAAACTACAATCTTTACCAGGGAATTAGAGAGAATTCGCTAGGTACATTATTCATTATATTACTTGTGAAGGAAGGTTTCAGTATTTTTGTGCCCAACATTTCAAATTAATGTTGCATTTACAACAAGGGTTGTTGATCAATATTCCATACTTTTTGTATCGAGCCCTGCAACGAATGTCTAAAATAGTTAGAAACAAAAAACCCCATTGTCTATCTCACCATGGTTTAATAAAACTTTTGGTAGTCTGGGAATTGAAATTTTTGACTCCTCCTAGTGATTGGGACTCATTTTTCCATTCTCAGGATGGTGAGGATACTAGACCCTCTGAGGAAGAGGAATCTTCCACAAAGGATTCCTCTAAAGACAATTCTTCAGATGAGGAGTCTAGTTTTGATGAGACACCTAAGAAAGACAGTGAAAAGAAAACTAAGGGAAGCCCTAGTGAATCCTCCCTACAAACCCCAAAATCTAGAAAAAGAACAACTAGAAGTGCCACAAGGCAAGATGCATCAAAATCCAACAAGCCAAAACCCTCGCCTCCAAATGAGAAAAGCTGTGAGAAAAAGAAATCCTTAGAGCCGACACCCACTAGCCAATCTAGTGACAGGAAGGGAAAGAAAAAGTTGGATGCTTCAACCAAGTTAGATAACTTGCCCTGGGTAGCCAGTAATGTGTTGAGGTCTGAAGAAATAGAAGTCTTATCTGAAGTTACAAGGAAACGAGGAAAATTTCATAGAGAATTTAGTAGGGAAAAATGCTAGAGGGAAAAAGAACAGGAATCCAAACAACAAGTCGGTGAGTCTTCAGAAGATTCAACTAGTACTACCTTAGGAAATGAGCCAATTGGAATTCAACCAGAACAAACAAAATATGCTAGGGTTATGATGCCACCGAAAATAAATCAGGAACAAGAAACTAAAAAAGAGGTGGCTCTAGAAAAAGAAGCACAGGTTCCAAAGGAACCAATGGATAGTATTGACAATAACCCTCAGACACCAATCTTGGCAGAAGATGTTTCCCATGAAGTAGAACAAGAGAAGCCACAACAAAATGCACCATCTAGTCCAAAACCACATGAGGATGAGAAGATAGATGAACTGATTGAGGACATGAATGCAAGTTTTCAGACTAAAAGTCTTGAAGCTCAAGAGGAATTTGAGAGGGAAGACCCTCCTTCAAGTGTAACAAAAAAAGAATTTCAGGATCTAAAAGCTAAATTGACTAAAGTACAGATAGAAAGCTAGGCTTTGCATGGATTGTTACAAGAAGCTCATTCCACTATCAATTCTCAAGAAAAAGAGATAGGAGAACTTAGAGTTGAACTTGATAGAATCACAACTTCACATATATCAATTCAGGAACATGAACAAAAGGTTCAAACAATACAATTACAATGGATTGATGAATTCAAGGGCACCTAGCAAAAACTCAAAACTCTACCAGGTTCGTAGCCTTTGAATAGGGACATGCAAAATGTCCAGCTGGGGGGAAATAATGAGTGTAGAATATTCCACTATTTTTACCTTATAATTTCCTTTTTATCTATGTTCCTATCCATATTCTTGTCGCCATTTGCTGAAGGAACCTTAATATTTAATAAAATAAGGAAAATAAATTTGGATTAATGAATTACTGAAAATCATGATAAATCTGATTGTTTTGTGTCCAAATGGTAGGAGATAGTTCGAAAGGGAGTTGAAAGCTGTTACAAACATGAGGACCTCAGGAGATCGGTGGAACAAAATTAGCAAGATTTTATTAAGACTGCTTATTTTGATTAAGTTGTTTTTATTTAGCATTAAAAGTGGCTTGCGATCCTTTATCATTTTTAGACTCTTGTTTGTGAGTGCCCGATAGGCCGAACGAACAAACAAAATAATCTTTTTTTATAGCATGCTCGATATATATATATATATATATATATATATATATATATATATCTGTGTGTGTGTGTGTGTGTATCGTGAAAACTAATAGATATATACATAATCAAAATCAGACTTGGGTGATAAAAGATCTATGTTTATTCTATTTTTGTAATTCAATTGAATGATAACTAGCATGGAGTAGTTTCATGTCTGTGAGTTTCATCATTAATAATTGGAGAAGGTAAGGCCCACTTCCTCGATTGTTCATGATCTTGATATTAGATTAATGTGTGTGGTAATGTATGATTTTATAGCTATTTGATTAATTTAATTTATGTATTATTCATTTGATTCTCATATGCGTAATTCATTTATGAAACCATGATAGTTTATATTCATGCATTTAAATACATGCTAGTATGATATTTATTGATTTATTCAACACATTTCAGTGTGTATGTTTCATCAGTTATCTATTACCAATATTGAGAATAGTTAGATGTTGAATGACAGAGTTATAAAGAGCTGAAAAGTGGAATAATTAATTTATCTATTTTACAATTAATAACTCTGATTCTATTTATATTATGCCAAGATAGATTCTTCATTTTTTTATATAGAGTTTTAGTTATATTTTTCCGTGTGCCAGTAATCTGTTTCTATCACAGAACTATTTCTTTATGGGTTCTTGTCACATCTGTGATAGGAAGTCTTCCAGTTGGAATTCTATTTAGTCACATGTTACATTAGTTTGCATCCATCAACCCTTGGTTTATTAATTGTAGCTCTTCGACATATTGCCACAACACGGTTCAAAATCCTACATTCCCAGATTGACACTTTAGGATAAACTGAGGAAGCCATTCCCATGAGATTAAATCAAACTTATTTTAAAAGAAAATTAAGATGAAAATTTAGTCCAATCAATATGATCGTGAAATGCATAGAATGGTGCAAGGCAATGCATCTTAGTTCTGATTAGGAGGGGTAATCACCCCTAACTTCCCTCTAAGATACTCAAAAGTATCCTTAGATAACGGCTTGGCAAAGATTTCTATAATCTATTCCTTAGTAGGAACATACTCCAATCTAACTTCCTTTTCACTTACCTTCTCTCTCAAAAGTGAAACTTGATAGATATATGATTGGTCTTTGAATGCAACACCAGATTCTTAGAAATGTTAATTTCACTTGAATTATCACAAAATATAGCAATAGGCTCATCATACATAACTCTGATATCCTTCAACATCTGCTTCATCCCTAATACTTGAGTGCAATTGTTAGCAACAACAATGTATTTTGCCTCTACAGTAGACAAAGAAATGTCATTATTCTTTTTACTTAACCATGAAATTAACTTCTTTCCCAAGAAAAATGTGCCACCACTAGAACTTTTCCTGTCATTCACATCTCCTATCGAGTCAGCATCAGTAAAGGTACTCAAAGTAACATCTCCATATTTAGGATACCACAGGGAAACGTCGATAGTTCCCTTCAAGTATCTGAAAATTCTCTTCACAACAGTCACATGAGATTCCTTAGGATCGGCTTGAAATATTACAACAATGGATACAACAATCATGATATCAGGTCTCGTTTGAGTCAAATAAAGCAATCCACCAATCATTGATCTGTATCTGGTTTGATTTTCATTCGAAGAATAATCATTTGTTGTCAACTTACATTCGGTCACCATGGGTGTACTGTCTGGCTTTGAATCTTCTATTACCAAACTTCTTTAGTAATTCTTTCACATACTTGGACTGAGATATAAAGATCCCTTTATCTAACTAAGTAATTTATAATCCCAAAAATAATTTCATCTCTCCAATCATTGACATCTCAAACTCATTCTTCATCTCATCAGCAAACTTCTTGCAAAATCCATCATCTCCTCCAAAAATGATATCATCAACAAAGACTTTCACAATCAAATCTTTATTAGCATCAATCTTGAAGTACAAATTACTATCAACAATACCTTTGTTAAATCCAAGCTTCAACAAATACTTGTCCAATCTAGCATACCAAGCTCTATGGGCTTGCTTGAGTCCATATAATGATTTCTTCAACCAACAAACCATATCTCCCTAATCAATCAATTGAAATCCATTAGGTTGGTCAACATACACCTCATCTTCCAATTCACCATTTAGAAATGTTGACTTGACATCCATCTAATAAACCTTGTAGTTTTTGTAAGCAGCAAAGCAAGAAATAGTCTCACAACTTCAATTCTAGCAACAGGGGAAAAAGTCTCTTCAAAGTCAATTCCTCCCATCTGAGAATATCCTCTACACAACAATCTTGCTTTGTTTCCAACAACTTCACCTTGGTCATTCGGCTTGTTTCTAAAGACCCATTTAGTTCCAATTAAATTTTTTTCCTTAGGTCTAGGAACAAGAATCCATCTATTCTTCTTATCATTATCAATTTGTTGTAGTTCTTCTTTCATTGCTTCAATCCAATGTTCATCTTTGCATGCTTCATTGACACTGTTAGGCTCTATCTTTAAAATCAAACAATATTCTTCTGCAATTCTTCTCCTAGTCTGGACACCTTTGTTCTTATCACCTATAATATGATTTTCTAAATGATTTAATCTCACATACCTTGGAGTCTTAGGATGTTCTTGAACTTCAAGCTCTTATGATCTCTCTTTTGTACTTTCACTACTTTCTCCTTCCTCTTGATCTTTTTGATTCACCAAAATGATTTAAACTTGATTTGATGTCTGAATTTAATTTGTACTATCATTTGACCATCAGAATCATATCCATAGGTTCTAGATGGTCTAGCAATATCTTCATCAACCTTAACATTTTCACTTTCTACCATTTTCCTCAATCTCTTATTGTAGCACCGGTATGCCTTACTCTTAGTAGAATAACCAAGAAAGATTCCTTCATCACTCCTAGCATCAAACTTTCCTATATCTTCATCTCTTCTGATATAGCATTTAATCCCAAATATTTTGAAATATATAATTATGGGCTTATGTCCAGACCATAGCCCAAAAGGGGTCTTATCAGTATCACCTTTGATTTGTACCTAGTTGAGGATATAAATAGTAGTACTCACAACCTCTCTCTAATAGATATGAGGAGCATTTCCTTCCAACATCATAGTCCTAGTAGCATCTTTAACTATCATGTTCTTCCTTTCTACAACTCCATTTTGCTGAGGGGTCCACAGTGTAGATAATTATCTCCTTATCCCATGCACTTCACAAAAATATTTAAACTCATGGGAAGTGAATTCACCACCTCTATCTAATCTCAGACACTTAATATTCAGACCTGTCTTTGTCTCAACCATAGCTTTACCAACTTAGGAAGATCTCTCACTGTTAGAGTAGAACTTATCTTATTTATATTGTCAAAGTTTAAATGACACATTCTCCTACACCACAACCAAATTTCATCAACTTGAGCAATTGGACAACTTTTAATAGTAGCATTCAGGTGAAAGATGTTACCTTTTTTTTTTACCTGAAGCAATCACATTTCTGAAACTTCTCAATATTCTACATTTTCCATCCTTGAATTGAAGATTGTATCCCTTATCAACCATCTATCCAACACTCAAAATATTATTCTTCAAACCTTCAATGTATAGGATATCATCTTTATTATGCTTACCATCAAAAGAAACACATCCTCTGCCACAAATTATACCACCATTGTTATCACCAAACCTTACAACACCACCATCATACTTTTCCAGGAATACAAATTTTCTTTTATCGCCTGTCATGTGATGTGAAAATGCACTATCAATTACCCATTCATCCTTCTCTTCAACTTGAGCAGCTAGGGATTTCTCCACATTTGTACAACTAGCAGATTTAGTAGACACATGATTATTTTCCTTGATAGCAATAAATACAAAATCATCTTCACTTACATTCCCTTTGTTAGATTCATCATCTGTCACACCTTCATCAAAAACATAATAACACTTCCTTTGAAATCTAGGCTTGTTAGATCTCGGCTTAGGAACTCTTTCTCGATACCTTGATGCAAAATGACCTATCTTATTGCAAGAAAAACATTTAATAGGAAACTTTCCTTTATACTTACCTTCTCCTCTCGCTTCCCTTTCGACAATAATTTCTTCAAGCTCATTCGGTTCTCTTTCTTCTTCTTCAATCTGTCTCATTTCTTTCTCATACTTGAATAACTTTCTAGAAGAACTTTCACCTGGATCATATCTCTCCTTATCTCTTCCGGAAGTAGTGGCCTTAAATGCAGATTCTACCTTAGGAAGGGCATCACTGAATTCACTCAACTCAAAAGCAGTAAGTTTACCAATGAACATATCTTTGGTTAAATTTTTCACAGTCCAGAGCTCTTCAATAGTTGTAGCTTTGACTTTGTATGCAATAGGAAATGATATAAGCACTTTAGCAACAATATCTAATTCTTCCAACTGTCCACTAGCACATCTGATACCACACACAAGTTCATTCACTCTTTGCATGAAGGTTGTAATATTTTCATCATCACCCGTTCTCAACATTTCATATTTCCCTTTCAGACTTTGTAGCTTAGCAATCTTCACATTAGCATCACCTTCATACAAGGTTTCCAAATTTTTCTAGATCTCATAAGTAGTCTTCAGATCCATAACATTTGTCATCTCAAAATTAGTCAAAGCACTCAACAATGCTTCCTTAGCCCTGATTGTATTCAATATACTTGATCTTAGTAGTAGCAGTAGTAGGACCATTTTGAGGCATAACATACCTATTACTTGTAATGCTCCAGTAGGATTCACCAATGCATCTCAGATGACACTCCATTTGAGTCTTCCATAGAGAATAATTTTTTCCATCAAATCTCAAACTATCCTTCTTATATTTCACCATCCTAGATCACTTCAAGCTGTTAAACTTCTTCCAAGGAACTTGCTCTGATACCAATTGTTGGAAACACAAGGGCAAAAAACTAAGAGGGGGGTGAATCAGTTGTCACATAATTTCAAACTTATTAAAATTACTCACACCTATTCTAAGATCTAATTAATAACCATGAAAGCATAAATCATCAACACATTAGAAGCACACACAACACCAAGATTTTTACATGGAAACCCTGTTAGGGGAAAAGCCATGGTGGAGGTCAATCCATAAGTTTATACCTTGTTAAAAGTATAAGAAGAATAAATGAGGAATGCACATGCATTCAGGAACACTTCCTAGAGCTCACTACTCAAATACAAAGGAAGACTCACTGTCTTACAGAAACATTCAGATTACAACCATCTAGATTTTGAACTGATAAAGTAACATCTACAAATGCCTAATTACAGTTCTGGTTAAGCACATGAATACTTCTTCACTCTTATTCACTCTTCTTCACTCTTCTTCACACTCTTCTCTACCTTCAAAACATTTAGAAAATTATTCATGCACACACACTTGCTCGCTCACTTCCAAATGAAGAAACAATTGCTTATATATATCCGCAACAAGGAATTACATCGTTACATGTCGGCCTCAACAAAATAATAAGATGAATACAAACTGTTAGCCCCAAAAAATAAAGATTATTAATTTGAATCCACCAAGGTCATCCACAACATAGTGGGGACCCAAAACAATATCCTCTAACATAAAACACCTCAAACAATTATTCCTCGAAGATCCACAACACGCTTCAATCACCCTATCGGCTATGAACATGAAAAACATGAACACACAAGAGAAAATCACGGATCGCGAGCACAACAATAAATGCGAACGTGCAACACAAATAGAGCATGATCTAGAAACATCCATGAACACTGCAAGAACATTCACAACAATGCAGATTACTAGAATCACATTATCTTCTTCTAGGAACACTAGCTACAATAACAAAATAACTGTCGAAACACTGAAACTCATAATTGTTCAAATCTTCATGGAAACCTCTAAAACTTTCATTGGATAAACTAGATACACCTGAATAAAAAACCTTTAATCCACAACTTCTCACCATCAATATACTAAACTTTCCATCATACTAATCTTCACTGCTTCACAAACAACATGCAACATATTTTATTACAATTTTCTCAATATCCTCAACATATATAGTCTTAAAGACATTAATGCTAATAGTGTTGACATCAATGACAACCACATATCAGCAACATAGCCACAACATCCAACAACCTAGTCCTTTTTTGGGGTGATTTTGGGAAACTGATCTAAGGCATGTTTTAGCCAAATGGGTATCGAGATCCATAGAAATCTTTGAGAAATAAGCACACTAGGACTAGATCGCCAGAACTTGTGGGAATGTACCTTTTTCCTTTTCAAGAGATTCGAAGGGGGAATCTATAGACCTCAACCTGCACCTCTTCTCTTAGTAATTTCCCAAATCTGGAATTGCAGAATTCGACATGTGGGTGTCTTTTTGTGAATGTTTTTCCCTAGTTCACAAGGAGATGTCCTAACAAGTCTTCAATCCATCCTTGAATGACCTCCAAACCTATAAAATACCTAAATCAACAAACACACACAAAGAAAGAAGAAAATATTGGATGTTAGGATATAGGAGTTTGCCTTGGTCAAACCCCTTTGTAGATAATCAAATCAAAAAATGAAATAATACAAGAAAGCATGAAATATGGAATAGTAGCTTTAGTACCTTTCCATGGAGATAGATCTTGAATTGCTGCAACAATCCAATCCTTGAATGTTTCAGCAAAAGATGTCTTGATGACCTAGGATGCAAACCCTAGCTTGCTTGAGAAGGAGTGGATGATGAGTGAAGAGTTGTGAATAATGAATGTGTCTAATGAGAAATTAGGGTTTTTAGGCTTATTTATAGGAAATGCACCTAAAAAAAATTGTTATTTGATCCTCAAGGTTGACATGAAGGATAAATAGACCAAAACCCTAACTTTTCTCACTCAAAACCCTGAAAATCGCTCCAATGGGACTAAGTCGCCACCTTGGGTGACCTAGTCCACTTGGACAAGACTAATTCGCCTAGATGGGTGACCTAGTCCTACAGGGGCCCTTTTTCTAGTTAGTTTGTTTGGGAGTGAAGACATTACGTTTATATGATGATTTTATTAGATATTTGATCAAATTAAGCCTTGGGATGCATAATAAGGGGTCATAGGGGCCTATAAATGATGATAATAATTGGTTATTTTGGTCCAAAATCCATAGGCAAGGCTCCAAATGAGTGAAAAATGTTAAAGGCTACACTTTTTGGTGACACATTTAGCCCCCACTTTAGTGAGAGGATGAAATTGCTTCAAATTCATACTAAAGTAGCCCAATGGAGATGGTGAAGAATGAGAAAGAGAAAGGAGGTGGTCAAGCCCTCATAATTTAGGATTCTAATCCAAAAATACATCAATGCAAGAAGACATTCAAGGGTGAATGATTTTCAACAAAATAAGATGCATGATCATGTGATGACGAGGATTGGAATGAAGAGAAGAAGGAAAGGTGAAAAGTTGGATCAAGTTTTGACTATTTTTCCAACTAGTTGTGGATCAGATCTAGGCTGTTTGTCCAAAAAGAGCAGGTGGTTTAGTGAGAAAGTCATGCCAGTGTCGAATTCCCATCGTATAATGAGAAAGTCATGCCAGTGTGTTAGCTTCCCATTATACTAACTATACCAAAGTTACCTTGCTTGATAAATTTGATAAGGCACCACAATGCTTTTATTAATGCTTTTGAATTTGAATGTTATGTAAAGATTTTGTTGAAGGGGATTTTGATTTGTTCATGTGAGGTCTCATTCTTAGGAAGCATTGTGCCTATTGTCTCCAAGAGAGGACAAGTCGGGGTGTCAAATCTTTATCCACGGGATTCCTCATTCGCATGAGGCCACTTCAGTTGATCATACACTCTTGGAAGGCACCAAACCCAATGACACCACCAAGGAGAGCACACATCACAAGAAAAAGAAAAGTCACACCATGGAAAATGATGTCATCTATGCATGCCCCCACTTTAAAGTGATTGCTACATCATCACTATGAGCAAGTGCTTTAAAGTAGCCAAGGATGTAGGGAAGAAGACATGAGAGCTAACTTGGAAAGCTCTATGTTAAGTCATATGTTTTAAAAGTAAGTTGTCATGAAAAGGGGTAGTCTGTCACATGCAAGTCCATCATAAGACATGTCATCCACGTCCCAAGCTTTCTTTTATAAGTTAATGGAAGGTTAACGACTAGTCCAAAGAGAGGATGTCAAGTAACATATGAGGGAAAAGGCTAACTACCCCTTTCCCCTAGACTTAGTGTAGGAAAAGTTTGAGCTTGGAGAGATGATGGTATGTTTCTCCTTGCGAGGGATGTAAGACATACAATAGTGAGTGTGCTATGACCCTATAAATATTACAAGGAAAGGAGTAACAACTAATGTTATTTATGTGGATAAGGGAACAAGGTTTTGACAAAGCGAGCCTTGATGGTATACACTTTGTCATATAGGTGAGTAATGTCATCATAACTTGGATAGTGTGAGATGTTATTCTTGGGTGGGGGAAAGATTAGAGGATTCTTAGGAAGTCCAAGAGTAAATGGGGATCTAATGGACACTTACGTATGCATAACCTTAGCGGGGTTGGGTTGATGTATCTCTAGGAAAGGGAAATTGAGTATCATCGTTTTACTATTACCCAAGGAAGAGATATGACTATTATGTGAAAGGAGTGCAACCATGTTGTTGTTTTATTCCACCATGAGACCTTCCTCAATAGGAGAGTTTGTAGGAGAACTACAAACAAGATGTTCAAGACATTCATTGTTTGGTTCTACACTATTTACTTCATCACTAGTAAGGGAATGATCCATAGTTGAAGTGTCTTGTTCTATCATAATATCTTCTTCACTAATAGGAGAGATATTAGGAGAGGGGGAAAGTTGATTGGTGTGATTGTTGGTGGTTGCATTATTTTCCTCTAAGGTGTCATTCACTTGTGCCATAGCATATATCCTAGGAGGAGAGCTTTTTGGAAAGTGACAAACAATAGGTTTATCACATGGCATGATTAGAGTTGGTAAAGTAGCTTGATTGCTCATAGGATAGGCATTAAGAGAAGGATAAATGGGAATTATATGGTTACAAATGATTGGAATATTTTTTCAAATAGACTCTTGCAAATGTGAGGAATATTAGGAAGGAGAGAAATAATGCTATAACTCTCAATCATTGGGTTACTTGATACCATCATGTCCTTATTTATTAAATCATGATAACAACTAAGGGAGGTGTTGGGAGAGGTTTGAAGAATAGTTAAGGTAGTAACCATGATTTTAGCTTCATGTGTTATAAGGTCTGTGCAAGAGGGAGGAGGGGGAATACAAGCAACACCATCATGATTGTCAATGATTGTGTTTCCTTTCCACAAGATACCTTCATCACCAATGAGAGATATATCAAGAGAAGAACAAATTTTCTGATTATCATGGTTATTAATGCTTACGTCCTCTTGTCGAAAAGCTTTAGTGGATGAGCGAGGAGAGATGAATTCATCAAGTGCTTCATCTAGCATGTCCAAGTAATCGCTACTAAAGGGCTTAAGAAGGGTGCGAGTGGCTGTTTGTGATGTTAAAGTGTTGTACTCATTTTGTAATAAATTTGATCTAAATGAACTAGGAACTAATGTTGAAAATGAAAATTGCAAAATTCTAATTGCTATGAAATGAAATATAATCGAAGCTATGCAAACTTAAAATGTAATGTAAAGACATAGAATGCAATTCAAGTTTCAGATTTCAAATGTAATTTACTGATTTTATCGAAAATAAAATGTTGTGAATGCAAAATGCAATTTAAGCAATGCATGAAATGCACCAATTTAAGCTAGATTGAGAAAAATGCATGTAACAAAAAGACAACCCACTAATATAGATAGTTAAAGGCAACAAACATAAGCCTAAAAACAAGGATTTTAGCCATGTAAATAGAAGTTTCAGAGGCCTATAGGGACTAGGTCACCCAAGGTGGTGACTTAGTCCTCCTAGTGGTTTTTTAAGAATTTTTTGATTTTTCTATTTGATTTTGATGGTGTCAAGGTTGTATGATGCATACCTAAAATGTAAATGTAGAATTTTAGACAGTTTGTAATGATTTAATATGCAAAAATGCAACCTAAATGCACTTGCACTAATACAAAATTTCAAACCCTAGAATGCAACTGAACTAATGCAAAATGCAATGGAAGATAATTCTAGGATGAAGGACTCTAAATCAAAAAGGAAGGGATGCAAACATCCGGTTCAACAAAATGTAACATAGATTTCGGTACCCACTAGACTTTCTAACACTTCTAGGGTTTTTCACGTAAAAGGAGAGAGGTAGGCCAAAATGCTAATGTTACATTCAAGATTATAGGTTTAATGAGGGATTTAAGGTGTAGTGTGTGATATGGAATGCCCTAAATGCTATAATATTAAAATAGAAATAAACTATATTAATGTAAAACTACCCAAAATGAATTATGCTTGGAAACACATGTAGATATGCAATAATTAAATTAAACAACCTATGAAAGCTTATGAAATAAGATAGAAAATTGTAAAACTGGAAATGTGTACCTAGGAATGAGTTGCAGACTTGGGGGAACTTCAAAATTTGGAAAAAATGATTTTTGAGTCTGGCAAGACACTTGTGCCAAGTTGGGTGACCTAGTCCAATTTTGGGTTGATTTCGAGAAACTAATCTGAGGCATGTTTCAACCAAATGGGTATCTAGATCCACAAAAATATCTGAGACATAAGCACACTGGGACCAAGTCACCACAACTTGTGGGAATGTCCCTTTTTCCTTTTCAAGAGATTCAAAGGGGCAATCTATAGACCTCAACTTGCACTTCTTCTCCTGGTAATTTCCAAGATTTGGAATTGTAGAACCTGGCCTGTAGGTGTCTTTCTGTGAATGTTTTTCCCTAGTTGACAAGGAGATGTCCTAACAAGTATTCAATCCATCCTTGAATGACCTTCGAACCTGCAAAATACCTAAATCTACAAACACACACAAAGAAGGAAGAAGAAAATATTAGATGTTAGGATATAGGGGGTTGCCTTGGTCAAACCCCTTTGTAGATAACCAAATAAAAAATGAAATAATACAAGAAAGCATGAAATATGGAATAGTAGATTTAGTACCTTTCCATGGAGATAGATCTTGACTTGTTGCAACAATCCAACCCTTAAATGTTTCAGCAAAAGATGTCTTGATGACCTAGGATGCAAACCCTAGCTTGCTTCAAAAGGAGTGGATGAGGAGTGAAGAGTTGTGAATAATGAGTGTGTCTAATGAGAAATTATGGTTTTTAGGATTATCTATAGGCAATGCACCTAAAAACATATGTTATTTGATCCTCAATGTTGAAATGAAGGAGAAATAGACCAAAACCCTAACTTTTCCCTCTCAAAACACTAAAAATTGCTCCAATGGGACTAGGTTGCCACCTTGGGAGACCTAGTCCACCTGGACAAGACTAATTTTCCCATATGGGCAACCTAGTCCTATAGGGGCCCTTTTGCCAGTTGGATTGTTCAAGAGCAAATAAATCAGGTTTATATGATGATTTTATCAGATATTTGATCAAATTAGGCCTTGGGATGCATAATAAGGGGTCATAGGGGCCTATAAATGATGATAAAAATGGGTTATTTTGGTCCAAAATCCATAGGAAAGGGTCCAAATGAGTGAAAAGTGTCAAAGGCTACAATTTTTAGTGACACTTTTGTTTAGGGCTAAAAGTTTCTCTACAAGAATTTTGAAAACCTCATCCTCCTCCATAGATGAACTAGAAGGAGAAGCAGGTGGAGTAGGAATGAGAGGGTCTTCCCCAAAGGGACTAAAAAAACATGCATTTATTCTAGACGTCAATTCTTCACAAGCAAGACCCATAGTGACCTTCATAAAATCCATCTCTAAATATTGCATGCATCTTCTAAAAATGTGCCTAAAGGTTGTAGATTGAGTTGGAAATCTCATAAATTGTTACAATAAATAAATCTACAATAGAATTGAGATGTAGGAGAAGAATTATCGACACAAAGAAATGGAAACAAAGGGTTCACATCAGGTTCACCAAAATGTAGAGAAGGGGGACCCGTCACCCCCAGGTCTACAAGTCATTGGAGATACCTAAGGAATAGGCTACCCTAAACTACCTCGAGTTTTCTAGATAGATCGAAAAGAATAAAGTACTAAGGTTGAAAAGGAAGGTTGAATAGTCTATTGCTTTCGTTCCACTAAAACCAAATGTTCACAAGGTTAGAAGAATCGAATTCCAAGGTTTGGTCCACTTCCCAGACAAATCACTATCTAAGGATGACAATGTAGATCTCAAACTCTAGTGTGGTGTGCTAGTGTCCTAGTGAAATGATGGCAACCATACAGACAAAGGTCCATAAAATAGAAAAAAGCATAAGGAAACCTGCTAACTACTTGACTATGTGATGTTTTATGCTTTGACAAAATGTGGGGAAAGTACAAAAAATACAAATATAAAAAAAGAAAAACTAGAAATAAGCTTTTGCAAAAATGATGAAGAAAGGGAGAAAATGTACCTTTTCACTGATGAGTTGATTCTTCAAGTATGTCCACCAAAAGATATCTGCACACACGAAAACAAGAAAAAATTTGGGCTATATTTGAGGTCTTCCTCAGTTAGATCCCTATTTTGGTGTTCCCAACTCCACAGATAGTGAGATAGTCTAAGTAGAGAGCACAAATAGTTAGAATTCTACTCAATAAACAAGAAGATGCAAATTGATAATAGTGAACAATATCATCTTCCCAACTATGAGAACTCAAGGCTAATAACAGAAGGAAGAATATTGATGATCTTCCAATGGATATGGTGTTGCAACAAGAATGTTGTGTTGGAGCCAAAATGAAGATATTGTAGCTAAGAGATGTAGTGTAGAAGCACATGAATGAAAGTGAATGCCGAAAAGAGTGAAGAAAGTGAAAAAAATCTAATAGAGTGTGAAGGAATAAAATTTAGAACATTTGAATTGGAAAAATGGTGGTATAAGGGTTGAATTTTGTCGGTCAAGGAGGTAGCAGATGTTACACTTTGCACCCAATAGGAAACTTAAAATTTATATAGAATTCAAGGGCATGAATCCTATTAGGATGACAACATAGTGCATGGACATCCATGTAGCATCCACACATCCCCCATAGAGATTCCTCCACTGATGTAAAATAACATGACCAAGTGGAAGGAGAGAGGTGGTGGTAGAGGATTCACATCATCAAGTTTACATTTTCTAAGGTAGGGGTGATGAAATGGGGAATTTACCTAGGGGTGGAAACTTGTTCCATTACACAATAATTACCATTTTCATGATGGTAATTACTATTGGGGAAGATTATTACAATGTGTCTCTCAAGTCCCACTAGATCTACCAAAAATTACTAATTATTTCCAATGATTTGATCTTCACAAAATAAATTGTGCATGAAACACTAGCAATGGAAGGGATTGGAAGTTAATTAGTGACCAAAAATTCAACATGTGTGATAAAAAGTTAGTCTCCTTGTAAGATTTTCAATGAGCTCACACTTGTCACTAGAAGAGGTGATGTAGAGAGACTCCCTCTAGCTCTCAGACACACTCAAACTATTAAAGTTTAGATTGCAACAAAACAAGAACAATTTTTATTAAATAAAATTTGCAAAAAAAAATATATAATATATTGGCCAACCATGGCCTCTCTCAACATGCACACAATCTACTCTCACTCTCACACAATCACTTCAATTCTATCAACCTCAATGTTATTTCTCCTTCTACAATTTGATGTAGATTAAAACTCTATATCTTCCTTGCTAGGAACTCTTCTTCTTTCTTGCACTATTTTCTATTCTAATCTTCAATATATTGTATAAAACTTAGCCTTGCATAGCTTCTCATGCTCTAATTCAATCCCATCATACGCTACAAAACTTTTCATTTATTCCTACATTGCCTTATCTTCTCTTTCTATTGTTATGAGCCTCTAACAAAGGTGTTTCTCATTTCACATCTACCTCTTCACCTTCTCCCCTATTATCTCTTTTATTATTGTTTTAATCTTCTAAAAGATAAATTTCTTTTTTTTTGTCTTCTAAGCACTGCTCCAATTTTTTTTTTTTTAATGAGATATTTCAGCCTCTCAAGGGGCATTACCAGATGCTACATTGCTAAGAAGTAATTATTTTTTGTATTTCAGCCACACCCTCATTAAATAATTTTAGATTATTTTCTAATTAAGATACGTATCTCTTTGATGCATTGGAATTCTATGACTTATCTCAATTTTTTAATTTAAAAGAGAAAACCTCTTCAATTTTTCTCTAAACAACTCTAATCTTTCATTTTTTTTTTTTACTATTTTTGAATCTCAATGTCATGCCAACTTCTTCCCTTTGTAGTAAAATGGTACTACATGTATTAATGGAGAAATGTATGATAAATTATAACTTTGTAATATGGCTCATGAAGTTGCATAATCATATTGGAGAAGAAACTTTACTTTGTGACTTAATTGTTGTGTGGGGAGTGCAGAATTGGGTACCAACATGTGAAAAATTCAAAAATTCTCTGAATTGCATGAAATTTGGCAAGTAGGCTTTGAATGATGTCATCATATCCTTTGAAAAATGATTTCAATCCATCCCTCATAAATTTGAAAAATTTAAACTTTTCATAAACCCACAACACACTCCCACAACACACTTCTGACATTAAAATTACAAATTTATAGCATTAATTTCTCCAAAATAGTGAAAGATATTCTAGTGTAGGAAAATGTAACTCATTAAATTTTATCACTTGTTTGGGCCCTCCTAATTTAAATTGGACTTAATATTTCCTTAATTTAGTGTTGTTAAATGTACCTCTTTACATTTACACACTTATTTGGGCTCTCTTAATTAATTGAGCTTAATTATGCCTTAATTGGCCCTTTAATTCATTTTGCAAGCCTAATAAATTAAATTTTTTAAAGGGGAAGCTCAACATTAATTAATGCCTAAACATAACTCTTTACATTGAGCAATGTGTGTCCTAGGTTTATGGACCTAGGACCCATTCACCCATGGGCAAATGGCCCTAAACATTAGGACCTAAATTTAAATTATTATTTTTGCATTATTTTAACATTTTCAAATCCATAATTCAATGTTAGCTTGTGATATTTTAATTTCTAGAAATTAAGGATACATACCTATACGTACAAGGTTATTTCACTATGTTTAACCTGTATTTTCAAGTTTTCAATGACAAGAGCTAAGGTTATGATAAAAGTAATTCAAGAGAAAATATATCAGAGTTTTATTGTAGCATTAAAGATCAAATCATCATATTAGAGTCTTCTTGCATCATGCATGTTTTTGGAGCTAACATTGTGATGTAGGTTTAATGATCAAGTCAAGCATTCAAAGTATCATTCAAGCAATATTCAAGTGCCAAGATCCACATCCAATTCAACCATTTCATGAAAGCTACAAACCTCCTAAGATCTCCATTATCAAGGTTTCAATCAAGGGTTTGTTGAGTGGTAACATAGCTTTGTTCATTCTTCATTCCCTCTTTCATGTTTCATTTCATTTCAAGGTTTGAATACAAAAATGGGGTTTAACTAAGGTAAAACCCTATTTATCCAAAACAAAAATTGTTCTCTCTTGTATGTGTGATTGCAGATTTAGTTTGAAGAAGACTTGAGGACCTTTTAAAGTGCAAGATTTAATTTTTTTTCAAAGTTGTAAAAGTTGTGAAAATTGTTGTCATCTCATGGAAACTAAGATCTTGAAGTGATTTCTAAAATTCTAATTGTGAAACCTTGGAAAATTGGAAGATTTAGATTTGCACCAAAGGCTCATAAAAGCTATCAAAAAAAAAAATTGAACTTGGACCCATTCGCCCATGGGCAAATGAGTCCCAAATATTCTTCTGAAAAGAACTTTTGGTGACTGATACACATGTTTCTCCCCTTCTATGATCTACAATCTATTTTTTGGTTCTGCAAATATTGAGTTTATTATTGTTGTTTCAATTGTTAGATTGCAGTTTGGTGTTGATTTTCTATTTTTTCATTTTTATCCCCAAAGTGTTCTTTGACCTTGACCCCCATCCTTCAGTCATGAGGAAATCTAAATATTCTCACACTGATTTGATTCACCTAAGGGTTGATAATGAATTGTTTGTGTTGATCTCATTTCCTAATGAAATAAAGGAAAATAGGTCCCTCACCCCACACATTTTCATCAATCCATATTACCCCTAACCTATATTTTTCTTTGTTTTAGATATAAATTTGGTAATTTTTATACATTTTACATGATACCTCCAAGAATTTTCATACAAAAGGATTTTACTTGATTTTTTATGGATTTTCTAGAAATAATTTTTAAAACTACCCATGGAGCCTTAAAACGGTGCTTTGGCAAAAACTTCAAATTGATAGTTTGAATGCACAACACAGTTCCTTATGATGGGAGATGCCAAAATAAATTTGAAAAAAACAAAAAATAAAATAAATAACTACAAATATTTTTGGTTGATGCAAATAGCTTGTTCACCTCGGATGCTCTTGCATCAAACACACCAAGTAGAAATATTATGAGCATAGGCTCATGATGGTGGAGTTGAGTGATAGAATCACTCTTTGAGATTGTGAAAAATCTACATCAAACTCCATCACTATATCAAGTACGCCAAAACTATATCTTCCTTTTCTTCCAACACCTCTTCAGAACACATTCCATCTCCTTTCGAAAACACTACATTCTCTTCCTTCTCCTCGTGGACTCATGTCCACCAAAGTCTGACCTCCTCCACCAAATTATCTTTATTCCCTTCTCTTCATTCATGGAATCCATTCCACCAATAATCGTCCACCTCCACCAAAACCCACTAGAAACATCCTGTACCCTTTCTACACACAACTCTACAATTACATCTTCTACTTCCACTTTTTCAAAAAAATAAAAATTGACATAATTTACTTCTTTCTTTTTTGTACAGCTACAAAATCATCCTTCACTATGACATCTCCCACATCCTCGCCAACAAAAACTTTTTGTTCATCCCCCTTCGCTGCAACAACGAGATTTAAAATCCATTCTTCCTCAATCACCAACATTTGTGCGAACAAATCATCATCTTCACCATTCATTTTGATCTCTTTACTCCTCAGTTCCTTCTTTTCTTCTATTTTCATCGTTGGTAGAATGATGTGACTCTCCCTCATCTTTTTTAGCTATGAAATTTTTTGTGAGGGTCATGTCACTTTATATATTGAAGGCAAAGTGATTGGTGAATCTATCAACCAAGTCACCCCATGTCTGAATCCCTAGAGGAAGGTGTGCAAACCAATATATATTCTATCCTAGAAGACTTTGTGGAAATAGTCTCATCAAATAAGTAAGTTCATATGAAATGTCCATACATGTGTTAAATTCTCATATATGTTCCATTGGATCCCCTTTCCCTTTGTATTTGGTAAGAGTTAGTGGATTGAAATGAGGGAGAAAATGTGGCATGTATAGATTTATATCAAATGGATAAGGACACAATTCCTCCATAGAATATGTCTTCTTAGTGTTCCCAAATTGCATATTTTCATTTGTTGTTGTATTGCTTGTATTTATTGCATCAAGGTGTCTATGAGAGATAGTGTTGTGTTTGGCTGACTTTGCATGATGGAATTAGTGTCAAATGTTGGATTTGAAGTGGTATTTTATTGCATGGGACCTTGTTGATGTTTATGTTCGAATGTTGCATTGGTGTTGGTTTGATTTGGAATGAGATTGGTATTTTGACTTGTCCCAAAGTTGATGTTTATGTTTGGTATGCCATTTTAAAATTGTGGTGTTGGACCTTGATTGGCATTTTAGAATTGAGATGTTTGACCTTCATTTGTGTTTTGAAATGATGGTATGGGACCTTGATTTTTATTTTTAAATGATGGTGTAGGCCCTTGATTTTCATTTTGAAATGATGGACCTTGATTTGTGTTTTGAAGTAATGGTGTAGGGACTTGATTTTCATTTTGAAATGGATTTGGTACCTTATGTGGAACAATGTGTCTCCTCCTTGATTTATTGGGTTTATTTTGAGATGTGAAACCTTGATTTGTGTGTTGAAATAGAGGATTTATGAATCTCATACCCATGGGGTTTGATGATGACGCACCAAATGTAAACAAAATTCCTTGTGTTGTGGCATGAGTTCTCTTGTTTCCAAATTCTAGCAGATTAGGAATGTGTACGTTTGTTTCCATGTGTGTTGTTGTCCCAAGTGGTAGGCTAGTGAAAATTTGGTGTGAGGATGATATTCATAATGAGAATTTTTTTTGGGTGAAACCTTGGTTTAGTCCTTGTGTAACTCCCTCTACAAGTTTGGAAACATCATAGCCTTGAGGAAGTTTGACACCTTTTTTAGCTAGTGCATAAAAGAATTTGTTTGGATCAACACATACAAGCTCATCTACAATGCATATAATCCTTGGATCTTGGAAGGCTCTTTCAATCTCTTCTAGAGTCAAGTGCTTGTTGAATTATGTTAAGCCAAGGTTATCAAATGTGTTTGGTGATTCTCTTTCTGGTGTTTCTCTTTACAATGGTGAAGATTGATTTGAATTTGATCCAAGGTTTGTGCCATGAGGAGGACTAGAAAAGAGGTCATTTGAGGAATCCATGCCCTTTATTTTACCTCATGATCTTGTTTCAACCATGTAAGACTTGCAAGGTGAATATGATAATGCAAATATGCTAAATGCAAAATAGAAGTATGAGACTAAGCTATGTTTTTATCTTTTTTGGATTTTAAGGACATGATAATGCACCTAAGACTAAGGTTTGGGATGCAATGATGATAAGGACCTTGTGATCAAAATATATGGCATGAAAATGGAGCTAAATGATAATAAGTGATGTTAAATGACACTAATGATATAAACCTTAAGATATAAGAAAAAGGAGGCTAACCAACCTATGGTGATCCAAGATTATAAACCAAATTTTCATTGACCTTTATGAGGACCAATATTGAGAGAATGATAATTTGAGAAGATGGTCTAAACTAAGACACAAGTTTGAGACCCAATTTTGACAGTGACAATGATGATAATGGTGATGGATAGATTTAAAGATAAAGGTCAATGAAATTTTGAAGAAGCAACCATGAATTGTCCAAAGGCTTGGTAAGCTTCCAATTTTTGAAACCTCAAAGGTGTGTGCAACTTAATCCAAATCTAAGATAAAATATGATAGGAAAGGATGGACAATGCAACCTAAATGTGATGTAATCCTAAATTAAAATGATGGAAATGGATATATCGAACTCTAAAAGTCTAAGGTTTAGATGATAATATTAGTTTGAAGATTATTTGGATCAATATTGGGCAAGTATTCTTTGAAATTCTGATAATCGAGCAATTATGGTTTACTATTAAACAAATGCAGTTCTAATAGATACAGGTTTCTAGTTAATAGATTTGATGAATTGCAGTAGATGCAGGTTTGTTTCTATTAAATGTAATGTAGAATATTAGTTGTGGTTTTTTGGTGAACAAATGTGACTTCTAGTTTGTAGTTGTAGGTCTATTTTCATCAAATATAGTTAACAGAGAGTTTATTTGAAATTTTATGGTTTCAACTAGTTTTCATTTTGGAAATTTTTTGAAATGTGACTAAGAATATTCTAAATAAACTAAAAACACTTTGAAAAAATATTGGTTTGGCTGTTGACTTGTGACAATTTTGAAATGTGGATGTGTATGGTCAGAGGCTATTCACCCCAATTTCTACTGGTATAAAAACATATTGAAAATAATCAAGCACTACATATCCCTAAGGTCAATGTCCAATGGTACAACGCTCAGTCCAACAACTTGGGATCTCCTTTGATGCGAGTGAGGGACACCCTTTTGGGTTATGTATCAACTCTTATCTATGAGAGTGGATAGATAGGGGCCTTCTGGAATGGAAGGATGGCCCAAATCACCCTCTCCCTTGAAAGTTACAAGTAAAAACAAGTAAATTATGCTACATCAATAATTCCCATCTCATACAAGGGAGCCATATGGTGAGTAACTTTCAAGATGCATTGCTACACCCTTGCACTAAGAGTGATGCCAAGATAAGTCAAGCAAAAAGGGTGGTTACTAAAATGGTGTCTAGTCACAACTCAAGGACTTGCCACTATACAAACATCCATGAAGCCACTTAAGGCTTTAACCAATCCTACTAGTGGTACTAACGATACCTCACATAAGTGATGTGGGTAGCTCTAACTTTCATAATGACATGATACATCAACAACTAATGGTAATTTTCCCTTGGGATTTCGCCTAATACTTTTATATACCAACCTAAGGGAAAATTTGGTTTGACTCACCTTTGAATTCTTCATATTGATGTGTCTCTTATGTAGGCCCAACAAAAAAATAAAAATAAGATGTAATGATTTCTCTTCACCCAAGATAGCATGGAGTACAAGTGGAGAGGATACTCTCAATACACCTTATGGGATCTACTACAAAAGTGTGCAAGTGTACACCAAACACGGTAGACAATCATTCATTAATTAACCCAAATTGAAAGGTGCATACTTTAATAAAACACTCAAATGCAAGATGTGGTTCATTTTATCCTACATGAGTGTGATATGAAAAGTTGTTCATTTTAAAACCAAATGAGTGAAGGATGCAATTTTTTGTTCATTTTAAGCCTCATGAATGTAGAGATGTAATTTGTTGTTCATTTTAGATCTCATGAGTGTAAAGATGAATATTTTTGTTCATTTTAAGCCTCATGATTGTATAGATGCAGTTTTTTGTTCATTTTAGATCCCCATAATGTGTGTTAAAAAACAAAATGCTTTCTACTTGAAAAAAAACAAGAAAAAAACATTGCAAAACCACAAGTTAGATCTCCTTGATGAGAGCCACATGCTGAGAAAAAGATATTAGTAAACCAAAACCCTAACCTAAAGAAAACCCAAAAAATAAAAATTGAACGAAAACTCAAAACTAAAAATTTATACCTTCATAGTTAGTTGTGGCATTCTGGCAAACAGTTGTGGCTCACAAATACAGTGAATGCGGTTAAGATTTTATCAATTGTATCACCCTAGCTTTTTTTTATTGTAGCTCAAGACCCTTCAGTTGCAACATTTTTTAAATTTCATCATTTTTCCTTCAATTGCATTGTCATTCTTCACAAATGCGGCTCATGAACCAATAACATAACAAAAATAAAAACAACAACATAGGTTTCTCTACACATTTTATAAGATTCACATCATGTTCATCAATGTAAGATAGGGAGATTCAAAATATAAAATAACTAAGACCAAGTAGCAACCACTCTACCTAAGATCTAAGCCCAAATCCCAAATATAAACATGAGGTATAAATGATCAAAGAGAGAAAATAAGAATGAAAACATAAAAGAAAACACATCTATCATGGTTGGTTATCTCCCTTGCTTCTCCTCAAATCTGATTTTGTAATCTTTCCCTCAGTTTCAAAGTATTCAAACACTTACAAGTGACAGTGATATGGTAGCATGAATGTTGGAGAATGTGGTTGTAAAGCCAGAATGGAGGAGAAGACCTTCTTTTATAGAAAAGTTTTTTGAATGGACCGATGAGATTGATCTTCTAGAAAGATGCTAGGATCAACAATGTCCAAGATTCATGCACCAAAAACTAGTGGGATAGGTATGACTATGAATAGAAAGTCAAGATTCTTTGGAGACCAGAGACAATCAACAGACTAGATTCAAAAAGAGAAAGTGGAGGGAAGGTAATGAAGGAATTATATAAAATTATTTAATTCATGGAAGGATTATCTTACCATATTATTTAATTTTGTAAAAGATATGGAGGAATAAATAATAATTTTAGATTATTTATTTATGGAGAGAGGGAAATGAATACTTAATTTAAGATGATTATGCAACCATTTAAATTAGATATAGAGGAAAAGTGGTAAGAGGGAGTCAAATAATTTTAATAATTATTTAACCATAGAAGAATGAAAAGATCAAAGAACAAATAAATAATTAAGAATAATTATTTAACTATAGATGAATAATGAAGAGAAAATAATTAAATAAATGATAATTTATTTAATTATAGAAGGAAAGAGTGTTAGTGACGAAATTAAATAAATTGATCAAAGGAGAATAAAGACCAATAAATGAATTAATTAAATAATTAAAATTATTTAATTAATAGACGAATGTGTTCAAAGACAATAATTAAATAATTATATGATATTGCTATTAGGATTCAACTGTGTAGTTTTACGAGTCAAACTCATTGACCCATGTTTCATGAGTTTGACTCATAGAACTACATAGTTGAATACTGATAGAAATATCATGATTTGACATGTGGTGTAAGATACCTCCTACTTATAAGTAATTATAATTATTTAATTATGCAAGGAAGAAGACCAAGACAATGGAAAAATGATGCTTGTAGACTAAGACGTTTTTCAGTGTCTACAGACATAATTAGGTTGATTTTTTATTTTTTAGTTTTTGTCCCAAAAGTGTTGTTTGACCTTGACCCCCGTCCTGAAAGCATAAATAAATTTGAATATTCTCACATTGATTTGATTCACCTAAGGGTTGTTATTCAATTCTTTGTGGAATTTCATTTCCTAATGGAATAAAGGAAAATAAGTTCAATATATCCCACTTTTTCATCAATCCATTTTGATACAAACCTACCTATTTTTCTCTATTACATTTTGGTGAACCCCCCTTTCTTAAACCATAACACCCTATTTTTTCTCTGTATCAATACTAAACTGTATTGATTTTTATTTCATATCTCATTGAGAGTTTACTAACTATAAATAATTAATTTTACAATTTAATTTAACTTGAAATACAATACTAATTACTTTTATAAAAATTAATTAAACTAAAATTAATAAATTAAAATTTTTAGAGTCAATTTAAATATTGTAAGTAATTATCCTTCAAAATTTCATGTAAAAAGATAATCAAAATGTTTAAAAGTATTTAGAAAGAAGTTAGCAAATTATAATTTTATTTAAACAATTTATTAGAAAAACATTATTTTCTATTAATAATATGAAATTTCCATAGTCCATGATAATAATGCAATTATAAGACTACTTATTATTTTTCATAATATAATAAATAAAATCTATAAAATATTATTAATTTAAAAAATATATGAAACTATTACAAAATAAAAAAATGCAATTAAGAAAAAAAATTCTTGTTATTATTATCAAGATACTATTCTTTTCGTTTTATAAATTTTTCCAACGAACTTTATGAATTTTCTATATGCTTTTATACTAAGACTTTATATAACTTATCTAAAATTTATATAATTTATTAATTAATTAAAAATAATTTATGATTATTATTATTATTATTATTTGATCGATAATAATAGTTTTTTTTATTAGTAATATAGCAAAGTTATATTATATTTTTGAAATTAATCCCTACCAATTACATTCAAAGATTGTCTACTAAGCAAATGCTTTCTCCAAAAATCATTCCCCCTTACAACATCTAATTAGATAATAGTTCTAAAAAATTCTTTAGATTTTACAAATTTATCATTTAACAGCTACTACCCATTCCCCAAACTGTTCTCAATTTCCTATAGTAAAAATGGGATTGACCCCAAAATTTCTATCTCAGAGAACAAGACAAAAACAACAGACAAAAAATAAAATTCAAGAATTGATGGTTACGCAGAGATTCTAGACGTGCTACCCAAGTACATTGGATATTTTGTCATTATCATCTTTTGTTTCTTCGTCATACGTAACCCTTTCTTCTCCAACATTTTTTCTCTAGCTTCAACTTTGAGTTCCACAATTACCTCCTCGACCTCCATCAGTTCCACACAAAGCTTTAGTTCTTTCCACCCACGGTCCGCTCCTTCCCTCCACTGGGCTTTGATTCTTCCTCCTGGCCATTGAATGAAAGGTCGATACTTCTCGGCTTCTTCATAATCTTCATCTTCCATTCCTTCACTCAAGTCCAATCCTTCACCCAATATGGCCCATTCCAAGATACTTTCCAAGTTCTCTAAGAAATCCTCATGCACCAGAGTTTTAATCACTCTTCTCACCTCCTCCACCGGCTCTCCCAAGTCTAAACCCCATGTCATGATCAATGATTATACGTCCATATTCATCTGGTATCTATGCTTCAAGTCTCCAAAGCCTTTGCCCAGAATTAGTTGGACTGATTGTGCCACTTTCTCATCCTTAAAGAGGAACATTCCTCTTAACCTCTTCTTTGTTGCCTTACAGAAAAAAGGATTTAGTTTTCTCCTCGACTGCAGTGAAAAATTAGCCTCCATTTCTTCTCTATCACTCTAGTTTCAAAGTCACCTAATTCCACTTACCTGTGTGCTTTCTTTGCCACCAAAAACACTAAGTGTCGAGAAAGTCGAGATGTGTATCTTTAATACAAAACACATTGCTAGCCTATGCCATTAATGTTGAATGTACGTCTAGTGCTAACAACCAACTCAACATAGATTCTTCACTTGCTTCAAAAATTTCAAAATCATGCTTTTATTCTCTAAAATTAACTCCCTCTTGCATTTATTGCATCATTAGGATCTTCCTCCAAATCTATTTGACTTAGATCCTCAATTCTTATTTCACCAACCTCTGTAAATGTTAATGCCCATTTTGAGAGGATATCTGCTTCCATATTTCTAGCTCTCCTTACATGACTTACTTTAAAGTCATCAAACAATGATAGTTCTCCATTGATTTTTCTAATCACTCCCTGCAAATGCCAAGCATCGATACCTCCTTTCATTACTGCTTGGATGATTACTAGATAATAACCTTCCAAATGAACCCTTGTTGCCCCTAGCTTCCTGACTAGTCTGATTGTCATTAAGGTTGTTGTTGCTTCAACCACATTGTTAGTCCCTTCCTCCAACCTCATTGCTCCTAAGGCCAACACATTTCTACTCCAATCATGAACAATAATACCTCCCCCTAAGGGTCCATTTTTTCCTTTTGATGCCCCATCAAAGTTTACCTTCCACCATCCCTCCATTGATTTTTCCCATTTTACCATCTCTGAAACCTTTGAAGTCGAATTAACCCAACCAGGCCCCTTAACGAGCATGAATTTTATTATTTAAAAAAAGTATGATTTATCTATTTATAAAATTTTAAATTCTCAAATAAAATTTAAATTCAATTTATTTTAAAAAATAAAATTAATATATTTTTTTCAATAAAATTTAAAATTTGTTGAATAATTTTATATTTTATAAATAAATTTAAAAATTAATTATTAAAATATAATCATTTATAAAGTTTTATACTTTTAAGCTATAATATTTTTAAGCTATAAAACTTAAAACATTTAGACTATTACATTTTAAAATTAATTAATTTAATTTTAATCTTAATAAAATCAAAATTATTTATCCCAATAAAATTTAAATAAAATTGGAATGTTGAGATCTAAATTTTTCCAATAATAATATTAAATAAAAAAAGTGTTTCATTAACAATTCTTAAGGTGAAGAGAAACAATAATTGAACACATATTTTTTTTTCTCATTTTGATTAAGGTTTGAATATAATTTTCAACAAAAAAACTCAACCTAAAATTAAGTATTCATAAACTCAAATTTTCCTCAACTATTTTAATGAACATATTAATGAGGGTTAGATTGTCAGTTATGTGAAAAATGCAAATTCAAACTCTGATTTTTCCTCAACTATTTAAATGAATATATTAATGAGGGTTAGATTGTCGTTTATGTAAAAAATGCAATTTCAAACTCCTTTCTTTGTTGAAAAACACCTTTGATCTTCCACCTTAACTCTTCTCTAAAACTTATATTGTACTTGCTTGTCCTTTCTCTTACCAAAACCATAGTATTTATATTTTTTTTTATTATTTATATATTTTTATTAAAAAAATTTAATTGAAAAAAAACCTCTAAAATAAGTAACATATCAAATCGTTTGAGACAAACTAAAAATAAATAAGTAATTAAAATATTTCATGTAAATTTTTAGCTAACAATCAAATCAAATTAGTTTAACTAATATTTTTTTATGCAAACTCCCAAATTAGTTCTAACTAAAAATAATAAGTAAAACATAAAAATTGACTAAACTAGTTAACATAAATTGACAAAAAAAGATTGAGTAATTTACAAAATTTAATAATCCACTGAACAAAATATCTAATAATTAGTTTTGAATTAAATTTTATTTAATTTTACAAATGAAAAATAATTATTTTACTAAATTTTATTTTTTATATTGTTCATTTTTTTTATAGGTAAAAGTGATTCTTATCGAGGTCATGCCCAAATATTAGATTGCCAAAAAATATTACATCAAGTTTGCAACTTGAACCAACTGATTACAAAACATTTCATAGCATATCAAGATGAGTTGCCTACCAGAATGGCTTTGCATTCAATAAGAAAAACCTCCATCAACCTATTAAATATATACCTACTATTATGGAGAAAGAAAAAATTACATATCGCTACACTGTAAGATTCCTATCTTATTCCTCCTCTTGCTTGAGGTCAACCAACATAATGGTCCAAGCAACATCCCCAAAAACAGCTAGGGGAGATGTACCAATTGCCACCCGGGCCAACTTCACGCATTCGTGCAGAGTGCAAACTAGCTTTGATTTTTTTTTAAAAAGTTTGGGCTTCTTCGTAAGCGAGTTAGGACCTTAAAAAGAAAAAAATTATCTTCTGGGTATTTAAAATGCACCTTGTTGAACACGTAAAGTGAAAGGTGCTCAAAAAAGGTGTTTTTGGACCTCCGTCCACAACATTTTCATTAATTTTCCCATACCCGTTCATTATAAATCCAAAATAAAATTAAAAAAAATACTATTTACAATTATCAATTAACCTATTTGAAGTTACGTTTGTATGTGGACCCGGTCAAAATATCACATGGGTCTGCTAGGAGGTGGTCACTTTAATCTCAACCTCACCACATTACATTGTTAACCACATTCCCCGTATGATTTTACCACATTCCACATATGCCTTCATCAAACCACGCGTATGAGTTAACCTAACTATGGGTTGTTAGGAAGCTTTAAGCCCTAAATTCATCATCTCCTACATATTTTTCCTATTTTTCATTGTGGTCTCCTCTCTCCCGTCATCGAAGCGAGCTTGTGTGACCATGGCAACTTCCTCTGGCTCCCTTATGTTGTAGGTAACATCTCCACCTCTCTTCACCTGTAAGATTGTTTGTTCAACAGTCAATTTTTGTTGGCGTCGACAGTGTTTGAGTGTATTTAGTGTGTTTAAAAATCATTTCTCCATATGGCATTAAGGGTTTGAATGTAATCATTTATTTTTACATGTAACTGGTAGAAATTTGATCCCTCGTGAATTATTTTGTCTATGGCATCGAGGGTTTGACTGCTATGACTTTTTTTTGGCATTATTCTATGAACTAATCACATGTAATGTGATTTAAACATAACATTGATGAAATTTTGACCAAGTATAATCATGAAATTTAATGGCTATATTGTCAAATGCCAGTATAATCATGAAATTTAATGGCTATATTGTCAAATGCCAGTATAATCATGAAATTTTATGGGTTTTTAGTTTTTGCCCCAAATTATTGAGTGGTTTGAGGATACGGGTTAATGGGTAGACGTTTTCTATTTTTCAATAATTATAATATGCACATGAAATTAAATGGGTTTACATATTTTTTTTGATTCTCTTCGAATCCCTACTTTCTAATCATGAAAATTAATGGGTATATAGTTTTTGTCCCAATTTATAAACCGGTTTTAAGATTACAATTTGTAGACAATTATATATATATATACAACCATGTCATGTAGGGTTTCATCATATCAAGCCACGTAGGGTTTCATCACATGAAGCTTCATAGAAAATGATATGTTCTAATCACATTGCATATATATTTTAGTAGAGAATGATATATTCTTTTCAAATAATGATATGTTCTTATCAGATTGTATATATATTTTTGCAGACAATGATATATTATTTTCAAACAATGATATGTTATTATCAGAATGTATATATATTTTTCTTAGACAATAATATTTTCTTATCAGATTATATATATATATATATTTGTAGACAATTATATATATACATATGTATATATATGTATATATATATGTATATATATGTATATATATGCATATATAGGTTCATGTGATGAAACCCTACACGGCTTGAGGCTTGATATATATATACATGACATGAGTGTATATATATATATCATTGTATGCAAATACAATGATATATTATTATCAGATTATATATATATACATAAACTGATGTGAATACTACATTGTATACAAATACAATGATATATTCTTATCAGATTGTGTGTGTATATATATATAGTCATGCCCTCTAGTGTTTCATCATATCAAGCCGTGTATGGTTTGATCACGTGGACCTTAATGTGATCCTCTATCAATATCTACCATTCAATAATGCCCAAGTTTCTTGCCATATATCCCTATAACTCGGTTATCTTTAATAAACACATTGGCATTATTAGTTTAATATCCCTATAACTCAATTAATTTTCATTTGTCCATATTCTCATGGAAACCCACAGATGCTAAAAATATCATCCAACTACAAAAAGGTAAAACCAGTGCTAGTTCTAGCAGAGTTTTCTTTTTCAGCTTAGAGGTAAAAAAACTTCTTGAAGAATAAACCAAACCTTAATCTTCGTAAGCATGAATTTAAACCAATCAAAGTCATTTAATGCAGCTCTTTGCTTTTGCACGATTAGTTTCCTTCCCCATAGATTATTCTCCCATCCCTTTTGAACCCCGGTTAAATAATAACAATGGATAGTCACTATGCAGTGGCTAACATCCATGTCAACCTCCATATACATTGCATAAAATTTTATACCTGCTTTCTCCATAGCCTCAATCAACACATTATTTTTTGGTATCTTAGGGATGTCAATTTTCATATAAGTTAAAGAGATCCTCTTGAAGTCAATTTTGATATCAGCTAAAGAGAGGCTTTTGGTATCTTAGGGATGCCAATTTTGATATATATATCAGATTAAAAATGTATAATCTTACATAGATATTTGATATAGATATATATACATATAAGACTATACATATGAAATATGATATAGATATATATCTATATAGGAGTATAGATATATAATTTGATATATATATATATTCTATATATATATATATCTATACATCTACATATATATATATATATATGTGTATATATATATGTATATGTATATATATGTGTGTAGATATATATATATATATATATGTATATGTATATATACATACATACATACATATATATATATATATATATATATATATAGATTATGTATATACATATGGGGCACATGGTTAACAATGTAATGTGGTCGGTTTGAGATTAAGTGACCACCTCCTAGTGGACCCACGTGATATATTGATCGGGCCCACATACAAACATAACTTGAGATAGGTCAATTGATAATTGTAAATAGGTTTTTTTTCATTCAACACATTATTGAAATAAGACATAAATGGCCACTGCAGTATGAAATGACCAATTTTTTGGCAGGAAAATTAAAATTTGAAAGTCAATCACCACAATTCAATGCATTCAATAGACACATTCAAATTATTTTATAAGAGGGAATTTGCAGTGTCACTTTCATTATGAATTCTTCTATGCTTTCACTGCATATTCTCTGCAAAATTTGGGTCGGTACATATAACAAAACAAAAAACATATTATAATTCATATATATGACTAAATTTATGCAAACCACCTATTTTGTCAATTAAACCAAATATAAATTTGATTTCCTAAAAGCCACGATAGAACCGAGGCATAAATGGCCACTGCAAAATGAAATGACATATTGTTTCCCATGAAGATTCAATTTGCACATTCCAATGTTTTTATAAGAGTGAATTTACAGAGTCATTCCCTAAATATCTTTTGCAAAATTTAGAGCTTACTAAGGAAACCTATGCATATTCCTCTTAAAAGGGAGCTTATTCATGTTGGTACACCTAGAATAACTAGATTCATGTTTTTATTTATTAGTGTACTAGATTTACATTTATGTTGTCTATTTCATTATTCAATATACTCTTTTATATTTATGTACTCAGTATTTACATTATTTTCAGGCATACAAATTATTTAGTTTTCAGTTAGTTGTTCAAATGAGCATATCCATTATGTAATCATATCACATCATACAATGATATGGGTTAATATGTTTTCTTCCACTTATTTTATGTGTTTCAATAATTAGATTACATATATGTATATACATATACATGTAGATGTATATGTATTTACAAATACATATACACATGCATACACATGTATATACATATGTATGTATGAATGTATATGTATACATGTATATGTATATACATAGACATGTATACACATACATATATACATGTATATATATGTAATTTCTATTGCACTTCCATGTAGGGTGCCATCATATGCAATATACATTGTTATTTTTAACTTCATACTAAGGATCAAAAAATTGTGGATTTTAATGCTCCAATCAAAACTATTATTGTTGTGCATGCAATATTGTAAGGATGATTTGATGTCAGAATGTTATGAGTACCAAGTATTACCCACCTTTATTACAGTTATTTTGCAAGCAAGTGGGATTTTTAAGAGTTGAATCAAGTATGTGGATTATTAGCATACCAACGAAGTTGCATTTGTTAACACAATAAACTCTATAGGGACATTTTTCTTTGAATTTTTTATGATATGTTTACATTTTCGGTTATATTGTGTTCATAAATATATAGTTTTCTTACAAATGCTTATTTTATTGGACAAATATATTTAACTACATTGGTCTCTTAATGGCAGGCATGCGAGGACTTATCCTCAATCAACAAAAGATATTAATCATTAATGACAGATAAAGTCTACGACTTTACTTTGGCAATGACCTAGTAATACTAAAAAATGTGTGTTTTTATATATATAGCTGAAAGCTAGATGAATTGAGTAATAGTATACAACAATTATGAGATTAGTTAGTATTAGATTAATTTTATATATGCATGTATATACATATATATATTGATAGGTATATATGTAAATACATATATATTGTTATGCATATTTGTATGTACATATATATAGCTATATATAAGTATTTCTATGTATATATATATATATAATTAATCTAATAATTAATATGTAGTTTTGTTAGATTTTGATACTGATAATTAATAAGAATATATCATTGTCTGCAAATACAATGATTACAATTTGCAGGCAATGATATATTCTTATGAGATAGTATATATATATATATATATATATTTATATATATACATACAATTTGATAACAATGTATCATTGTTTGTAAATACAATGATTTCAATTTGTAGACAATGATATATTCTTATTAGATTGTATGCATGTATATATCCATACAATCTGATAAGAATATATCATTGTCTACAAATATATACATACAATCTGATAAGAACATATCAGTGTTTGCAAATACAATGATTACTATTTGTAGACAATGCTATATTCTTATCAGATTGTATGTATATATACATGCATACAATCTGATAAGAATATATCATTGTCTGCAAATACATATATACAATCTAATAAGAACATATCATTGTCTACAAATAATATATCATTGTATACTAGGAGGTGGTTTCTTTAATCTCAACCCAACCACATTACCTTGTTAACCATGTGCCCCATATGCCTTCATCAAACCACCTATATGGGTTTACCTAACTGTGGTTTGCTAGGCATCTTTAATCCCTAAACTCATCATCTCTCACAGATTTATTGTCACATTACTATTTGTAGACAATGATATATTATTATCAGATTGTATATATATGCATACAATTTGATAATAATATATCACTATCTACAAATGTATACATACAATCTGATAATAACATATCATTGTCTACAAAGAATATATGATTGTCTGCAAATTGTGTAATTAGTGATACCATAGAAAATACAAGGCTGAAACCCTCATAAAACATATAAGAGATACAAATTTTCGGTTCCAATAAATAACAACAACAACATTAGGACATTTTATAATCATGTCATAGTTATATTTTTTAATCAAATTGCAATAATTGATTGGGTGGTGCGACAAAAAAACATGGCTGAAACAAATGTGAGGTTTCAAAATATTACTGAAAGTTTGTATTCAACTTATTCTCACCTTAAACATATGTGAAGTTCCAAACATAATAACAAAAACATTATCAGATCTTATAATCATATCACAGTTATAACTTGAAGCAGATAAACAAATCTAATATGCAAAACAAATTACCAAAATATACTACTACATTGATCAAAAATCAAAATTCAATATGAACATGATCAGTTCTCCATATTTCTAGGAAAAGGAGGTGATGTGAGATATCCACCAATAGCTGAGTTTACTCCACTTGTAGGCGGTGATACTTGGTTAATAGAGGTTTAAAGGCATGTTTCTATTTGAGAAAGCAATGCCTAGCTTGCATCTACAATCAGTCCCATTTGTTGTGAGCCACTCCCAACTTGCATATTGTTGATAGTTGTAAAGGATGGTGCCAATATGTTCATCATATCAAGCAGGATAGGGTGTTGTGGGGGTATAGGATTCCCCACTGTAGACTTACGTTTTATGCTCTCTGCTTGTTTAGCAACTTTCTTTTCATCTACCATTTGTAGACGTTCAACCTTCATTTTCTCTTGTCTAATTTATTTCTCCCACATTCTAATCTTCTCCTCATCTTCTATCACTTTCCTTGCTTGCTTCTTAGCCCTTGTTGCTTCCTTTTGAATTGCTTCCACTTCACATTTTTCCTTTCTATACAACATCTGCTCCTTCTTATGTTGTTGCAACTCCTCTTGTCTTTTCTTCTCTTCCTCTTGTTCATTATACATTTTGATGAAGACATCAGATGTTAGTACTTGGGACTACCTACTAAGGCGAAACACTATCGAACGACCTCCCTGTGATGTTCCTTGCACCCTTTGCACTGGAAGTTTCAAGAATTTTTTGTTTGGTCTTGCTCTTTGTTGTCCATCATGTGGGGTGCATGGAAAAAACACAACTTATTCCTCACTAATTGCATTTTCATCTTCACTTTGACCATTACTATGCTCTTCCCAATTCCTTGCAGTTTTGAAGTAATGTATTACTTCAGGTGGATCAAGGTGTGGTGGGGATGGCATAAAAAGGCTGACTTCTTCCTCAATCGAATTTAATTGAACTCCAAGGTTTGTGGCTGCTTCATGCATCCATTCCAGTTGGCTGACTTGAGTTGGAAAACTCAAGCCAAGTGATGTAGTTGTTGCATCTTCATTGCAGGGTGCAATCACTAGTTGGACTTTTTCTTGTCCAAAAATCTACAAAAAATGGTTGGATTTCTGGTTGAATGTGTGTTGTAGCTTCAACACCCTTAGTGCATTCTACTACAAAATCACTTGCCACATCGCTTGCATCGTATTCTCACACAAAACCATCAAATCGATTCATCATTGTAACCAAGTAGACACAAGCATGTCTTTGTTGCCATAACATCCTCTTCATCTTCCATCGTGAAAGCATCATCTTATGTTTTAGGACTTGGTACATCCTCTTCAACAATATAGCCTTCACTTGACCCCAAGTCCTTATCAAGGGTTGATTGATTAAGTGGCCAAATTCCTATTCTATGGAACCCACTAACAATCACTACAATAGAATAGGAAAATAGCGCCTAAAATAGCACCAGATTTTAGTGTATTTTTGTTTATGAATTGAGCGATCTGGCTGGTACAAAACTTAGTGCAAACAGGCATGGTCTTTTTGGCACCGAATTTTGTGCTAATTTTGACACCGAACATAGCCTTGAACTTAGCATCATGGTTAGTTCTGAGAAATTATAGTGCCCCCCTAGCACCTAAAATAGTGCTGGTTAATAGTGCCGAAAATATCCCCTATGTTAGCGCCAAAAATAGCGCCCAGTTTGGCTTCCAGTTTTTCTTCTATGTCTACTCCCATTTTTGCTTTTAGTTTTGCTTTCGGTTTTGCTTCCAGGTTTGCTTCCAATTTTCCCTCCAATTTTGCTTCTAGTTTGGTGTCCACTTTTGCATCCAGTTTTGCTTCTGATTTTTCTTCCACTTTTGCTTCTGATTTTTCCTCCAATTTTTCTTCCGGTTTGGCGTCCACTTTTTCTTCCACTTTTTCTTCCAGTTTTGCTTCCAAGTTTGCTTCCAGTTTTGCTTCTGCTTTTGCTTCTAGGTTTGCTTCCGGTTTTCCTTCTAGTTTTGCTTCCAAGTTCGCTTCCAGTTGTGCTTCTGGTTTTGCTTCCAATTTTGCTTCCAGGATTTCTTCTAGTTTGGCTTCCATTGTTGCTTCATTTTTTTCTTCTTAAAAAGCTTCTTGTTTTGCTTCCATTTATTAATTTAATATGTTTTATTTCAATTTAATTCTAGTTAAATATATCATTCCTCTTAAATAACTCATATGATTATAGAGTAAGTAATTTAATTATTTAACTCATATGATTAAATAACAAGATAATTATTATTTTTGGGTCGGTAACATGAATTTTTTGTATTGCTTGTAAAGATAAAAAAGTACATCTATTGTTTAGTACATCATTACCCACCAAAAGAGATGAACACTTCTCTGATTTGTTCAATTACATTCTGGAGGTTCTAAGCATTCATTTTACCTTTCATCATAGCCTAAACTATTATTGTAACATGATCATCATCTATAATTAAAATAAGTGAGTCAAATATCTATTATTTAATTGAATTTGACAGCATCCATCCTGAGCAATAAATCAAAATAATCATACATAATAAATATCCATCCAAAAATCATCTACCACTTTTAATATATATAAATTGACAAGTCAATATTGATAAGATCATCATCATATATAAACTAAAACAAGTGAAATTCAAATATGTCAGTACATCAAAAACATTTCAAAATGATACATGTCCAACAATTGACATAAGTGAAAATGATACATGTACAAATGATATAAATAAAATTGATAAATTATGTAACTCAAACTGATACAAGTCAAGATGATACATGTCCAAATGATATAGTGAAAATGATACATGTCAAAATGATACAACTCAATAATATAGTACTGTAGGCCGTGAAAATGATACATATGATAGTAACCATGAAAAGAGTCATCATAACAATATATCAACAATGATCCATGATGCAATCTATATGATCATGAATGTCACTATTTACTACCACCAACTATCTCATCATCATCATCACCATGATGATGATGATGATCATCATCGTCATCATCATTTTCATCGACCTTAGTGTATTTTGTATCTGTGTCATCATCATCCTCTACCATGTGATATGTATTGGTAGAACCAATATTTTGTGGATCTATATCATGTTGAGGATCATCTTGATCTTCTGGAAGACCTGTGTTTTGCAAAAAAAAAAAAACATTTAAAATGAAAATTTATTATTTATTTCATGCAATAATTTGTTTTCTGATATATATCTAATATTACAACATATGAGACAAAACCATAATCATATTACATCATATCAAAGTGCACATACCATAATAAAATTTCAAAAAAGTTACAGCTAATACTGGTGAGTCAGGAGAAACATTAGCTTTCAAAAACAAAGCTAATTAGGCTCGAAACATTGAAAATTAAATCCCTAGCAGTATTTACATGTTAAGGAAATTTCCTCTAGATGCAAGGATTCAAATCACTTCAACCATGTGGTACAAATGATTAAATCCCAGAGACGATCTATAGCAATGAAAGAGTCTGAAAATTATTAAATCCCTAGTAGTATTTATGTTAAGGAAATTTCCTTTAGATGCAAGGTTCAAAGCACATCAACCATGTGGTACAAATGATTAAATCCCAGAGATGATCTATAGCAATGAAAGAGTCTGAAAAGGTAGAGAGAGCTACATTGGTGACTCAGGAGAAACTTCAGCTTTCAAAAACAAATCCAATTAGGCTGGCAGACGTGTGGATCAGGCCAACATTTTATGGAAGAGGAAGAAAGATGACTGGAACTCATGTATCAAAACATTAAGCATGCATTCTTCCAGCTAGCAGAGAAGGAGATGATTACTTTGCTTCATTTTCATTTGCATAACCATATCATGGCGTGGGAACCAAGAAGATCAAGGATGTCCAATTTTATGTGGAGGTAATGGATGTGGTCCAAAATTTAGGAGGGGAAAGAAGGTCAGTGTATGATCTTGATGAAATTGAGGAAGAACAACAAGAGAGGGACAAGAAAAATAAAATCAATGCAAAGTTTCAAGGATTTTTCAAGCAAGTAAGAGAGCTATGGGAGTAGCCTCATCTAAAATATTTTGAACTAGAGTTTGATATAGCATTTAGAGAGCTTGGTTTTCATGGAAGAGGAAGAAAGATGATTACTTTTCTTCATTTTCATTTGCATAACCATATCATGGTGTGGGAACCAAGAAGACCAAGGATGTCCAGTTTTATGTTGAGGTAATGAATGTGGTCCAAACATTAGGAGGGACAAGAAGGTAAATGTATTATCCTAATGAAATTGAGGAAGAACAACAAGAGAGGGACAGGAAAATTAAAATTAGTGTAGAGTTTCAAGGATTTGTCAAGCGAATAAGAGAGCTATGGGAGCAGCCTTATCTAAAATATTTTGAACTAGAGTTTGATATAGAATTTAGAGAGCTTGGTTTTTATGGAAGAGGAAGAAAGATGATTACTTTGCTTCATTTTCATTTGCATAACCATACCATGGTGTGGGAACCAAGAAGACCAAGGATGTCCAATTTTATGTTGAGGTAATGGATGTGGTCCAAACTTTATGAGGGGAAAGAAGGTCAATGTATGATCCTAATGAAATTGAGGAAGAGCAACAAGAGGGACATGAAAAATAAAATCAATGTAGAGTTTCAAGGATTTGTCAAGTGAGTAAGAGAGTTATGGGAGTAGCCTCATCTAAAAGATTTGTAACTATAGTTTGATATAACATTTAGAGAGCTTGGTTTTCATGGAAGAGGAAGAAAGATGATTACTTTTCTTTATTTTCATTTGCATAACCATACCATGGCATGGGAACCAAGAAGACCAAGGATGTCAAGTTTTATGTGAAGGTAATGGATGTGGTCCAAAATTTAGGAGGGGAAAGAAGGTCAATATATGATCTTGATGAAATTGAGGAAGAACAACAAGAGAGGGACATGAAAAATAAAATCAATGTAGAGTTTCAAGGATTTTTCAAGTGAGTAAGAGAGCTATGGGAGCAGCCTCATCTAAAAGATTTTGAACTAGAGTTTGATGTACCGTTTAGTGAGCTTGGTTTTCATGCAGTTCCTTTCGAAGCCTCTACTTTTATTGTTCCTACGATAAACTGTTTGGTAGATTTGATGGAATTACCTTTCTTAGTAATCACTATTAGTGAGATTGAGATTGTTAATCAGTTAGGTGCTAATTTCATGTAGCAATGAAAGAGTCTGAAAAAGGAAGAGAGAGTTACACTGGTGACTCGGGAGAAACTTTAGCTTTCAAAAACAAAGGGAATTAGGCTGGAAGACTTGTGGATCAAGCCAACATTTTATGGAAGAGGAAGAAAGATGAATGGAACTCTAGAGGCCCACCATAATGAATTTCAGTATTCAACCATGAGAGAAGAAGAGAGATGATATTATGTATCAAAACATTAAGCATGCATTCTTCCAACCAGCGGAGGAGGAGATGATTACTTTGCTTCATTTTCATTTGTAAAAATAATATTAATATATGCAAAGTTTCAAGGATTTGTAAAGCCAATAAGAGAGCTATAGGAGCAACCTCATCGAAAATATTTTGAACTAGAGTTTGATGTACCATTTAGAGAGCTTGGTTTTCATGGATTTCCTTTCAAAGCCTCTGCTTTTATTGTTCCTATGGTAAACTGTTTGGTAGAGTTGGTGGAATTACCTTTCTTAGTAATCGCTATTAGTGAGATTGAGATTGTTAACCTTGAGAGAGTAGGACTTGGGAAAAAATAATTTGATATGGCTATTATTTTCCAAGACTTCAAGCGGGATGTACTCTGCATGTATGCCATTCCTCAATCTTCGCTTGATGCCATCAAGGAATGGCTAAACTCCATGGATATAAATTATTATGAAAGCAAAATGAACTTGAACTAGAGGCCAATTTTGAAGACTATTACTAATGATCTAGATAAATTTATTGAAGATGTTGGTTGGGAATTTTTCAATATGGAAGCTACTGATTCTAATTATGATAATTCAGAAGAGTCAGATCAAGGATATGAACCCTCTGATGTAGAAGAGGAATTAGAATCAGATGAGGAAGGTTTAGAAGATGAATCTCTTGTGGAGTTAGAGGAGGATGAAGAAGAAGAAGAATATTTTGAAGAGGAGAAAGGTAAAACATGGGATGAACTAGAAGCTGAAGCTAGAAATACAGATAAGGAAAAAGGAGATGAGTCTAATAGTGAAGAGGAAAGGCGACAACGAAAGGTAAAAGCTACAAGGAAGTCTCGGGCACCTGATATTAGAGATTCAAGAGGAATGCCTGCCAAGAGGCATAACATCAGATGAATTGAGTTCATCTACATCCTTCTACTATTTATTCATGCACATAAATGGTCATATTGTAATCATAAGATTTGAGATCTATTTACTCATCCTATGCATCAATAAACAACTCAACACAAGAGATGAAAATTGACATATTAACACAACAATATCCAACTAAGTTATTGAAACTCAACTATTGATACCTCGTTCTCCATCCAAATTACAAAATCATTCCACTTTTTGTTTTGTAACATATTCTTTTCAAATTGCTTTGGATAGCGGCCATATTTCTCCTCCTGTCAAAACATAGCACATGGAATACTTAAACTAATTAATATGCAATCATTTAATTTTTCCAAGGAAATAAAAAAATAATATCATTTAAAATATTAAATATACTTACAAATGTACAGATCAAGGCCTGTAAACCTTTCTAGGCACTGTGATGCATGGAACAAAGTTTCTCAAGCCTAGCCTTGGAGGCCTTGTCCTGAAACATATACAAATTCAATTTAAATATGCACAAATAAAATTTAAATATTCATTTAATAAATTTGATATAATCTTATGAGAAAATTCAAATACCTGCGTACTCTCCTCACTAGACTTCCTCCATGCTTCAGACTTCTCATATGATTTTACAAGCTCTCTTTCCATACTTTGAGACTTACATCAAGTGGCCTTTTTTTGATCCTTAGCTCGGGAGGGATTTTTTTATCTTCTTTGTTTGGTTTCACCAAAATCTCTTGCAGTTTTGAGACATTCATAGCTTTACCTTCTTCACAGACCAACCTATGCCAAATTCATTCTCCATGTCATGGATAACTTCTTTTTTCAGGTGCATGGGTATCTTTGAGAATGGAAACTGCAGATGGTCTTTGAACCATTGAAGGCATGATTCCTTCAACCTACTCACAAATGTTTTCCCAGCATTCGTCATTCATACTTCCCCTGAAACCACCTCATATTCTATCTTTGTATTGTAGCTACCAATGCAAGATTAAAAACATGACATGTTGGAAGAATTCTTTGTCCAAGGAGTGGAAGTCTCTGCTCCCTATTACACATTCTTAGAGTTTAATGTCACTGATTTCCTCTTGGATCTTTTTCTCGATCCAGGAGTGGTTGAGGAATCAAATCATTCCCTTTGAAACAATTAATTTGTTTGCATGTTTGAGGGGTGTTACTAGATTGTTTTTCTATGTATCTGGCAAGTGTTGTCTAGTCCACATTAACCAATTTTTTCACTTCGTCTACCCCCAATTTGTCTTTATCTTTGTCAGTATCATGTCCCTATATATATATATTTTTAAATTATATTTCTTCTTTTAAATTTAGAAATAAAAAAATAAAAAGTAAAATTCAAAGAAACAACATGGAAACATTTACAAATCTCTAAATTGACAATGAATTACCTCATTGTGGATAGAGTTTGCTGACAATGCTTGCTTCCGTCCATTTCTTGACATTTTGAGGTGACCTAGGGAAAATTATTTCCGTCCAGTCTATGGAGGCAAACAAAGTACACATTGTTAGGTATGAAAGTTTTGTTTTATGGGCAAATATGTTCATTGGGTTTGCTTAGTGTTGATAACCTAGGGAAAATATGTTCGCTCGGTTTGCTTAGTGTTGATAACCTTATCATGAAAAATATTTCATAATGCAATCTTGCACAATTTTGTCATGGCATCGGTGACTATGGCATGGCTGGGCAAAGCCAAGCGGTTTCTGCATTTATTTTCAGTAGTTGCTTGGTAGTGACAAACCCAATTCCCATATTTTCCAAGCAGTTCACTATTTCCTTGATACCTAGGTTAGGGAAAGAATACATAGGCATCCTCGATTTGTGCTATGATATTTTGAGCCAAAGCTCAAATGGGTAGGGTAAATTTTTTTGTTGGTTTCTCAAAGGTTTTACAATTTATAATGATGGGACAATTTAGAGGTTACCTGGACTGGTTAGGCCATGAACCAGTAAACAATCATGAATTCAAATGAAATACAAAGAGCAATAAACAATCACAAATTCAACCAAGAAAAATAAAATGTAACCTTACCTTTGGTGTCAAAAACTAAATCCAATTTCTCATCAGTTGCTGGTAGCACCCTGCTCTTTTCCTTGGTGTGATGTTTTTCCCTTTTTTGTCATCTATTTTCTTCCTTCACGCGAGAAAGTTTTAAATTTTTTATTTTCATTCATTAGTTGACGTTTTAGTCGGCGTTAATTAATTCCAACTTTAGCACCGACTATTGGCCATTAATGTAATCTGTTTGGGATGTATAAGGTGGCATCAAGTGCACCTAATTTAGCACCTATCATTGTTGTATAGTGACTATTTTTATTGTTGTGTATCACATGATCCATAGTGTTGGAAATAATTCCAACTCCTGCCTTGTTTTTGTGACCATCGTTGTCCCGTGGCTCCTTCATCAACTCAGTGCAGTAGAGTGGTTTTTACTACGGTCCCACAAGATGCTTCATCCTTCTCGGTGGTAGTGCGGTGAAAGATTCTATGGTGGAATGCGATTCTTCCTTCTATTCCTGGCAGTGTTGTGGTCACTCCCATAGTCCCACAAGTCTTCTACCATTGGCATACAGTAGTGCGGTGACCACCACTTTCTTGTGGCTCCTTCATTAGATCAGTGCGGTACAATGGTTTTTACCATGGTCCCACAAGTTGCTTTTTCCTTCTCGGTGGTAGTGTGGTGAAAGCTTCTGTGCTGACATTTTTATTCATAGAGGAGGCCATGGAGAGAGGACATGGACGGTGTAGAAATACTAAATTGCTGAGAGGAAAGTGGGTGGAAATAGATGAAACAACAAAATCTGTAGATACAATAGAGGTAAGAAGAGAAAGCAACCTCAACCAAAGGAGGAAGGTGTTTATGAATTCACAAATACTACAACATAGAGGAGATAAAGTCATTTTTTTGTCCATGAGGCCTCTGAGGTCAAACTTACTGGTTGAAAATGCACAGGAATGGTGATTAAATGTGATTCTTTGATCAAGGGAAAAGTTTGAAAATTAGGATAGCCAAAACATGATGTCAATATGTCAAATATATGACTAAAGTGAGGTTTTGTTATAATTGGTGTACTAAACATTATTTACTATGTTGTGTATTATAGGGGCAAGATGAGGCCATGGCAACATATCATGTCATATCAAATGAGGACACAACGGATGAAGTGGGACATTAGGTACTCAAATTTTGACTTAACTTAGGAAAAAATGATCTGATGGCATTTTGTGATACATCCATTTGTTTTCATAGTATTATTGAAATTTTAAATGTGTTATCCAATCTTTGACATAAATTAATGCATGTTGTTGATTATTTTAGATGGAGATTGGAGCAAATGTAGAGCCTAAGCTCTCAACTAGAAAAAGAATGAGATATGTACATGGACGTGGACCTAAAACTATTAAATCACATAGATGACAGTGGGTGGAAGAGGATATGAAAATGGATACTGCAGACACAAAAAATGATTGCACTGAAGAAGAGGTAGGTTAGGACTATAGTACATGGGATGAATACTTTGAGAAAATTGTTGTTTATGGATGTTTTGTATGTCGTGGAAAGAAACAATTCAAACAAGTGATTGTATAAATACATTAAATATATGATGAGCTTCCAGTCGGTAGTATGCCTCCTACAATTGATTCAAATCCAATAGGATTATGGTGAGGAATTTTCCAATTTGATATAAATAACATGTATACTTCGTTTAAACATTGTTTTATATTATTTAAATAACTATTTTTTTCTTAATGGATACTTTTAGGATAAAGTTATTGGTTTAAATTTTCTAGGATCACCGACTTCAAACCTAGAGGGCAATGATCATTTATCAGATGATACATCTAACAAAAATATGTGCCAATATACTAGCTCGAAAGATGAGGAATTGATGAAAACAAGTAACAAAACAAGAACCGATGTGAAGATGCATAATTTTCTTGAAGACAAGGGGATGGTGGACTACATACCCTATGAGAATGAATGTGATGGAGATGATGACTTGCCCCTGAGTTTGAGATCAATTTACAAAGAGACATTTTATCGTCGACTATATTTTGCTTGGCCTAGTGATCAACAACTACCTAGAGTGTACGAGGTGTTTCAATTTTGGGGATACAACTACATGATAGGACCCTCCAATATTCATGGAGCGAATCTAGGCCAAGCTTTATTGTCCAAAGTATACATGTGGGATCCAAACATAGAAATAATTCAGAACAAACCATTAGGAGATTAATGCCATATTATGGTCCATCATATTACAGTGGTGAATGGAGAAAGCTAGCAGAATATAAGCCTAGCATGTTAACATATGGTCTAAATTCGAATATGTATACACATCATCTCCAACTGGAAAGTGGAAAAGAAATGAATATAGGTCATCTTATGTATATAGATGGACATGCATACACACACAAAAATATTACAGGATTTATAAATAGTAGTAAGGGAAGGGACCCTACTGTAAGACCGAATTGTCAATTTGTTGAGGTTATAAATGATAAAGATGGAGATATGGAAAGAGAGGTTGATAGATTGATAATGGTTGAGGCTATTATGGACCTTACCATTGGGGATGAGTTATTGATTGATTACCCCTTCTTAAAATGCACTCTTGCACAAAAGAAGAGGGAAGAACAAGGTCTCCCTAAGGATGTTCTTAAGGGCAAAAAACCAAAGAACAATAAATGAGTGTGGACTGATGTTTTATAAACTATGTTGTCAAAATTGTGTTTAATAGAAATTATTGTATAAAAAGGTAGTCTATAAAATAATGTTCCATTATTCAATTGATGTATATATGTTCATACAATTTATATAATGTCTAATATATGTATGTCCTTCATATGCAACTATTTTTCTATGAAGATATTTTGGACCCGAAATGGATATTTGTCATACATTATGATCCAAGATTAAGGCATGTATTTGGCGATGCATTAGTGGATACTGAGAAAAATAATGATGGCCAACAAAATGAGAGAGAGGGATTAGAGAACATAGAATAAATTGACATCCATGATGATGTTGAAGATGGTTATGTTCAGGCACAAGAAGACAACAATCCAGAGTTAGATGATGTTATGGAAGACAACAATATGGATGGTATAGAAAATGATGATCCAAATACATCTGGTAACAATATAGATGGTCTACAGTCAAATTTCAATGATGATGAAGATGATGCAGGTCAAGATGAGGATGATGATAATATTAAATACTTGAAAGAACATATGAACATTGACAATGATACACTGGATGACATTGTAGCAGACAATAATGTTAATGACCAAGACTTCTAAATTTTCAGAATTATTTGCAATCCATGTTTAAAAAAGGATGATTCTTATGGCCTAAACTTTGAAATGCTTCAGTAATATTATGTTGTACTTGGACAATTGAAAACCTGTTTTATTCTCCTAGCAATATTTTTTATTTTCCATTATAATTCTAGACCAAACAACATTTGTGGGGATGGCCTTTTACACCAATCTTAATTTGTATGAAGTTCACGAACCTGTTGTCAAGCAGTAAATTCCTTTCATAGACAGGAAATGTAAAGGCTTCATTTAAGAAAAGATAAGTAGTCTCTTTCTGAGGGTAATCCACATGCAAAAAGTAAAAAGCACATAAAAAAAATTGTATAGTAGAAAATCAGATTCAATCAGTTATGTCTTATTTCGCTTGCACACTTATCTGAAAGACATAGGGTATTCACCATACATTTCCCTTGACAAAGAAAACATGTGCTTTCATTTATTTTTACTGTATATCTCAGAAGTGAAATTGTTGTTACATAATGATGCACTGAGAAAATAATATATACAAAAAAATGCAAAGAAAATGTTTGAAATTTAACATGCAACCTACTGTGTTGTGCTGAAAGGAATCAAGATTAACTGGGACAAGAAATAAAAATAAAATTTTGATGATTGTACTTAAAAGTGAACAAGATATGAAAAGTGTGGACAATGATGGTGCTGAAATTGAAAACCCTGATTCTGATGATATTACTATTTTATGTCATTCGAGATAAAGAGCACATACAATTTTATATACATAGAAAATGAAGCTTTGAAACTAGTAAACTGAAAATGTAAACACTGTAAGATTTTTCCTTAAACAATAATTCACATACTCACTTACAAAAAAGGGTGAAGCATTTTTTATTCAAACTTTGTTTTATTTAATAGACATAACAGTAAAAGAATATTTACAAGTACAAGAATATATACACTGTTTCATAGAAAATAAGGAATGTTTCATAGAATATACAAGTACAAGAATATATCATCATCATCATATCCTTAATTACCTATTGCAATATCCTTAAATTGTTCAATCTTTGGTATGAATTGTTGGCAAAAAAAATAGGATTACTTGGATGCTTCTTCCATTCATTTTGTATCAACATATGTTCATGAAGACACAAAAGTTAATAAAATATTAATGCATGTAACTCACAATTATTTAAATAAGAACTTTGTTAACTTTATTATTTTTAAATAGTTTCCATTTTTATGTTGAACATGTAACAAGGCAAAATAAGCTCAAATTTTCAAAAAAATTAGCAGCTCTACCAACATCCACAATAAATGCTTTACTGTATCAACATATTCATTCACATAAGCACAGTATTGAGGCTCAATAACTGATATTCATTCAAATATAAGAAGAAATAAGTATGGAAAACATAAGAAAAATACAGAATGATAACACAGTCATGGAGAATCTCTGATAATAAGATGTTCTCCATTATATTGCTTCAATTGATATATATTAATAACATAAGTCTTCAAAATGGAAATGATATATGATGATGATAATTTAAAACTAGGCCTTGGTTTCCTATTTATATAGGAAAAACAAGCTACATGCCTTTTACAAAAAGAAACAACCTTTCATAACTACTTCTTTTACTAACAACTATTTAATTAGCATAATTAAGGAAATAACAAGACTTAAGACATTTTGACATATGGTTCCATTATTCAATGTAGAAGACCCATGATCATTGATCTGGAAAAGTCTTCCTCTCCATGATGAACGTCCAAATGCTCTCGCCTCAGTGTCCTATTCTTCTGAAACCAACAACTATTTAATTAGCATAATTAAGGAAATAACAAGACTTAAGACATTTTGACATATGGTTCCATTATTCAATGTAGAAGACCCATGATCATTGATCTAGAAAAGTCTTCCTCTCCATGATGAACATCCAAATGCTCTCACCTCAGTGTCCTATTCTTCTAAAACCAAATGCTTTTCCTCCCACTGATACACCGTAAAATTTGATGGCCACTTATATTCCTGGATCTTTTGCATGTTTGCAAGATGAGTTTTCCATCGACTATCTAGTAATGCCTTTGTATCATTGACAAAATTTAGGTATCTTGCATCAAGAACAATCAACCCATCCATGATCTGATTTAGCCTGGGAAGACTGGTATCATCATCCTCTTGTATATGAGTTATGCACTTATGAACAAGCCTGACTAAATTCTTTCTTCCACTTATCCAAGTCCTTCAATTGATCACCATCTCTCATGATTTCAGGTATATACCACCGTTTCCAGGTATGGAATAAATCCATTCGTGTTACAATATTTTTATCAAACCCTTGTACATACTGAAATTCATCAGTAATCATCTTCACAGTTTGTTCAGTTGGCTTTAATGTTGTGGGTGCATCAGGACTTCTTTGTAGAACTTTGCATAACTTAGCCAAAGTGTGGTGAATAGGCTGCCACCTTTTGAACAAAGGATCTAATACAAGCATATGTGTCTTTATTTGATCCATTTCCTGTTGAAGTGTTTTATAACTATCATGCACATTCTCAGTTTATCCATAACTGATTTTATCCTGTGCTCAAGAATATTTTCCATAACTTCACAAATTCGTCTTTTCACTTCATCTTGGGTTTGATTGTTGGCCTTCTTTACATCATCCACTTCCTTCTCTGGAGTTTTTACCTATTTTGTAGAAATGTTCTTCACAATATCCATTGGAGCAATAGGAGGCCTGTATAACACCATCTCCTTGCTTTGTGAGGGTCCTGCTCCTCTTAATTGTTCTTTCAATTTGACATTCTCCATGAACAGTTTATTAACTTCATCATTTAGGAACCTTTGTTCCTTTTCATACTCCTTCAATCTATCTTCTAATCCCTTAATAGTTGCTCGAGTGAACATGGTCGAATGCATGGTCATTGTGGCTGCCTCCAAAGGGGTGGTATCTTGTATTGTCCTTACCATCACTGCCCCTTTCATCCCTTGAATTACATCCAATAATTTTGGCTTCTATGTATTTTTTTGTTTGATCCATATGGCCAGGGTTTCAATCTTTGGGTTATACCCAGTTCCACTCACACCTTCATCGGAGTCAAATTCTGCAACTAGCATTGGATCTTCCTGAGCCCGCACTTGATCAAGCAGAAACATTTTCTTTAATTCCAAGCCAGGGAAAATGAGCATATTTCTCTTCAAGACCATTTCTCTAGCCTTCTGGGGGCTAATGTCAATGTTGTCAACTCTTAATTCCTGGAAAGTTTGTGCTACCATTTCATTTTTCTCTGATTCTTCAATTCCTGCTTCAGCTGATTCCATCCTCTCTTGAAATTCTTTTATCTTCATCTTCATCCAAAAATCCTTAAACTTCAGGAGTCTTAATGAATTCATCATCTTCTATGAATCTCTTGGCTGCAATTTCCCTTTCATCTTCATGTACCTCTGTACTTGTTTTTTCTACATCACCCATCCTTTCCTCATGTTTATGGGCATTGGTCTCAAGGATGGGCTGCTCAACTTCAATATCACCTTTCAATGACTGCAGTACTGTAGCCACTTCCTCATTATTGCTCACCTCTTCAGTATCCTCATAAGGTACTAACTGTTCAATGCTTCCTATCTTCTATCTTTTGGGAGGTAACTACTCCATGGGAGGCTCAGAGGTTTCACCTGGGGTATGCTCTGCAGTTGCATCACTATCATTTTCTTCAAGATATGCTTCCTTCTTTTTGTACAAGTCTTCAAATCTACCAATTATCAATTCTATCCTCTTGATGGGGTCCTTTTCCTCAACAAAGTATCCTAGGAAATCCTTGGACCTCTCCTTCATCCTTTCTTCAAGCTTCTTCATATATTCCCATTTTTTCCTTCTACTAAATACATCATTATAAGTAATGCAGTTCCTTATGACATCTTCTTCAAAATCCACTTGGTGTGGCACTGTCATTTTGGTAAGAAGATTGTGCCTTATGTTGTTCATATGATTTTCAGGGTCAAAGAATCTTTCTTTTCTAGATTTCAATGCATATCTTATCTTCAAATAATATTGTAACTCCTCTAGTGTGTCTGAGCCTATAGTCTGATCTTCACAATTGGTTTGGTTTGGTAGGAAAGTGCCTTTCTTCTACTTGTGCATTTCATCTTTCTCCATCCACATCATTTGCCACATAAATTCAAGAAATGCTAATCTGAGGGGCACAAATTTTGGCAGTATGTGTGGAGCAACATGGCATCCATAAACTCTTATTATTGTAACTTCTGAGAGGAAGAACCAATCTCCAAAATTGTGTGTATGACCTTGCTTTGGTCTTAAAGCCAGAGGTCTCACTAGTTGCAACATTTTGGTTGGCAATATTGGTATTACATACCCAAGAACTCAAAGGATTCTGTGTACAAAGTCTTCGTAGAATACAACAAAGCTTGAATTATTACATCGACTATCCCAAATATAGCACCATTTCTAGATAGGTGTGGGATTCCCTTGCTCATCTACTGTAGCCAAGTCCATTCTTTTATTCCAATGGTTCCTATTCTGGTACAATATCAGATGACATAGTAGGGAATAGTGTCTGAATTTAATCAGTGCTCTATCCTCTATAACTTGAGATAATTCATCATCTAACACCTTTTCAAGGTATGAAGCAAAGTCATATTCAATATTAGTTTTAGGGTTTTGAATTCTACTGACCATCATAATTAGGCCTATTGGCATTTTATCTTGAGCATCTATCCCTAACACTTGGCAAAGACCTAAATATGTATTCACAAAGTAATAGTGAAAATCTGTGACATTAAATGGTTCACTAGTGGTAGTAGAGATGGGGAATGTTCTGTTACCAATTCCTCTTTTCATATATAGGGGTACCTCATCACTTCTATAAGTCTTTTTTAGCCTATCATAATCCTCCTCACTCTTTTGCAAGTTTATCTTGGTCAGAGCTTGCTTGTTTAAGCCAAAACACTCAATGATGGATTTTTTGGTTACTTCTACCAATACTATGCCACTTGGAAACCTTATTGTTTTGGTAGTTGAGTGATAGTGTTTGGCTAGCAGTGTGATAAATTATACATCAACAAACACATTTGGGACAATCAACCTTGCTATATCCAACATCCAAGCGTTTGACACTGGAATCTTCTCATTTCTCTTATTGTAAAAATACCAAAATAGGTCCCATCCAGATTTGGAAATGAGGGCATCCCTACAACTTTGTGTGGTGTCCATGAGAAACTTCTTATTACCCTCTTTAGTAGACCCTGAAAGTATATCTAATATGGACTGATGGAGTGGTCTCCCTTTTACTTTAGGTTCTTCATCTTTAATTTTAGGCTGACTTTCTTTTACTTCTGATTTTTTTGTTTTAGGATGGAGTGCTTTCTTCTTTACTTTAGGTTCTTCATCTTTAATTTTAGGCTGAATTTCTTTTACTTCTGATCATTTTCTTTTAGGAGGCATGTTTCAATTTTCTCTACTATGGCTTAAGATGAAAAAACCTTGGAATATTTTTTAAATTAGCAGAGCTCTTTCAGAGAGTTTTCATGCACTTACTTGAGTATTTCGCGCTTGGAGGACTTCTTCTTCTTGTATCCTTAGCTCCTTCCACTCTAGTGCACTACAATTGAGTGCGATATTGGGAAAACTCACTTATATTTGGATGACCATGTGGTATTCATTCATATTAGTTTTGGAAACTCTTAATAATTTAATAGCATTTAATTTTGGCAACCGATGTGATTTTTTGCATTTATTGTTGTAAATTGTAATGATGCCACGATTATCATACTATCACCATCTCTTATTATACTCGATGTGGTATGGCGGTGTTTTTCCCTTCCCTTCTACTATTTATTGCACTACTACCTTGCTCAAGGCTTCTTGCTACAGGGTTGCAATGTATACCGCTCTACCGCATATGTTGATCACCTTCTCGACGGTATAGTGGTGTATGCTTTTGATCATTACTTGAAGAGTATCAATGAGACAATGTTATTTGTCTTATCGATATCTCAATATCTCATCGACATTTGATCTTATGTTCCTCTAATGTTGGCTGTCGGTGTCGATGAGACAAGTTAATATCTCTTGCCGATATTTTCCTTCAGCGGTATTTGTGTAACTCTGCCATGTTGAGGAGACTTGTGATTATCACTGTGGTATAGTGGTGTTTTGCGCTCCCCTTCTTCTGTTTATCGTACTACCACCTTGCTCAAGGCTTCTTTTTGTGGGGTTGTGGTGTACGCCACTCTACCACATATGTTGCTCACCTTCCTGATAGTATAGCGGTGTATTATTTTGATCATTACTTGAAGACTATCGATGAGACAATCTTATATGTCTTACCGATATCTCAATGTCTCATCAAAATTACTTCATTATATCCAAGAGTTGTGTTTTTCCAAGCACTTGTAGATATACCTTGTCGATGTGACAAAAGTGATTCTCTCCTCGATATGCCCATATCTTGTTGACATTTCACTGTTTTACATCATCGATGAGACATATAAATAATTCTCTTTGACATAGGGGTGTCTAATTCGGTGCTGAACCCGAAGCTAAACTCGAAGCTAATGTCGGAGCTACACACGGCGCTAAACTCAAAGTTAATTTTGGCGTTAATTTTGGCACTAGTTTTAACACCAAAATTAGTGCCGAATTGTACTGATCGGTGCAATAAATGCCAAAAATTGTGCCATCTCGATAAATAGTGCCAACGTTTTCAAAAAATTGCCATAAAATACAATAAAATGATGGGTGGAAGCCAAAAATGGAGAAAAAAATGGAGAAAATCATAGGGATTTGTTGTAGTGAATGTTGCTTGGTTTCAAAGCTTTTTTGAAAGTTTGGCTCACAAGAGTTACCAACTCTTCATGCCCGATATCAATATGTGGGTTGTTTGCTTGCCATATTGTTCTTTTCTCTTTGAAATATGCCTTGAATGGAGCAAAAATGTTGGCATCCAATGGATGTAGCTTGTGACTGGTATGAAGAGGTAGTGTTAGCAGATCTATTCCTAATTTTCTTGCTTTTTCTATGGTCTTGAAAGCAATGTGGCTTCCATGGCCGTCAAAAATGAGAAGGGCCTTGTTTTTTCGTGAAACCCCACCGGGGATATTACCTACAAAATGGTCTAACCATTTGAAAAATAGTTCCTTTGTCATCCAAGCATGTTCTTGGATTGCCATCAATGCCCCTATTTCACAATTAATGATATAGTTCTGCATGTGCGTTTTTGATTTAAATAGTTAGAACCTGGGAATAATTAACCCATATGCACTTACACGAGCCAAAAATGTGATCCACTCTCTACTTTTTGAAACCAACTATGGTACACATTTTGCATCCAATTTGGCAATAACTCTCATGCCACAATTTCTACCAGCCTAAATACTAGTCTCATCATAGTTCCAAATTTAGCTTGCTCCATAGTGGTTAAGGTTGATCATATTCTCGAGGTTGTCATAGAATGCTTGCACGATAGAAGGATGAACCATAATTTCTCTATCACTTTCCACTCCTTTCGCTATTTTGATTGTTAGATCTAGGTGCCTTCTTTGAAATCCTACCCACCATGACCTCCCGGGGACCCCATTTGTGAATGTATTGGACCGACTTGCAGTGATTTGGGAAACTATGGCTTGTAGTTGATTGACCTATAGTCTGTGGCCCAATTCTACCATGTCCTTGCACCATTGGACAACTTCAGTCTCCTCCTTAGAGAAAATGGTACATGGACCCCTCCTCTTGGTGCTAGTAACTCCTAATAGCCACACCCTTAAACTACTAGGTGGCATACCCCACTTGATTGTTTTTGTCTTGATTGACATGTGTTCTTTGGCACTTTTAACAGATCCTTCCATATCAGCATATGTCCACTGCCTAATGGGTATAGGTGAGGGAAGTTGCATAGTAGGTTGAACATCTGGCTGAACAGGAGGTTCGACTTTTTTTGTGTTGATGGTTTTATCTACAGAGTTAGTAACATCTTGTTCTGCGAGAATTTCATCCACTTCCTCATCAAGCTTTGATTCAACGAATTTCACCCCACAAGTGACTCTAATGGAACATGGTACTCTTCCTACAACCCTTTTAGAGTGTCTTCTAGTAGGTGCCATTATATTCCACTTAACCTACACAGACATTAAAACTTGCATAACTTGTTAGTGCAACAAAGAATATATCATTGTCTACATAGATATATATACAATCTGATAAGAACATATCATTCTCTATAAAAATATATATACAATCTGATTAGAAAATATCATTGTCTGTGAAGCTTCATGTGATTAAATTTCATGATTATAATGTAGGGATTCAAAGAGAATCCAACAAAATCTATATACCCATTTAATTTTATGTGCATATTATAATTACTGAAAATAGAAAATGTCTACCCATTAACTCGTATCTTGAAACCCATAAAATTTCATGATTATATTGACGTTTGACAATATACCCATTAAATTTCATGATTATACTTGGTCAAAATTCTATCAATGTTCTCTTTAAATCACATTACATGTGATTAATTCATAGAATAATACCAAAAAAATGCATAGCAATCAAACCCTCGATTCCATAGACAAAATAATTCATGATGGATCAAATTTCTACCAGTCACATGTAAATAGAAATGATTACAATCAAACCCTTAATGTCATACAAAGAAATGATTTTTAAACACACCAAAATACACTCAAACACCATCAACGCCAACAAGAGCCCAATGTTGAACAAACAATATTGTAGGTGAAGAGAGGTGGATCAAATTTCCAATAGTCACATGTAAACCCTACACAGCTTGATATGATGAAACACTACATGGCATGACTGTATATATATATATATATATTGTCATGTTGTGTATATATGTACAATCTGAAAAGAATATGTCATTGTCTACAAAGCTTCATGTGATGAAGCCTTGATGCCAACTGAAACCCATTGCTCAACATACAAAATGCTAGGGGAAAGGTAAACATATTAACAAGATATGCATCTAAGTTTTCCAAGATGAATAAAAAAAGGATCTATTTTGCCCTATAGAGAATGCAGTGAAGTTTTATAGAAATCTTGGCATTTGCCAAGAAATCACGAGTCATGGTATTTTCCATGGTTTCTAGAATACTTCTAACGACATACACTGCAAGCCAAGAGATTTATGATGCATCTACATCAGCACAAGTCGTTGGGCAATTTTTACATATACTACATGCCATTGACTTGGACAGCAGTGTGATGCAAGGATAGTCATAGAGCAAGGTGAAAGTATTTGATGGTATGGAAGTATATGATGAAACACTACATGACATGGCTGTATGCATATATATAGATATATATTGTATGTATACAATCTGATAAGAATATATCATTGTATTTGCAAAGAATGTTATATTCTTATCAAATTGTATATATATAATATGATATGATGAAACCCTACATGACATGACTGTATATATATATATATTTCTTTGCAAATTGTAATCCAAAAATTGCTCAATAAATTGGGACAAAAACTGTATACCCATTAAACTTCACGATTACTAAAGAGGGATTCTGAATATAACTGTGATATGATTAAAAACTGGGTAATGTTGTTGTTATTATATTTGATGTATCCTTTAAGGATAATGTTGTTGTTATTATCTTTGATTTATGATGAATGTAGGTGAGAAAAATGTAACTGTGATATGATTAAATAATGGATAATGCTAAGTTGAACAGCTAACTAAAAACATAATAAATTGTATGCCTAAAAATAATGTAAACACTAAGTACATACATATAAAAGAGTATATTTAATAATGAAATAGACAACAGAAATGTAAAACAATATGCCTAAAAATAATGTAAACACTGAGTACATAAATATAAAATAGTATATTGAGTAATGAAACAGACAACATAAATGTTAAAGAGTATGCCTAAAAATAATGTAAACACTCAGTACATAAATATAAAATAGTATATTGAATAATGAAATAGACAAGATAAATGTAAAATAGTATATTGATAAATAAAAACATGAATTTAGTTATTCTGGATGTACCGACCTAGAAAAGCTCCCTTTAAATAGGAATGTGCAAAAATTGCCTTAGTAACCTTTGAATTTTGTAGAGGATATTTAGTGAAAGCAGAGGAGAATTTGTAATGAAAATGGCTCTGGAAATTCCCTCTTATAAAATCATTCAAATGTGTAAATTGAATGCATTGAATTATGGTGGTTGAATTTCAAATTCAAATGCATTGAATTGTGGTAGTTGAATTTCAAATTTGATTTTTTTGTGAGAAACAATCTGTCATTTCATTTTGCAGTGGCCATTTATGTCTGAGTTTTGCCATGGCTTTTAGGAAAGCAATTTTATATTTGGTTTAATTGACAAAATAGGCGGCTTGCGTAAATTCAGTCATTTATATGAATTATATTATGTTTTTTGCTTTATTAGGGAGCCTTACACCATTAACTGTGTGTGCAGGTACCAGAAGTTGATGGAGTTAATGCATGAAGATGTGATAGGAAGTGTGGGTGAATGTGCAATCGATAGCTCATAAAGCTGATCAATGTTTGATATTATGTCACAATGTGCACCATTAACTGTTCATAGTGGTTTATATTATGAGAAAGTGTGCACCATTAATTGTTCAAATATACATATAAATACAATGTAGTTGAAGCTTTGAACCACTTGCACAGAGTGGTAATTGTAAACATAAATGTACTTTAATAAATGCAAAAAATACTTTATTTTGTGCAACTAGTCTTGTGTTCAAAACATATATGTATCAAAAGATGTTTATATTTGTTTTTTTTTTGTTTACTACACATTTAGTAGTGAACATATATTGATGTAATTTGTAAATTGTTAATAATTGAAATAATGGAATGACTAAAATATAAACAGTTATTGGGAAGTTATTGGAAGATCAGATAAACATGAAACAAACAGCAATTGAATCATGAACAACAATTGACACATTTCCTCTACATCCACAGAACCCCAAAAGAAATTGATCCCGAGCTTGGCTTGGCTTCTTGCTACAAGTTCATTCTCGTACGCCAAATCCTAAACGACACCAAGAGGGCATTTTGTCCTCCGCCAATTTGTGGCCACCCTCATCCATCTGACATAAGTTCGTACCCTGGGACTGCAAGATGTAAGTCGCCCTTAAGGCTGCCATTCCAATGCAACCACATCTACTACATCAAGTCCTCCAGCCCCACATCAAGCAGTATGGCCAGGAACATCAATGCAATGTCTGAGTTCACTTTATATCGATCATTACCATACACAGATAAGTCTTCTAGCAGCATTCTCAGAGCATGAACTACAATTCCCACCTGCATCTTAAATATCTCCATCAGCCGACGGTCGAAAATCTCGCCAAAAAATGTCGTTTTCCTTTTCCTTGCTATCTGGAAGATTGTAGTATCCATTTTTCTTTACATCTATTCATTAGGTGTCGAGCGTATTTAACAATCTACTGACATTATTACACTAACCTCCCCTGTCCATCCGCACACTGCACATACTCTAAAATAATATGTATGTAGGAAGGTTGCAAAGGTTAATATCTACCAGGTGATCAATTACATCATTGTGGCATGGTAAACACATGCCACAAGGATAGCGAATTAAACTCAAATGATCCCATATTTAAATCCATCACCGCTTTGGCCACCTCATCAGCTAACGCGTTGCCTTCTCTATACACATACGCACGGTGTATTCCCAATACATTCTCAAGACCTCATGCACTTCAGTTGCTATTTTGTTTAATTTCCAATTGGGGGTGCTGCCTATTCTTAACGAGTTGATCAACAGTTGAGAATCACCCTCCACATGCACCTTTGATGTATTGAATTCCAATCCCTTCCTAACACCTAGAATAGAGCATCAAACAATTCTACTTCCTTATTTGATGCAATCCCTAACCCAATATTAGATATGAGCAAAACTTCCTCGTCATGATTTCTGATCACACATCCACCATCTGTCCGATCTCTCTAAATAATCTTAGATAGATTAATATGTGAAACCTCATAAAAACTAGAGTGCGTTTGGTAAACTTTTATCTGGTGGAAACTTTTTTTGATCATTGATCACACATCCACCACATAATCTTAGATAGATTAACATGTGAAACCCCATAAAAACCATAGTGTTTTTTTCATGTGACCGGTGGCATTGGCGCAACAGGCCCTCCGATACCACGGGTTTGGGGGGAAACTAGACCTTGTGACCTCTTGCTTGCAACATATGCTTTAGCCAATCGAGATAGGCCCCCCGCTCCTAATAATATATAACTTAACTTATAACATAATTTTTTTAATATAAGAATGACCTTTAATAATTAAACATTATAATTATTATTAGAGTTCTCAATGAAGCGGTTTAAATGTAGTAAGGAACTATTATACAAGTGTATCTTTGTAGCAAAAATGTTTTCATGTGGTAAAATTCAAATTGTTATTGTGTTTTAAGAAATATATGTAAATTCATGTAATTCCAAGATAGAAATATCTATTTTATACAAAATAAAAGATTAAATGTATATTAGTAATATTTTTTCAAGTGAAACATAGTACCTTACATGGTAGTGTATTCCTCCTTTTTTTCATAAACCTAATAATATTTTGGCTTCCAATCTAGATTTCTCCAACAACATAAAATATTGACAAGTAGGTCATTAGAATCAGACATAAGACTAATTAAAATTTTAAAAAGGTATATGAATATAGTGATCCTAGGAGAAAATCCTCTCCAAAAAGATATAAGCTTATTTGTATTTATGAAGGATAGTTTAGACATAAAGTAAAAACCTAGCAAAACTATTACTTTCTTAATAAAATTGAGTTTAAAGTGCATAAAAAATGAAATTGAGTATAATAAAAGTGGAGGTGAATTGATTTCATTTTCTAAACATTTTTTAGTAATTAAATTATCTTAATAAATTTATAAAAGAACATATTTTTAATATTTAAAAAGTTACAAACATAAACTACATTACAAGCAAATATTTGACTTACATAAACTTTAAATTGAACTTTTTAAATTTTTTTACCATTTCTTTTATTAAAATGGAACATAAATTTGTACTTCCACTTAAAAAGATCAACAAACATTTTTTATTGGATTAAAAAAATAAAAATAATAGATTACAAAGACTAAAGAATGTGACATACGAGCATTTCTCATATATGGAAAAGGGCTCTAAGAAAAATCACCACCAACAATTCATCTACATGGAAAATACACGGCGAACAATTCACCCACATGAAAAATTCACTGTCAAGTAAAATTCATCGCGTGGAAAATCAACCACATTAATATTTTTTAATATATATTTTGAAAACATTGATTTTATTAAAAATATTAATAGGTCCCGGGTGTGAATTCCTAATGTTGAATTTTACTTATGAATTTTCTGTGATGATAAATTACTGGAAGTGAATTTTGATTGTGAATTTTACATGGATGAATTAATGGATGAATTAATGAATTTGCCATATGCCATGGAAAAGATATTTTTTTAGCTAAATATGATTAAGCACATCAACGAAAATTTCTCACGCATTGAATCTGCATCTTACTCATTCAAAAGATCGAGCAGCTTTAATGAACGCTGATGAAGACTTGCCAAATGGATCTGCCAGAAGTTCTGCGAAGCATTTTCAGATACAAAAACATTAATGAAAGTATACCCGAGACCTCTCATATAATTTTGGAAGGTATTGGAAGTAAGTTATATTTAACAATTGGAAGTCCTCATGGGTTGTATTGCTATAACAATTGGAAGTCATTATTTCACAAAGCCTGATCGAGTTGGTCTCTGTAATGAGAAAATTTATGGCTTTCCAATATGTGAACGTTATAATCTTCACGCATATGAGAATATCTATGTAAGTAGACTAGCCTATATACCCATAGTCTTAGCACATTATACAAGTCATCCATTGTGTTGGTATAGTGATATGATATAATGGCAACAGTTCAAGTGCAATTAAAATTAAGAGGTCCTGGACAAAGAAGTTTCAGTACGAAAACTCTAAGTATTGGAAGGAAGAATAAAGTAAATAGTAATGAGTGGACTCTTTGCCTTCAGAAAAAGCTGAACTACATCTATGATTAATAAATAGCATTAGCAGAAGACCATTGAATGCGTGAATGCAATGGACCTGCAACTTAACCCTAACCCCTCGCCGCTTCTGGAGAACAACTAGAACGAGGTCCTTACACTGGAAAATTTCCCAGATCCAGATCTGTCCATGGTTGCGACCCCTAGAGCCCACTCTGCACCCATAATCAAACCAAAAAACATGAAAAAGAAGAAGGGCACGAGAACGTGGTGGTCCTGAGACAGAAAAAGCCAAAGGAGGTAATTTGCTCGACCCCACATCTGAGCGTGTGACAGCCATGGAAAAAGGTGCCCGCAAGTCTGTCGATATGGACCGCAAAAACATGCATCAGGCTATTAATGCCTCAACCTCAGATGCCTTGACGTAGCTGTCAACAATCATGGACATGCAAGTTTGCCAGAAAGATGGTAAAATTATTTCCTTTGAACTACCTGATGAAATCACTGATGTTATTTTAGAATCCAAAGAAAATTTTGTAATTTTGTTTTTCATCACAGGTGCATACCGTCAGAACAAGATTGTTTTAAGTGGGCTCGTAATAATTGGGAACTGGGTAGGGGTTATGTGGCTTGCACCTTTGCTAACCTGATCATGCCCGTGTGGTGCTCTAGTGTGGGTCGGGTTATTTGTGAACAGACCTATTATGTGCAAGCTGAGGACCTGACTTTCACTTAGAAGGCAATTCTAAATCCAAATATCTCATGTGGGTTGAATTTCCTTTCCTCAACCTTGCCTTTCACCCCTTGGACTACAAGATATTGTTTCTCAACTCGACAAAGTTCTATGGTGCAAGAAAAACTTTGATCAATGGGATAACCTTCGCTCTCACCCTAGGGCTTGCATTGAAATGGATTTGAATCAGCCTCTTCCAAACTCTATCGAATTGTTATGACTTGGTATTGAATTTTATCAATGTATTAGCTAACTTAATAAAAAAAAAATGCTTCTATTGTCATAGGGAAGGCCAACTCTTCCATGACTACCCCATCTGTAAACCTAAGCCTTCTCAGCCTCTCCTAGATTAGCTCCCTTGCTACTATCCTTACTTCAAATTTGGAGCAATGGAACATTTCTACGCTCTCCCACCCATCTTCTCCTAGCTAGCCCAATACCCCTCATGCTCACAACCTCCATCCCTCTCCCTCCTCTCCCCCTTCTAAATAGCCACCTCACCTTGCTGAATTCAACTCCTTTAAAGATGCAATGATAGTGTCTCGTCCTAGAGCCTCAAAAAGGATGAAAGAGACTCCTCGGCTTGGAAATAAATTATCTTTTAGAACAATATCACACCCTCAACCTAACAATCCATCTAGAAATCAATCTCAGTCCCCTTATCAAGAGCCTATTTGTGATGACTCCATTATGGGCCCTATCGAATAGGATCACATTATGGACTCTCAAAATTACTTGGAAATGAATCAATTTAATGTGCTTCAGTTTGTTGAGGAATTCCTCCTAGACTCTTCACAATGAACTGTAAGATTCAATCGTGGAATGCACGGGGGTTGAGATTTCTTGCTCATAAATACCATGTCAAACATTCTACTTAGACTAATCAAACTAATATCCTCATGCTGCAAGAAGTGAAACTAGGTGTAGTCCATTTATATGCAATCTTTTCCTCAATTTGGCCTGGTGCTCAATTCTTTCATACCAACAATTTTGATGGTGGTGCGAGTTTTGTTTTAGGTATTGCTCCATGGTTAGCTAAAAATATTGTTGTATTTGGATCTAACCCTGAAGACCATTGTGTTTAGGCTATGACCCTCATTAATGATATGTTGGTGGGATTTTTCTCTATTTACACTCCTAACTCTCCTATTGGGAGAACTCACCTTTGAGAGTGGCTTCATAGCAAGCTTCCCAATGTTGACTAGGTTTTAGGAGGAGACTTTAACATGGTGGAGATTCCTTTTGATTGTAGTTAGGATGAATTTTCTCTTCTTTCTTGATTTAAATTTGAAGCTTAGATGTTAACTAAAAACTCTTTTTGTGTTCATGATCCCCTCTTGGGTAAAATCCATCTTCAGCTACCTCATTGCTTAACATGGAATAACTGCAAGGAAGGAACCTTAAGGAAAATGAGTTGATTGGATTGATTTTACTTATCTCCTAGCTACACCATTCTTTTGTTGCCTGATCGCCACCTAGTGTCTTTAGATCTCTTAACCACTCTTTTTGATCACCTTCTTATCTTCACCATTCCTTCTCTCACAAATTTCACTCCTCTTTCGAATGACCTTCCCTATAAATTGAATGTTTCCCATCTCAATAACCAAGATTGCATTGATGGTCTCATAGCTATTTGCAATGTTGAACCAAAACCACAACAACATTGTTGGATTAGCTGGTGGGTGAGAACCATTGATAGATGTACTACCTTCATGAATATGGTCAAAGAGCTATGCAAAACATTTCATACTAGAGGAATATATTAGAGGTCAACTTGAACTTGATCAGTCCCTTCTTGCTTATAATCCTTGTAACATCTTTGTACAACAATCAACTGCCAACGCTGAAAATATGATTAAAAAAGTGACTACTTATAAAGGAAAAGGAGCTCAAATCCATGCTCATCTTCAATGGATTAAGGATGGAGACTATGGTTCTAAATTCTTCTTTCAATTCATTCAACATAAACATAAAACTTAACATGTAACTATGATTAAATATACTAATGGACACCTGCAATACAACTGATCTTCGATGATGAACACCTTCTATTAACAGTTCACCAAAAAATTATTGATGATTCTACTAATGACCTTCTTCTCCCCATTCCTAAAGAAAGTGTTGCTAGCTATATTTCATAGAAAATAAACCCCAAGTATTGTAAATTTCACAACCATCTCCTTTCAATAGAAGAAATTGATGTTACCCTCTAGATTTTATCCTTCTAGAAAAAATCTCAAAAATTGATGGGATCCCTATAATTGAATTTTATAGAGCACTTTGGTCTAATATTTAGGACTTTTATAATGTTTATCTTGAGGAAATTGAAACCGGATCCTTAGGAAGACTTATTAAGTAGGGGATGATTAAACTCATCCCCAAAGGTAAAGAAGAAGAAACTATTAATGGGTGGTGATTGATTACCCTCCTCAACACATCATATAAAATAATAGCTAAAGCATTGGCTCAAAGAATCAAGCATATCTCCCAAATTATTGTTCATTCAGAGCCTACTACATTTTCCTAGGAGGAATATTTATCTTAGATAACCTTGTACTTTCTTGGGAAACGATAGAATGGGCTTGACAAATAGATTAGGATGCTCTTATTATAAATCTTGACTTTGATAAGGCTTACAACCAAATCCGCTAGCCCTTTACAATTAAAATGCTAAAATGGATTGGATTTGGACATAAAATCTATGAGAAAATCAATATTCTATTTATGGATAAAAATGACAAAGTGGTCATGAATGGGATGTTGTCCCATCCATTCCCCTTACAAAAATCCATTCGACAATGCTTCCCCTTTGCTCATATCCTTTATGTCTTAACTGTTGATGCTCTTGGTTATATTTTCCAACATGCTCTCTCAAATAGAATTATTAAAGGCATCTCTCTTTTGGGAAATGTTTCTATGCTTAATTCTAATTTTACAAATGAAATGTTCATGCTCTTCATTTAAAATTTTGCTTAGGAAAAATCTCACATTTTGGAACTCTTTTGTACTATTTCAAGCTTCAAATTGGCTATGCATAAAATTGAATTCATTATAATTCAACCCAATTTCCAGGCACCTTAGATTCCTAGTGGATGGCATGAGGTGAAGCATGGTTGTATCACAAGATACCTTATAATCCCATTTAGATTAGAGTTTCTCTTAGAGAGATGTGGAATTGGTTCTTGCACAAAATGAAAAAGAAACTCTTGAATTTGACCAACAAATTATTATCTATGGCTGGTAGAATTCAAGTTTACAAGAAAATTCTATTGGCAAACCATGTTTACATCTCATCTTGTTGGATTCCCTCTAAAATTTTTAATACCCAGTTGACTCATCTACTCGAGAATTTTCTTTGGGCTAAGTGGGGAAATAAAAAAGGTTTTATTGTTACTTCATGGTCACATTGTATTCAACCAAAAGATAAAGGAGGCTTAGGAATTTTAGATCCAAAGCATCTATCCTACAACTATATGGATTGTGAGGTCTCTTGATGGGGATGCCCCCTAGAAGCACCTAGTGCATCACATCCAAACAACTACTACTAGAGGCCCCTAGAATTTGGTCAATTGGAGGGATAAGTTTCCCCTTGCCCCTTATTTTAAGACTCGGGGTTCTACGCCTTTCAACTCAATTTGAAGAGCTTGGAAAACTACCTCAAAAAGGTTAAAGTTTCGTATGATAATATCTTGATTCATGGTTTTAGTTTTGCATCCTCCTCCATATGGTGGAACCATTTGATCTAGCAAAATAATACTCCTTTGGCTAATATCAAAGCTCTTAAAGGTAAACAGTTATTTGAAAAAGTGATCCATGCTTTTTAGTATTTGTGGGACTTTTCAAGGTTTGGATGGAAAACTTGGCAACAACTCAAGCCCCAATTTAACCTTCCCATAGCTTATAGATCCCCAATCCAATAAATTCAACAACTAGTTTTTCTTGAACCATATTGTCTACTATCCAATCCTTGTCATGATAATTTTCTCAAAGATTATGAATGGACAAACAATTAAAAAAAAATCTTCCCACTCATAACTATCTATAAACAAATCATTCCTTCCATTTGATTATCCCTTGAACTTAACCTCAAATGGAATTGTAAGTTCAACAAAATGAGATGGAACAAGTTAAGTTCTTTGTTCTAGAAGTCCAAGGTAGATGTTCAAGATCAGTTAATTGATTGGAAGGTGCTCCATGTAAAAGTCCCCACCTCTCATTCATTTCCCCTCTCCATCTTGCCCCTTCTATGCTAAAAGGAAAACAATGTAAAGCATGCTTTCTAGTTTTTCCACATGCTCAACACTTGTGTAGCTTTCTATTCACCACTCTTCCTAGGTTCTTCCCTTAAGCTTGGACATGGATAATTTCTTTGCTTGGACTCTCCCATTTTCACAATGCTATTAGCCAATCCTTCAAAAACCTTATCCTCAATCTCACTTGGAGATTTTGTTGTTTGGCAACCTTCTCCAATACTTATTACCCCCTTCAAATTAAATTCATGTTTTTGTGTGAAAACTTCTCTCCTTATAATATCGGCCTTCAATATTCTCAACAAGATAATCTAGAGTACAGGAGGATATGAAATGAACTATAGGATCAGATCAGTTCCTTTGAGATAAAATTCAAATTATAATATTTTCCAAAGTAGTGTCGATGTTGATCATATGGGATACTTTTGGTTTTCTCATTAAAGGAACTGATTTGGAGTTTTCTTGGAATCACCAAAGGCTGATCAATACACTTAAACAACACAAAAAAGGTTTAGACAGAGACAAAGTTATAAAATGATGATTTACACTATATAACTTTGGCATTTTAAACAATCATGAATAACTTTGGAATTTCACATTTCCCTACTTGTAGGAGCTAATTTCAGCTACTACATGTAGTATGACTAAACTATGTCACTACGGACTATTGAAAGCATATATAAATATATAGGGCTAGAGGAGTCTTTAAATGGGTAAAAAGGGGGTTCCTTTCTACTTATTGGGGTGCTACAGTTTTAAATGTTAAAAAAAATGAGGCCTTAAAATTGGAGATTGTCATGGGCACACTCTCTCATCATATGGGTACTCTAGACTTGAAGAGTCAGGCAAGGGTTCCAAATTCTATTTAAAAAACCATTGTATATAGAATAAATCTCAAATGTCAAGTTGATGCTTCCACCAAGTTAAATCTCAGATTGCTAATATGGAGCCACATATTATTTTTTATAGAGCAAGTTCACTATGGATTATATAGAGACTTTCTTTATGTGAAAAAACTAAATATCCTAAGGAGTCTTTAATAGGTGAAATAGATGATACATCATTCCAAAGGAAAATGTTGTTCATATAACCATGGTGGAAATATGCATAATTGTAAAATTTGTTGCGTGTCATTGGGATAGTGGAAACATATTATCAATTTTAGGTTGGTGATTGTATTCTTGGTAGGTTTAAATGATTCTAATAGTTAACAATAGTTAGAGATAATTAAAGAAAGAAGGTCCTTCAAGATTCAAAATGGTTTCCCCAGCTTTTTACTGCTTCCATGGCCTTGTTTGAGATTCTCTTGGAGAAATATCCCTCCAGCGCTCTAATCATAGAATATATGAAGTTGTCATTGACAATGTATAAATGAGTATAACTATCCTCCAATATCAGTTGAGGATAATGTTCATAGATTTTCACCTCCCCCAACTAGAAGGAACCCACTTTGTCTAGTCCCAAGAAGGAGGCTTGAGAAGACAAAAAATATACCAAGTAGGAAGTCATGTAAAACTTGGATGTTTGGAGAACTATCTTCAATTGTTCATGAATTATACCACTAATAAGAGTAACCAAATCAATCTTGTCCCTCTTGGTGCCATTGATGGCTATGATAATTGACCATCCACGAGTAGAAATCCCTAGCATGAGGATACCTAAATAATCTACTCAATAAGAAAATCAATTCTTTGATATCTTCTATGAATTCACTCTTGTGTTGCACCTTGGATATCTTGAGGGATACATTCTTGGGAGTAAGCATCATATGAATATTAATGTAGGTGAGTTTGTTTGCCTCATTATCAGGTCAAAGTACTTCATGGATTTCTTCATGTCAACTACCTCATATCGGAGAAGACTAGAATCATAAAGATATTTTTAATCATATGTGGGCTCACATCGAGCACCACTTCTCCTTATGATCCCATCAATTTCCTTATTATGTGATTATAGTAGTGAGCACATGTTAAGACCAGATCTAGAGATTGAATAGTTACTAGGAAAGTTGTAACCTATACTAGTCCAAATTTTTCCAATGTCATGGTAGCACATGCTTGAGTTTCCTCATCATTAATCATTCTCTTGAATTCCTCCATGCCGACAAGACTATGATTAGTGTTTCAAATCTTTTTGTAAGGGGAGAACATATTGGAAGGTAGATGATATCCCTTGCATTGGTACTTCATCTTTGCACGATCCTTCAGTGGCATATCTCTTACATATATAGAACATCATGTGTTACAATTCATTCACCTCAAAAGAAAGCACACCTTCAGAAATAAGTTATATTAGTTAAGATGTATCCCATAATGCAAACTAATAACTTATTCAAAAGGGGGCTAGAAACCAAAAAATAATTTTGGGATTGGGCCTAGGGCATCCCCTTTAGCACACACTGAAGGGTTAGAATATCTGTGTTTAAGAGTTCAATTTGTGATTCTGATCCATTGAGGATTGGGGATTGGGCTTACCACACACCTTATATTTGTAACAAGATAATCACTTAAGAAATATTTATGAATAGTGGCATTCAAAGATCATTTGCAATATTTTTTAGAGTTAGGAGTTAGGTTCATTTTCTACCTCTTGTTTGCAATGTGTTTGGGAGCCAAAAGTTAGTCCTAATCTCTATCTCTTCTTTGCAAAAAATTGATGAACTTAGGAAGTAAGTTTGTCCACCAACACCCAAAAATTTGAAGGCTTTTAGGGATCGGGGATTGGGGATGTTCTCTTACTGCAGTCTTATGAATTTAACCTTTAGTTAAGGTATCACAATGTCTCAATGTCTAAAAATACTTTTTCACTTCGGCATTAAGCATCAAATTCTTCTAAAACCTAATCAAAGTCATGCTTTGAAATTTTCAATTTATTTAAACAAAGGAAATCTTTGTTTATAGTTTTGGGGATCATAGATTGGGGACCTCACCTAACCTCTACCTTAATAAGAGGTTATGTAGAAGATATACCTAATCGACGATGCTCAAAAAAGGTTCTCAAAACAAGGATCTCTTACAAGAACAATAAGGCACATTCATCACACACAAGAGCTGAAACTCAATAATATTTTTTTTGTCAAAACTTGTAAGTTACAAGAACAATAAGTAGTTGATGATACGAAACTTCTCATAATGCTTGTCACACCCTTAATTAAGGATAACATTGGTCATCCAACACCCAACACTCAAAAATATTGAAAAATGCTAAGACAAGGAAGAAAACTCTAGCAAGGCCAAAGGCCAATGCATGATCAGATGATGTCATAAACATCCTCCATCGACGCATCAAGAGGAAAATCAATCTAGAAATGAACAAAAGTAAAAAATAAAAAAATGTTCAAAAATGGAAGAAACAAAGAAAAACCAAGGAGAAAAGGGAAAAAATAAAGGAAAGAAAAAAATGAAAGGCCAAATTGATTTCAAAATGCAAAAATGAAACCCATGAAGGAAAACCCAACATGCACAAACCAGGAGGAATGATTGAATTTGTTTAAACTTAATGGGGTTTAATCCTACTTGGAAAAAATGCATAGAAACAACAATTCAAACACATGATGCACCAAAAATTCACCATACACAAAAGTGCATAGGAACACCACATGAATGAGCACATGGAAACTAATGAACACAAACCCATGAACTAGCCCGAAGTTGTAATAATGGAGGATAGTTTGCAGAGAATGGGTTTTTGCTAATGAAATTGCAGAGCTCTTAAAATTAAAAATAGCAAAGGGTGAATGCCAAAATGAGACTCAAAAAATTGATAAGCCCTCTGATGACCATTCATTAATTTCTCATTAAATTATACTTTTAAAAACCTATCAATGCCATTAATTTGATTGATTGATCTGACCAGGATAAGGCTCAAGGAACCAATACATCACCACCATTAGCATTCAATATAAAGAATACCTTCTTGAGGTTTGAAGCAATGAGAAACAAAGAAACACCGAGCACCATGGTGGGAGTCAGGGTTCAAACCCAATGTGTATGATATACCAATATGGAAGAGCTAGATTTCCTAAAACCCGACAAGGTACTCAAAAGAAAGAAGACAAGAGGAGGAAAAGAAAGAAGAAAAATGGAAAGAGGGAAAGAAAAATAAAAGAGGGAGAGACAGAATAGAGATGGAAGAAAAACAACACACAAAAAAGGAAAAAAAAGAGGGGTCCCCATTTTGTCAAAAACATAACGAGGTATGAGTGCAAGGAACAACAGTATCAACAGTTTCTTGGAAGTCTTATATACTCGACTCATACCAGGCCAGACATTGCATATGCAGTTGGTATGGTTTTGAGATTCTTGAAGGATCTTCATGGGCTACATTGGAAAGTAGCTAAGAGGATCCTTCATTACCTTAACAATACTCTTGGGTTTGGGATTCACTATAGATTTGGTTCATTTGTTGACTTGGTTAGTTTTATAATTTTAGATTGGATTGGTGATACTAAGCATTGCAAGTCCACTTCAAGTTAAATATTTTAACTTCGTTTAGGTCATATCAATTGGTCTAGCAAGAATCAAAATTCTATTTCTATATCATCCATAGAGGAAAAGTATTGGGGGACTGTTAACTTAGCTACTAAGGTTATATGGCTTTAGGGTATTCTTTCAAAGTTTGGTATTCCTTTTAGGCAACCCAGATTCATCTATTGTGACAACTAAAGCACCATTCAGATATGCAAGAATTTAGTTCAACATCATCAAACCAAACACATAGAGATCCATATGTATTATATTCAAGAGCTTATTCATTGATAGATCATTGACTTAGTATTTTGCTAGTCTTTGGAGTAGGTTGTTGATATTTTCACCAAACCCTTTACTGAGAGCAAGTTCATTTATCTACTAGATCTTCTTGGCATGAGGTCTACATTGGTAGAATAATCGTATTTAGGGGGATTTTTAGCCTTGTCATCTTATCTCTCTTTTTGGAGGACTTTTTTTCCCATTGGGTTTTCTATCTTACTTTGTTTACAAGAGATTACATTGTACATGGGTACCTCACCAGGCCTAGTAGCGAGGACCCATTTCTTTTATGCCCACCTAATCTATGCTTAAGGGGGAAATTTTAGTGTATATATTGCATTATATTGCAAACACATAGGATTTAAGCCTACTTAGGCATACATGACACTTGCACATGCAAGGTTTCAATGTTAGTTAGGAGTTTTAAAGGCGTCGATTCAATTTCGACACCTCATGCTAATTTTGTGGTAGGAAAATCTCTACCACTCCATGAGTGAGGAGTTTTATCCTCATTTAATGCAAATCAAGTGCCTTTCTACTCCTATATATGTGTGTTTGGTTTTTACCTAATATATTTGGTTGACTTCATACGGCGTGATCATGGGGGGCCAAACAGTGGCAATGTAACAAAAAAAATTGACATGAGGAAGTGGAAATCATGAAAATCATGTTTGCCTTTTTGGTTAGGTTGGTAACACATGAATTTTGCTAAGGTAAAGACTGAAGAAAAACATATATCTATTATTAACCAATATCTACTTTTTTAAAAATGGATATTTGTTAATAATGAATATCCAATATATAAATACAGGATATTAGTTGTAACTTGGCTTTAACAATGGATATCCAATATTTATATTAGATATATCTATTATTGGAATACTGAGTACATGCATATAATATAATAATATAAGATATTATTATATATTATAATTATAAATTATTATACATATTATATAATATTTTATATATTAAATATAATACTATATATTATATTATTAATATTAACTATCATATATCATATATTAAAACATTATTAAACTACTCTCCATAATGGATATCCATTCTAGAGAGCTTTATAATTCTCTCAGAAATGGATATCCATTTTTGATGCTATAAATGAAAAAATATATCATTAACATATTAATATCATTAACATATTAATATTATTAATTTATATTAATATATTATTAATATCTTTCATATATTAATAATATCATTAATATATATTAATATATTAATTATATAGATTTAATATTATATATATTATTATGACATAGTAATATCATTTAAATATTACTATGACATTATTATTAATATATCATTTATATATTAATATGACATATATTAATATATATATACTAAATGATATATTAATATATTTTTATTTTTATTTTTGGGTAACTGCTACCAAAGGGGGTAGCTCCCTATATTGCTTGAAATAGAAATAGATACAAACTATGGCTAAGGAAATACAATTAGTGGTAAAGATAGCCCATGCCTTCAACAGTATCTAACAACATAATTACAACATTTTGATCAATGAGATCAAGGTTCCCTACCAAAAACTTGATGAAATCATCAACAATATACTTTTTCTCAACCCCTTTTTTGGAGAGTTTCCAAGCCTTTTGAAGTTTAATCTTTTTCTTCTCCTCCTTAAGGTTCAACACACCCATGACTAGCCCATATTTAAGGTTTGTTACCATGTCATCAATAGTAGTCATGATAGAGTTAGCGAGATATTGGAAGATAAAATGACCAATAGCCTAAACAACCCATAGTTTGGCACTGAACACTTGTATGTAATTGTTGAAAAAACACTCTAGAATCATGCCATCGTGCATGTGACCCCCAATCCAAAAACTATCTCCAACAACCTTTTTGATGACATATTTTTCCTTTGAAGATTCTTTTTGGAACAAATATTCTATCTTCTCTTCATGGGACTCATCCATCAGACTAGCATGATCATTCTTCCCACATCGGCACACAATCCCAAATTGCATCACCTTGGCTCACCATATGAGAAACTTTCCATCGAGTTGAACATTTATAAACTAGAAAAAACTTCTAGCAGCTTTGGCATCGTTCCATAAATATATTGGCAACTCTTGCAAATACTAGAGCCATCTAGTGAAGGGAAATACAATTTGAAACACATGTGAAGGAGGAGCTAAATAATCACTAAAGTATTGTCCTACAAAGAGATCAATTTCAATGGGACCTTGGTCTGTTGCTGAAGTTGAAAGGTTATAAATGAGCCCACTAGGGATCAAGTCTTGTTGAGTGCAAAGGCTTTGACATCAAAAAGGGATGAGGTTGGGATCGTTCCCTAGGTGAATTTGGTGAAATGGATACCCTTCAGTCCTTGGCTCTTAGCCAAAGAGGTTCAACCCAAGAAGGCTTGTGCTCCCGTATCAGGTATAAAAAAAAAAATTGTGGATGACCTCCATAAAAAAAAATAAAAATTGACAAGCCCATTATCAAAATGAGAATTCTCACACCACCAGTTTTAGGTCCATAACAAATATCAAAGACAACAGGACCAAGAAAGTGAACAAATATTGGTGGTAGGAGCCATGGTCCCCACATAATCATATTTTTAAAAACTAAAGTACTCTCTTAAATAGATATTCATTTTGAAGAGCTTAGTCATCTTGTCCAAAATAGATATTTGTTATATCAATCTTAAAAATTCTATTATATATTAGATATTATATTATATATTATATAGTATAAATTATATATTATATTATATAAAATGTATTATATGATATATTGTAAATATTACATATTGTTAGTAGATGGCCAGCACTCCCCTTTGGATTCGTGACATGGACTAATCACCTCTTGTGGATCCGTTAACTCTGGCGATTGTATTGGACATTAACAAGTCAACCTTTTGGTGCAACGACAAGCATGGGGTGAACAATTGGTATTAGAGCCTTACTCGTGAACAAGTTTAATCAACTTAGGGGTTCCTAGTAGTGGAGTACTTTTCATGGAAAATTAGGAAGGTTACTCTACTTGCAAAGCATCAATATTTGATGGTTCTGGCTTTTCCTTTTGGAAATTTAGAATGGAGTGCTACTTATCTTCTCAAGGTTATGATATTTGGGAAGCAATTGAGACTGTTTACACTGCTAGTAAGCCGCCTTCTAGTGCAAATAAGAAAAAGGCCTATTAGTGTAGTGCTAGAGCCACAAATGATATTTATTGTGCATTGACTGATGATATACTTGTCAATATTATGGATTATAAAACTACAAAGGGTTTTTGGGATAAACTATCTAGTTGTAATGTAGAAAAATATATCCTTGGACATTTTCATGCTCATTTGGTCTTTCTTAAGGATTTTGGCCTAGTTTTGCCTAGATTTAATGTTGAAATGTGGCCAACACATTCAAATTAGGTCTTGGACCCTTATAAATCAATAAAAACTTTATGATGCCTTGTAAAAGTGTTGTGAAGTGTTAAAACACACTTTCACACTTTTCTAGGACCTTTCTAATGCATTTCATTAAATAACCTCTTTTTATCATTTACCAAGCCTTATTTCAAAGTGTTGTAAGGGGTTGTAACAAAATATCACACTTTGCTAGGCTTGTCATCAATAATTACATCTTTCTTATGCTTTAATTGGCCCCATTTTACACTTACAGGCCTTATTTAAGTGTCTTTTTGAGAATAAATAAGATAAACATGATTTAATATATCTTAATTCCTGACACTCATTTAAATTTTGTAAGTGGTACCAATTCACCACTTGGGGAAACTTAGTCCCATTTGGCTCAAAAATAAAAACAAATTCAAAATTCTTGCGGTTTTTTATTTTCTAAAACCTAAGGTCGGCCTGTGACATGGTATTTTCGAGAATTAGGGCATAATTGTGTATAAATATGAGGTTTTCCACTCATTTCGGGGTCTTCTACCTTCTACCTTCTTCTCTTCTCTCTTGATTCATCCATGATTCACCATTATTCTTCTTAAGCAAGCTAGGGTTTTGGCATTCTAAGTCATCAAGAAGCATTCAAGGGCAGATTCTTCAACCATTGTTACAGAAATTCAAGATCTATCATCATGGAAAGTTTCTAATTTATTCATTTCATGTTCATGCTTCATCTTATTTCTTCATTTTGTTTAATTACCTAAAAGGGGTTTGACCAAGGCAAACCCCCATGCCCTAACATTCAACATTTCTCTTTCTTTCTTTGTGTGGTTGCAGATTTAGGTACCTTGAAGGCTTGAAGATGATTGAAGAATAGGTTATAAACTTGTTGAAGTCATCTCCTCATTGGCTAGGGAAAAACATCCACAAAAAGTCACTTACAGTGTCAAAAATTAGGGTTTCAAAACTAGACACCTGGAGGAACATAAAGTGTAGACTGAGAGCTTCAAGATTCCACTTTCAGATTTTCAGAAAAGCCAAAGTGGACTAAGTCACCATTAGTGGAGAATTAGTCCCACTGCACATGCTTTCCAAATATTTCTGTAGATTCAGATACGCATTTGGCTAAAATAGGCTTTGGAATAGTTTTCCCAGATCTGGGACTAAGCCACCTAGAATGGTGTAAGTGTCCCAGTAGGCCAAAATTCTAGAATCAGCAACATTTACTTCTTCATTTCCAAGTGCGCACCTTCTATTTCACAACATTTCTTTTAGTTTGGTTTGCATTTATAGGTCATTTAGTATATGTTTTCATATCATATTACGTTTTCAAAGATTCTATGTTTTCCAATTTTACACTTGGTGGCGAACCCATTTTATTAGTTTTTTGCCCCAACTCTTCCTTTGACAAACCTATTTCAATCTCCTTTGCATTGAAATATAAAGGGTTTTTTCTTGAATGAATTGTAGATCTTTGTCTCTCTCCTTTCAAGTGTAAAACCCTAGAGGTGCAAGAGGTGGCAAAATCTATGGTTCACTAGTATCTATGAGGGTGATGGAAAGGTCGAAGAAGATAAGTTACAAAACATTAGAGCCAAATTTGAAGGGCTGAAGATGAATGAGGAAGATAAGTTTGTTGATTACCCTCTAAAAGTCCAAGAGACGGTCAATGATATCCATGGAATTGGTGAGTCCTTGGAAGAAAAATTAGTTGTCAAGAATGTGCTAAGATCACTGACACCTAAGTATGATTCCAAAGTATTTGTTGTATAAGAGGGATATAAATAAACTTATCATAGATGAACTTCATGACACATTTACTGCTTATGAGATGAGAGTTTGTAATGATAACCCCATAAGAAAAGAGGTTTCCTTTAAATTTGTGAAAAGGGAAAAAGAGATAAATTTTGATTCAGAGAAATTGGATGACAATGAATCCATCTTTATAAGAAGATTGAAAAGAGGGTTAGGAAGGTATAAGGGAAATCTTCCATTCAAGTGTTTCAATTATGGTAAGATAGGACATTATGTTGCTCAATTTCTCAGTAAAGATTCTAAAAGGGATGAAGAGGATGGTAGGAGATGGGTAAAGAAGAAACATTATAGTTAGTCCTAAAAGGAAAAACTCTCTCAAAAGTAAGAAAAGTTTGTTCTTTAGAAATGTTGATGTAATAGATAGCTGTTCAGAAGGTTCTATTGAAGAAGGAGATGAAACCTTGTTTATAATTATTGTTAGTCTAAGTGAAAATCAGAAAGAAAAGAGTGAAGATCAATCTGATAATAATGAAGAAAATGTTGATTTTGAGGGATAATTGAGATGTGCTCTTGGTGAGATAAAAAGACTCAAAAAGGAGGTAGTAGTGCAAAGAAATTAGACCTAAAAAGATACTGAAAATATGATCAACAAAGTTAGTGAGTCTGAAAAATTAGTTGTAGATCTAAAACTTCAACTTGAAGAGAACAAGAGAGTTGTAGAAGTCACCAAAATGAAGATAGACAACAAAGGAAAGGAGTGGTATACTTTAGAGGTATAAACTGTAGCCTTAAGGAAAAGGATAGAAATGTGTGATAACAGTGACATGCTAGAAGATCTCTTGGGTAAACAAAAAGGCCACATAGACAAGATTGGTCTAGGATTTATAGAAGGGAAATTTTCATTTTCAAATAGCTCTCAAGTGAAAGAGGATGAAAGGAGGCAAATAAATTCATCAAAATATGATTCAAAAATAGATTTGATTCAAACTATTGATATTGATGGGAGAAAAATGATCATGAGATCATCTAGTGCACAAATAAATGTCCCATTCAGGTATAATCTACACTCCAATGGTTATTGTTTTTATAGTAATCAATATTGGCACAAGGCTAATGAATGTAAGATCATTTCAAGAAGGAGATTACATCTTGTGAATATAAATACTTTTGAAGTATTGAACAAGCTGATATTCTTTAATTGTAATAACTTTGGACACATAGCTAAGTTTTGTAGACCTAACTTAGATGAACAACAAAAGACATCTTGTGTTCAATCCAAAATGACTTCTTCTAATGGTAATAAGAATAAGAGTAAAGTAAAATTATTTTGGAGACCTAAAGTGTTTGAAAAAAAGGTTGAAGCTATGCTTGTTCAAACTGTCTTACATGTCAAGAAGAAAGAACCATGGGTTATAGACAATGGGTTCTCTCATCACATGACTTGGAATAAGAGCAAGTTCATTGATTTAGAAGACTATTCAGGTGGGTCAGTCATGTTCAGAAATGATAATTGCATTCAAATCAAAGGGAAGGGTACCATCTATTTGGATAATAACAAACCTTTGCATTCAATGTGTACTACATAGAAGGTATAAAACATAATCTCTTAAGTGTAAGTCAAATTTGTGATAATGGTTTTAATGTTCTTTTTGATGCTCATGGATGTGAAATTATAAATAAATTAGGTCAAATTATTGCAGCAAGGTTGAGGACTAAAGGAAACATCTATAACCTACAAAGGACCAAATCCATGGATACTATTGAATATCTAAGGGAGATATTAGATGGTCTTTCTCTTGTTTCTCTTCAATAAATTATCAAATTTTGTAAGAATGGTTTTAGGGGGAGATTATGGTTTTGTTCTATCATCCCTAAACCTTGAAAGCTTAGTTTGGTTACTTGTTGTAGTTGTTCTTGTTGTTGGAAAAAATTTCTTGTGATAGTGTTCATATCATTATTACTGTGTGACAATGGTTGAGCAATGATATATACATTTGTTAATGTTCATTGATTTGGATGACAATGGTCTTTCATAGCACACATTTGTTAAGTGATTTTAGCCACACTTGGCTATCTTTCTTCAAACATACAGTGGGTTGTAGGAGGAGTATGGTTTACATTGAATCATACATTTCTATGATTCATGGGTCTATTCGTACATATTGATGTATTGACTTGAAATATTCTTGTAACAATAGTATGGTGACAGTGTTAACAATGAATGTTAGTAATCCTCATGCATAGTGATATCTTCATATGTTCTAGGATGGTGATAGTTTACAAGTATTCATTTCTTCATCACAAAGGTTGGACTATATCCTCTTGTACAATGATGTTTGTTGTGAGAAACACAAGGGTAGTGTGATCTTGATAGAGTGAGTAAAGAGTATCATATCCTCCTGACTATGAACATAGATCCTCGTATCGATAAAGTTCCTCATGAAAATATATATTTGAGGGTAGAGAGTAAACATTCATGCATAGTGATTCAATGATTGAATGATATTTGATAGTCTTGATGTTTCTTTCCCATGAGTTGATCTTACATTAATTTCAATCCATACTTTGACTCTGTCTTGATTGAACAATATAGTGATGTTTGGCATATAATGCACAATTTTGTTCTTTATACTCTATGATCAAATGTTTGACAGTAAATAATAGTGCTTTTCATTCCTACAGTCAATAGAAGCTCTAGAGACATTCAGTGGCTTGATTGTATTGATGCCTTGGAGTCCATTGATTGATGACAATGGGATAGTGTGTTCTCTTCTTAGGGACATAGTGTTCTTTGTTCCTTTGGTATTGCTGGAATACACCATTTTCTTAGATAGTGAACATTTGCTTGGACATTGGTGAAACACTAAACATTTACTTTGCTTGGACAGTGGTGAATATTTTCTTGGGACAACCTACTTTGTATGTGTTATTTGAATATTGGACAATGATGTTTTTTGACAGTATTAACACTCTTTATATTTTATTGTTGAGGTTTTTACAATCACAGTTTGCAACTGGCCCAATTCTCTTGGTTAGTTTATTGGTGATTATCCTTGAATGTTTTTTTTTGCAATGATATTGCTGAAGATAACTCCAAGTGATGAATCTTTTTGTAGACATATAATGGTGCTCTTTATTATACTTTTTCACTATTGATGCTTAAACAATTTTGACAGATCTCAATCATAGGGGTATTTTTGAAAGTTTTTATCTGTCTAAGGAAAAAAATAAATTAGTCCAACTATATAGAAATGATGATAGTTTAATGAAGGTATATATTTTGTAGGGGGAGTTACTGATCCTTGTCATTTGATGTCAAAGGGATATAAATAAACTTTTCTTGATCTGGTTAGTGGAAGATAGTGATGTTTCTTGATCTGACCTCTAGCAAGTAGAAGATAGTGATCTCACTCATAATGAATGCACAGTCACAGGTCATAGAGGGAGGACGCAAAGTTTTGTAAGTTGACATCAATGCCAAAGGGGGAGTTTTTTGGCATTATTTTTCATTGATGTCAAAGTTTTTGAGTTTGTTGATGGATTTTTCATTGATGTCTTGTTCATTATTCTATATTGTTGATGCATCCAAATGGGTTCACTTCATGGTGTATGTTCATAATTCATGGTTTCATGTGTTTGATCATTTCATGATGGTAATGTGAAAAAGGTGGTATACAGAGTCCTTATTGAACATTAATTTCAAGAGCTGCAAGTTGAAGTTTATCATTGATGTGACATTATTGTGTTATTAGTGATGCATGGTGTTATTTCTCATTTATCTTTCCTCTCTCATTATTTATTACTTGTTTTGGTTTTCCCTTGATCACAAAAGATACAAGGTCATTGCTTCATGATATCAATAATGTATATCATTCATATCATGATTGATACAAAAGGTTGGTATTGATTTCATCTCTTACTATCTAGTTCAGAGAATTATGAAGAGTCAATCTTTGGTGGAAAATTCATTCTTAGTGTTTTAGGTGTTAGGACTTCTACAGCTCATAACCTAAAAACCTAAAGCTATCTTATACCCTAAGACCTAGGGTTTAAGTGTTGTGAAGGTTTCCAAATCATAATGAATTTTATATTTTATTTGTTTTGTGACTTGCTATAGAAATTTAAGGGTCACTTAAGACACCACTTAAAGGGTTTGATAGATATTGTTTACCGACCCCTATTCCTTGGCCTTACTAACCTAGCAAGTAGAATAATAACATTATAATACTTTTATGATATCAATTGCTATCGTTTGAAAGGTTAACCTGGTGGGAGAAAATAATCAAAGGCTTGAGTTTAAGTTTATACTGTAATAGCTATTCCTCGATGAATGTATTTTGACAGGAAATTGGAGGTCAACGGGTTTGTTTCAGTTACATGGTTTTGTAACTTTTCTTTGAAGCAATGATGGAAGGATAAACTAGTGAATGGTATTGATTGAATTTTAACTGTAGATAGAGCTCAATGTATTATGGATGAAAGATAGTGTTATGATGTTTTTTTAAAAAATGACAGTATATGCGGAAAGAAAGTGTCAAAATATGTTGTAATCATACTACGACAGATGAGAAAATTTGATTGATTTGTCAATTGACTTTATTCCTTTTATGGTGGAATTTGACTCAAATAAAAGGGTTTGCATGAGTTGAATATAATGCATTGAAGCTTATCTTATCAATTTTTTGTGTGTCAAGGATATAAAGAGGAGTTTTGAATATCGGATATCTTTCAAGTGTAATCTCTTCTCTACATAGACTTATGTAATCTGAGAATGATTATAGATTCTTTTGAATTTGAAGAGAGTCTAGAATAATGTGCATATGCTTTAAATAAGATGGATAAGGAGTTGTCAATTTGAGTGAAGTTTATCAATGTAACAAAAAGTCGTCTTATATCATTTTTTTGTCATTCAAAGTATGTGAGAGTCAGAATGTATGCACATATTTTATTGTAAAAGAAATGGTCATCCATGTATGAAGGGTTGGAAGTTGATAGGTTTTATGCCAAAAAAGTGAGATTTATAATTTGGTTTATATTGAAATAGAATAACCCTTTGATATTGTTTGTTTCTTTTGAGTTTACTGAAGGTGGTATATGATCTCCAGTGAGGAATCTTATGTCTTTTAGTGAGACATTGAATGTAACCAATGAGATTTTTTTTTTTCTAGTGAGGTAGTTGTTAGTGAGACATTGAATATAACCATTGAGGTTTTGTTCAACCAGTGAGGCTTAATGAAGTGAATTTTTCAGAGTGGGTTTTTTATCCCTTTTAGGGTTTTCCACATATAATACCCATGTCATGACTTCTCTTGATAGTTTGTCAATTTGGGTTTCATAAGTAATTCTTATTTAGGTATATTATTCTGATTCATATGTTTTTGATTCACTCAACATTAAAAATCTATGATGGTTGAAGTGATCTCAATGGACTTATATGCATAAATTCAAGTGGGTTATCAATTAAGATTTGATTTGTATTTTGGCAATTGATTCACCCCCCGCTCAGTGGTCTTGTATTGCAACAAGGCGTATCAGAGCCAAATATTTCAGGTTTGAATCCCTTTGGGTAATTCTAAGGGGGATATTGTTGGTAGAAGGTCAATGCTCCCCTCGGGATTCATGACATGGACTAACCACCTCTTGTGGATCAGTTAACTCTGGCAGTTGTATCAGAGATTAACAGGTTGACCTCTTGATAAAACAACAACCGTGGGGCCAACATATTTGTATATGTTAATGTATTTTAGTGTATTTATATTATATTTATGGATTTTATTATATATATATTATATTTATATATTTTAATGTATTTTAGTGTACTTATATTATATATTATATTACTATAAAAAATTATAGATAAAGATATGGGGATAGGGAGAGATAGGTAGAGATAGTTAGAGAGGAATAGAAGGGGTAGATAGAGTTATAGGGAGGGAGAGAAGACCCTCAATCCTATACCCTATACCCTATACCCTCAACACAATACTTAAGCCCTAATTCCTCAATCCTATACTGTACACCCTCACCCCAACCCTTAACCCTATGCATTATACCCTCAATCCATACCCTAAACCCTATACCCAAAATCCTAAACCCTAATCCCTATACCCTATACACTTAACCTTAGACACTCAACCCTTAATAGTATCCCTCAAATATAAACCCTCAGTTATCATATGCCCTCAACCTTATGTAAGTAAACCCTAATCCCCCAACCCTCAACTGTATAGTTTAAAACCTAAACCCTAAAACCTCAACCCTCATCCCTATACCCTATACCCTAAAACTTATAAACTAAACCCTGAACATTGTCCCTTAACATTATAATTCAATGTAAAGAAAGCTTAAGATGTGGAAAAAACTCTTGTAATGTCAAAACTCATAGAAGAATGCAGATATGTCTTTAAATTTTGCAATTACAATTCATTAAGATGCACATGAAAGGGATAACAGAATAGAGAAATAAACACATACACAATTGGATACTAGATTTACATGGGAAAACCCTTACAAGAGAAAAAATCCACCACACCAAGTAAAGTCTCTTTGTATTACATAAAAAAAATTACATAGATAGATCAAAATTTACGTTAAGATGTCAATTTTATAGCAGCAACATTTCCCTGATCAACCTTGTACAAAAAAAATTCTGATCACACTTCATTATGTCTTACTATTCCACTACTCGTATGACATATAGTTCAAAACACTAACTACTCAAACCTTTGATCAAGTGCAATACACTGCAATTTATCCCACAACCATGGTCGATTCATTCTCTCAACCAAAATTTTGGTTCAACTTCTTTCAACTACATCATGTATCAGTGGGACACCAGATTGTGTCTCACCGATGCCAAACCATCCATTTGATAATCACACACTACACAGTCTTCTATCGCTCTATCACTTTGACTTGTTGAAGTCTCACCAGCCAAAAGACCATCAGGTTGAGATCTTGCCTCAGAGGAAGTCTCCAAAGCTCCTTCAACAGTTCATGTTTTTATCAGTGAGGTTCTTGCTTGTTCATCTCATTTGGAATACTTACACCAATTGATTCCATCAAGAAGACCAATATATTTAGGACGATAATCCAAAGCTAAGATGAAGACCTAGGTTACATCGATGCCAATTAGGAATGGTCCATTAGCAGGACTTACTTTGATCCCAATCCATAGATCAGACTTCAACCATCAAATGAAGATATTAAGGGTTGGCCTACGTAATATTTCACATCGAGGAAGAACCATTGGCAATAATCATGTCGATCCCAATCCATCAGACGGATTCCAGCTATTGATCTGATCTTCCCAATTCTAAATGAAGACCAAAGTTACCCCGACGAGTATCGTCAGCAAGAATCTTGTCGATCATCACCTATCGGTCAGACTCCTTCCTTCAGTGAGAGATAGAGAACATGCATTGACCATTCAGAGCATATCGATGGATCCCTTTGGCAAGATTGATCATTAGTCACACCGAAATGATCATTTTGAACCTTTAGAACCAAGCTGGTTGTCGGCAAGACATTTCAAGAGTCTAATCGATTTTCCTCTTTCAGGAGTTTCATGTCAGTAAGTTTGAGGCACATTTTCCATAAATCTCCCACTTGACAAAGATCTTACTGACACCTCCAGATGATTTAGAGACTATTGAGATTCATGGGCACCAAGGCCCATCGAACTTTCACACCACCTGTACTTGTCTGTGCTCACTGGTTTTGTCAATACATCTACAACATTTTCCAAAGTATCCACCTTTTCTAGAGAGACCTTTTCATCCTCCACCATATATTGTACAAAGTGATATTACATATAAATATGTTTTGTCCTTGCATGGAAAGTAGTTCGCTAGACAAATAGCACTCTACCTATCATAGTAGATTGTAATCTGCCCTACATCAAACCTAATGTTAGAACACAAAAAATTTAACCAGATTGCTTCTTTATAGGCATGCGTAACTACCATGTTATCTGCCTCCATAGTGGATAAAGCGACTACAACCTATCGCTTTCTCATCCGACTAACTGCACCACCATTCACCATGAATATATATCCACTGGTGGATCTTTTGCTATCAATGTCCCCTGCCCAATCAGAATATGCATACCCATGAATGCTGAGAGTCCTCTATGATCCAAAAAAATTGCCATGGTTACACAAAGCATACTCCAAAGTGCCCATCAGATATCTAAACACTCTTTTTACAGCATCCTAATGTGGCCTTCCTAGATTTTCCATGAAATGACTAAGTACTCCCATTGCTTGGGCAATGTCTGGCCTTGTACAAACCATTTCATACATTAAACTACCAATTGCACTTGCATATGGCACCCTATTCATGTCCTCCATCTCATAAGGATATTTTGGACAATCTTCAATAGATAGTTTTGTTCCTTGCGAAATTGGAACAACTAGTTGCTTGCAATTAGTCATACAAAATCTCTCCAAAAAAGTGTTTATATACTTACTCTGGCTGAGCCAAATTTTTATACTCTTTTTGTCCCTAGTTATTTCCATCCCTAGAATATACCTTGCTACACCTAGATCTTTCATTTCCAATTTTGTAGACAACTGAGATTTTAGATCAGAAATCATAAACTTACTGTTCCCAATGAATAACATATCATCCACATACAGGGAAATAATTAAAATACTATCATTCTCAGCTTTGTAATACACACAATGATTAGATTTTGATCTTACAAATCCCAATGACAAAAAAAATGTGTCAAAATTTTGGTACCACATTCTAGGAGATTGTTTTAATCCATATAGAGATTTTTTCAACTTGCAAACCAGATTTTCTTTACCTTTTTTTCACAAAGTTCTCTAGATGGGACATATAAATTTCTTCTTCAATATCACCATAAGAAACGTTGTCTTCACATCCATCTATTAAATCTCCCAATCATATGTTGTTGCAAGTGACAAAAGAAATCTGATAGATGTTAGCTTTGCTACTGGAGAAAAAATTCCCCATAATCAATTCCCTCTACCTGGGAATATCCCTTTGCAACCAACCAAACTTTATACTTTTCAACACAACCATCTAGACCAATTTTCTTTTTAAATACCCATTTGCATCGCATAGACTTTCTACCTTCAGGCAATGGAACCAGATCCCAAGTATCATTTTTCCCTAATGATGCCATTTCTTTATTCATGGATTCCAACCAGGAATCTAAATCAGACATTTCAGTTGCCTCTTTTACAGTCCTAGGCTCATCAGTGTTAGTAATCAAAGCATAGGCACAACTAGAATCCAACATAGAGAATTCATACCTATCTGATTGTCTCCTTTCACATGTAGACCTCCTCACAAGTTGAGGTTGAGGGCATTGTTCATCATCTTACTCAAAACTTTCAGAGCTACTTGAGCTCTCCTTAGATTTAGGTACGTATTGAATTTTTAATTCCTCTTTATCTGGTGTGGGAGGAATTTCAACTACATCCTTTTTGTTTTCTGATTTTGTCTCTAACTGTAGATCCAAAGTAGAAGGCTTCAACTCACAAAAAATAATACTTTTGTTGTACAAAACCTTCTCAGCCTTAGGATTCCAAAGCTTGTATCCTTTTATGACATCGCTATAGCCAATAAAAATATATTTAATAGGCTTGTAGTCCAATTTATATCTCCTTTCATTCGTCACATATGCATATGCTTCATAGCCAAAGACTCGAATATGTCTTAGAGAGGGCTTCTTTCTAGAGCATCGTTCCAAAGGTGTTTTATCAACAACAACAGAGTTAGGGGAGTGACTTATTAAGTAACATGCTATTGCAACTGCCTCAGCCCAAAATTTCTCCTCCAAGCCAGCAATGCCCAACATACTTCTTGCCCTTTCCATCACCATCCTATTGAACCTTTTAGCAAGTTCATTTTGCTATGGAGTGTAGGGTGTAGGTTTATGTCTTTTAATTCCATGATCTTTGCAGTACCTTTCAAACTCATCAGAAAAAAAACTCACCGCCATTGTCAGTCCTTAAACACTTTATTTTTCTTATAGTCTAGTTTTCCACAAGGTTTTTAAATTCCTTAAAATGATTGAACACTTCTGATTTACTTTTTTTAAATACACAAATACCCTTCTCGAATAGTCATCAATAAAAGAAACATAATATTTAGATTTTGATAATGAAGGAACATTCACTGGACCACACACATCAAAATGAACATAATCAAGTATACCAGAAGATTTATGAGGACTAGAATAAAATGAAACACGTTGTTTGACATATATACAATGTTCACAAAATTTGAATTCAAGGTTACAGTTACCAAGCACTTCAACTAGGTTTTTATTTTTCAAGGTTTTTAAACCCTTTCTCCAATGTGGCCAAGCCTATGATGCCACAACATTTTTTTCTTAGCTGGAAGTTTCATCTCCAAAGAATTAGCTCCTACTGGAATAATCACCCCTTTCCGTACATGTTCATATTTATATGGTTTTTCAGAAGCACTATTGCATTGAACTACATTAGAGTCCAACTTATACAGAGTACCAATTTGAGCACCCTTTTCCAACAACATAGAGCCTCTTGTCATCTTACAAATACCATTATAGAAAGAGACTTGTACACCAACATCATTCAACTTACTAACAAAAAGTAAATTTCAAGCCAGACCTGGTATATGCATTACATCATCGATTCCATTCGCTCTTCCATCAAGGAACTGAATTTTGACTTTTCCACGACCAATTATTTCCAGAGATGAATCACTTGCCAAATAATCCTTTCCACCATCATATATTTCATACTTTGTGAACCAGTCTCTATGAGATGTCATGTGGAAAGATGCTTCATAATCAATTAGCCAAACATCATCCGATGCCTGATTTACCAAGGCTACACTGAAGGCATCCACTTGGCTCTGAGAAAAATCATTGTCAGAAGAGTTCTTGTTCTTATTTTTCTCCTCTTTGCAATCCTTTTAGACATGACCAAGTTGCCCATAGTTCCAACACTTCACCTTGGACTTCTTGTTAGGAGACTTTGATCTCCCTGTTGATTTCGATTAGGATCTCGTGTCATTCTTCTTTCCCTTTTCTTTCAATCTACCTTGAAAATCAAGAGCCTCCTTCGCCATCTCAGAATATTTTCTTATCTCTTCTGATAAAAAAGAAGCAACAATGTCTTCCATCTTAAAAGTGGATGTTGTACTCCTAATATCCATCACCAAGTGATCCCAAGAATCTAGCAAATAACATAACAATAGCATACAACTATCTTCTTCATCAATCTTCACACCCATAGATGTTAACTGAGCAATCAACATGTCAAAAGCATTCAAGTGATCAGAAAAAAATGTTGCTTGTTGCATTTTCAAATATTACAAATTCTTCCTTAAGAATGACTTATTCACCAAGGACTTTCCCTGATAAATATCTCCCAGTCTTTTTCATAAAGAATATGTAGTCTTCTCTTCATGAACATTTAGAAAAACAAAGTCTACCAAATAAAGCCTTATCAACCCATTTGGTTTTCAATTTTCCAGTTCCCATTCATCTTGCTTCATTCCTGAAGGTTTCGTTCTAGACATAGCAACCCAAAGATCACGATCAACTAACAGATCTTCCATTTTAAGTTTCCACAACTCAAAATTGCAGCCATTGAATTTCTTAATTTCAAACTTTCTTTATGTACTTTTTGTTGCCATCACAATCTGTAATTTGAATTACCAGACTTCTACAAGACTCCCACTAAATAGAATTGACACAAAAACCGCAACCTACCCACAAGGATAACACAACTGGCTAGGCTCTGATACCACTTGTAAAAAGAGCTTAAGGTATGGAACAAACTCTCCTAATGTTAAAACTCAGAGAAGAATGCAGATATATCTTTAAATTTTGCAATTACAGTTTATTAAGATGCACCTAAAAGGGATAACAAAATAGAGAAATAAACACGTACACAATTGGACACCAGATTTACGTGGGAAAACCCTTACGAGATAAAAAAACACACCACACCAAGTGAAGTCTCTTTGTATTATAATAAAAAAATTACATACAGAGGTCAAACTTCACTTTCAGATGTCAATTTTACAGAAACAACATTTCCCTGATCAACCTTGCATAGAAAAAATTATGATCACACTTCATTATGTCTTACTATTCCAATGCTCATACAACATACAGTTCAAAACACTAACTACTCGAACCTTTGATTAGCTGCAATACACTACAATTTATCCCACACCCATGGTCGATTCATTCTCCCCACCAATAGTTCGCTTCAACTTCTTTCAAATGCATCATGTATCAGTGAGACACCAAACCTTGTCTCACCAATGCCAAACCATCAATTTGAAAATAACACACTACATAATCTTCTATCACTCTATCGCTCTAACTTGGTGAATTCTTACTGACCAAAAGACCATCGGGCTGAGATCCTACCCCAGAGGAAGTCTCCAAATGTCCTCTGACAGTTCATGTTTTTACCAATGAAGTTCCTTCTTTTTCAGCTCATCGAGAAGACTTATACCAATCGATTCCATCGGGCAGACCAATATAGTCGAGACGATCATCCAAAGCTAGGCCAAAGAACCAGGTTACTTTGATGCCACTTAGGAATGGTCGATCGGTAGGACTTACTTTGATCCCATTCCATCAGCTCAACTTCAACCATCAGGCGTAGATCTTAAGGCTAGACCGAAGTCATGTTTCACATTGAGGAAGAACCATCGGCAAGACTCACACTGATTCCAATCTATTAGCCGGATTTTAGTTGCTGGTTCAATCTTCCCAAGTCTAATCGAAGACCAAAGTTACCCTAATAGAGTACCGTCGGCAAGACTCTCATTGATCATCACTTGTTGGTCAGACTCCTACCTTCGTCGAGAGATAGATAACTTGTGTCAATCATTCAGAGCATATCGATGGAGCTCGTCGGCAAGACCGACCATTACTCACATCGACATGATCATTTTGAACCTTTAGAACCAAGTTACTTGTTGACCAGACATTCCAAGAGTCTCACTGCTTTTTCTCTTTAAGGAGTTTCATGTCAGTAAGTTTGAGGAACATTTTCCAAAATTCAACCCTAAACCCTAAACCATCAACCCTCAATCCATACCCTTAATTTTTAGCCATATACCTTATACCCTCAACCTTATAACCTAAACCTTGAACATTCTCCCTCAACATTGTAATTAAACCCTAAACCACACACACACAACCCTTCATCCTTAATCCATCAATCCTCAACCCTATACCATAAACCCTAAACTATAAAACCTCAACCCTTAACCTTAATCCCTCAAACCTCATCCCTAAACCTTAAACGCTATACCATATACATTGCAACCTCAACCCTAATCCCTATACCCTATACCTTATACCCTATACACTTAGATTTATACACTTAACCTTTAAAATTATCCTCAAATTGTAAACCCTTTACCCTCAACCATATATCAATCCAATACTTATTCCCTCATCCCTCAACCATCAACCCTATACATTAAACCCTGAAAACTCAACCCTCATGCCTACACTAATGTAGATTGGGTTGCTTGTGTAGATGACCAGAAGAGTACAAGTGGTGGTGCATTATTTCTTGGAGGAAGATTTGTTTAATCGTGAACCACCAAAAATGAAGAAGGGAAAGATGATTCCCTAATGAACTTCTAGGGTTTTTCACCTAAAAGCTAGGTTCGGGAATGTAAATCTCTTTCACACCTTTTCAATTTAGGGTTTTATTAGGATGTGATGTGTGTTAAATGTATCTAAGTGTTGGAAATGGAAAACAAGAACTAACTTGTAATACAAAACTTAGGAAATGCAACTATGTTTGAATACACATTGTGTAATGCAAATGACCTAAGAAACATAAACACATTACTACAGAAATGAATAAAATTAAAGAGGTGTACCTGGGAATGAGTTGTAGAATAGATTGGAGGCTGGGAGTGTTGTTGAATCTCGAATTCTGGCCTATTGGGACACTTACATCGTTCTGGGCAACCTAGTCCTTTTTAGGGAAAATTCTGAAAAACTGCTTCGGAGCCCGTTTCGGCCAAATGGGTATCCAAATCTACCAAGATCCCTCAAAAATAGGTTCAATGGGACTAGGTCACCATTGTTGGCAATTTATTCCTCTTTCGAATTTATGAAGATCAAGAAATGGAAATGGAAGCGCCTGGTCTGTGCTTTCTGCTCCTCTACGTATCTAGTCCAGAAAGTGAAGATTTCAGTTTGTGAGTGTCCTCCAGCTTCAACTAGGGTTTCTTTAGACTTGGAGAACTTGGACAATTTTTTGAAGATTCTTCCACCTTGGTTCTTTGCCAAATATGCCTACAATACCTCCAAATCACACAAAGAGGGAAAACTTGTTGATTTTTAGGGGTTAGGGGTTTGCCTTAGTCAAACCCCTTTTGAGTAATCAAACCAAAATGATGAAATTAATTAATGAAGCATAAAACAAATGGAGTTTACCTTGTATTGATGATAGATCTTGTGTTGCAACAATGGAGGATTCAACCATTTGGATGCTTCTTGAGAGAAATTCCTTGGTGACTTAGAATACTCAAACCTTAGCTTGCTTGAGAAGGAGATGATAGAGAAGAGACATGAAAAATGAGATAGAAGAAGTGAAAAATGAGGGGAAAAACCATTATTTATGGAAGTTGTACCCTAATTTCCTCGAAATAACACAATACAGGATGACCTTAGGGTTTTAGAGATAAAATCTTGAAATAATCTTAAATTAAATTTAAATTTTCTGCCACGTGGGACTAGGTCGCCCAAGGTGCCGAGCTAGTCCGCCTGGGAAATTTTTATTGATGTTTGAGGATTAAAGTATGATTATTGTTTCTTATCAATATTTTCCTCCAAAACACACTAAAGTAAGGCATGTATGTGCATTAAGGGGTCATTATTGTGCAAGAAAGGGGTAATTTAGTGAAGACAAGCCTAGGAAAGTGTAAAAATGTTTTCAAACACCTTACAACACTTTGGCACATGGATTGGAAAGGGGTAAAAGGAGGTTGAAAAAGGTCTAAAATCCATAGGCAAGGGTCCAAATGAGTGAAAAGTGTCAAGGCTGCACTTTTTTGCGACACATTTAGCCCCCACTTTAGTGAGAGGATCAAATTGCTTCAAAATCACACTAAAGTAGCCCAATGGAGACGATGAAGGATGGTGAAGAAGAAGAACAAGAAAGATAAAAGAGGTGGTCAATCGCCCAATGATTCAAGATTCTAAGTCAAGTCGACATCAATTCCAAAGAAACATTCAAGGGTGAATGCATTGTAGAAAAATGAGATACATGATCATGCAATGAAAATGATTGAAAGAGAGAAGAATGAGGTGGAAAAGATGCGTTCACTCTGGGGCCACATAATGTCAGGTCATCCATGGGGTGTGTTGTCCCAAGAGGTTAGAAAAATACACACGGTTGGTATATACTCACATAGATAGGTGGATATGGGGAAAGTCGTGCCACCGATTAGGCTTCTCGCTCAAACCATAGCAAAGTTATACCTCATGATAACTTTGATAAGGCACCACAAAAGAGAGTGATGTTTGTAAATGTTGTAAGGAATGTTCAAAGGTATTTTGTTAGTTCATGCAATTTATCCAAGAGAGGAAAAGTGCAAATGGACTCATCTTGTATGCAAGAAAGAAAAAATGCAGATGTCTCATCCTAAGAAATATTGTACCTAATGTTTTCAAGAGAGGGGAATTGCAAGAAAAGGAAAAACACACAATGAAATGTGAGTGTCGATGTATTCCCCCACTTTAAAGCAGTTGCTAACACCATTTTTGTAAGAAATTGCTTTAAAGTAGAAGAAGAGGTAGACATGAGAGCTTGTTCGAAAAGCCCTATGCCAAATCATATGTTTTTGAATTAAGAGCTACAACATGAAAAGGGGAGTATGTCACATGTGAGTCAACTTAAGACATGTCTTCCACATCCCAAGCTTGCTCTTATATGTTCATGAAAGGTTAATGAATAGTTAAAAGAGACAAAGACAAGTAACATACGAGGGAAGAGGCTAACTAACCCCTTGCCCCCACTTGGTCCAGGACAAGAGTGAGCCGAAAGGAGTGGTGAAATGCAAGGTAGAGTGAAAATAAATATTGATTAGAGGAATTTGATTCCCCCACATAAGGAAGAACACAAAAATCCTTACAATGTTGGATTTTTCTACTCGAGGCCTTACACTCATTAGTGGGATGACCATGAACTCAGTGGTAAGCACAAAAGGAATTTTTGTGGTAACATTTCTTTCAAGTTATGGGAGGAAGGGATATCAAGTGATCTTGGAGGATCCTCAACAAGATACCCTCTTAATTGAGGCGAGAAGGTGTTCCTTTGGTTTGTAACAAAGAAGTGTCTTGCTTAGTATAGGGTGTCATACCTATGCAAGGTGCTATAGATTGTGAGATTTTGTACACTCTCTTAGAGGAGTGTGTAAAATATGAATCAGTAGTGGGTTGTGAGATGACATTGGAATTAAGAAAAGAGTCATTTATTATGTTCAAAGGATCACTTTCTAAGGTTGGGTTAGAAGGGTGATTTAGGATGGTGTTGATGGGTGGGGAAGGCTTGGTGATTTTGATTAGAGGAAAATAACCAAGACCATGATGTGTTGTTTGTGTATGAGGTTTGATGGGGTTACAGATACCTTGTTCATTAGCACCACAACCTTTTCTACTATAGCAAAGTTGTTTCATAAGCTCATAAGATTTTCCATAGATATTTTTAAGCTTCTTTGTATTGGGTGAGGGTTCATTATGTGCTTCATTAGCTAAAGTGGATGCATGCAAAGGACCAGTTAAGTCTTGTGTGGAAAATACTGTGTTTCCCTTCTTAGAGTTGTTGTGTATGATATTGGATTCTGCTTATAAAGGAGGTGTGATGTTTAAGGAACCCCAATCATCATCGAAGGATTTTGGTTGTACGGGTTCCACTAGTTTGGTGGGTGATAAAGTGGTGAAGGGTGTGGAGTAGTTTTGCTCAAGTTATAGGACACTAAACGACTCAAGATTGGCATGAAGTGTGTACATTTTTGTTGTAGATATACTTCATCTTATGATGAAGAGTGGAAGGCACTCCATTCATAGAATGAATCCATGGCCTACCTAAAACAAGGTTAGATGAAACATCATTAGGTATAACATGGATCAATGTGTCTAATGTGGCCACTCCAACTGTAAGAGGCAAAGTGATCACACCAAGCGGTTTTTGGCCTTTACTGTCAAATCCACTGATAGATAAGTAAGTAGGTTGAATGATTGATTTATCAATATAGAGCCTATCCAAGAGATTGAAACTACACACATTAAAAATGGAGCCATTATAAAAAAGGGTTTGCTTGATCCCTATGCATTTGTATTGAGATATGATCATGAAGGCTTCAACATGTTTTTGCACTTCGAAAGGAGGGAGCTCACTTTGGTGGAAAACAATATCAGCATTCAAGCCTTGAATCATAATTGCTATATCATTTGTTTGTGCATTAGAAGGGATAGGAATTTTTTGTAAGGCTTTCTACATCATGTTGTGATAGTGAGGGGAGGCTTGAATAAGGTCCCATAAATATATTTTAGTAGGAGTATTCCTTATTTGGTCAACAAGGTCATAATCCCTAATGAGGGAATTGAGGCGAGGGGCAGAAGGTAATATGGGAGGGGATGAAGCTAAGGAAGTTTATTTGACGATTGGGATCATAGATTGTTGTGGGTGTAATGTGTATGAGAAACAATATTATGATTCAGTTTCTACAACACATTATGAGTGGGCGACTAAAGAATGAATTCAGGTTTAGGTTCGGTTGAAGTTGGATAAAGGATGAGTTGAGGTTGATTAATATTAGCATCCCCTTAGGAAGGAGATTCAATGTTATCCTTGTCTTGTATCATGATATCCTCCATAGGAGGAGAGTTTTTAGGAGAACTATAACCCTCATGTTCTTGAAATTCAAGGTTTGGTTCTTCTAAAATAGCTTCATCACAAGTAGGGGAATGATCATTGAGGGGATTAAAAATGGTCGGAGGATGAGGGGAAGGTTGTATTTGATTATCATGTTTCTCTAAGGTCTCTTTCTCGTGTTCCATACTATCTACCCTAGTATGAGAGCTTGGAAGAGGTTCATCAATGCTTCATCACAAGGGGTAGAGGCATCAAGAGAAGGACACCTAGGATTTTCAAATAGATTGTCCCAAATGGTAGGAGCATGAGGGAAAGGAGGGTCAAGAGTCTCATGACTCTTAGAAGAAGGATCTTATAACTCCAACATGTCCTCTTTGCATCGAGGAGGGATATTAGAAGAAGGACAAGTGTGATAATCATGGTTAGGGATACTAGGGAAGGTAATGTTGAGAAATGTGTTTATGATTTCATCATGTTTTTGTTTAGTGTCTTTGGAAGGGGGATGAGGAGAGGGATTATTAAGACCCTCATTGCTTGTATCTTCTGTCACCAAGATACCTTCATCACTAATAGAAGAGTTATTGGGAGAAGCATAAGTATTATTGTTATGATTCTCAACACAAATTTCCTTATCAAGGGGTAATGAAATGTTAAGAATTGTGTAATGATTTGGTTATAAACATGTTCTTTAATGAATTCATTATTATAATATATATTGAACTCATAAGAAGGAATGTTGAATCTATGCAATTTATTTGAAACCAAATCAAAGCCACATCTTCTAAAAGAAAACATGGTATGAAGAGAAGGGAAAGATAATGTAATGCAATAATTTAAAGTAAAATGTTGGAATATAATTTTTCAGATGGAAAATAAGGTAATTTTATGATTGCACTATGCAACAATCTAAAAAAGAAATGAAGTATATGCAAAAAGAAAACTAAGCAATGCATGAAATAAGCTAATGTAAGCTAAATTTAATAAAATATATGTAACAAAAACACAACTAGTTGATATAGGTAGGTAATGACACAAAACAAAAGCTTAAAAATTGGGTTTTCAGCTATGTTAAGAGTAGTTTCAGAAGCCTGAAGGGGCTAGGTCACCCAAGGTTGCAATCTAGCCCTCCTAGTGATTTTTTAGAGATTTTGTAAAAACAATTGATGGATTCAGGCGGTATTTGTGTTGTATGATGCATACCTATGATGAAAATGGAGAATTTTAGAAATGTATAATGCTTTAAGATGCAAAATACAACCTATATGCACTTTTCACTAGTGAAATTTTTGGAACCCTAGGATGCAACAACACTAATGCAACATGCAATGCAAGTTAATCCTAGGACCATGAAGAACTCAAAATCAGACAAGAAAGGGGTAGGACATTAGGTTCACCAAAATGAACCACCAAAAATGAAGAAGGGAAAGAGGATTCCCCAATGAGCTTCTAGGGTTTTTCACCTAGAAGCTAGGTTAGGGAATGCAACTCTCTTTCACACCTTTCCACTTTAGGGTTCATTCAAAGAGGGCTTAGGGTTTGAGTAGGATGTGATGTGTGTTAAATTTATCTAAGTGTTTGAAATGGAAAATAGGAACTAACTTGTAATATAAACCTTAGGAAATGCAACTATGTTTGAATACACATTGTGATATGCAAATGACCTAAGAAACATAAACAAATTACTACAGAAATTAATGAAATTGAGAAGGTGCACCTAGGAATGAGTTGTAAACTAGATTGGAGGCTAGGAGTGTTGTTGAATCTGGAATTCTGGCCTGCTGGGACACTTACACCATTCTGGAAGACCTAGTCCTTTTTAGGGAAAATTCTAGAAAACTACTATGGAGCCCATTTCGATCAAATGGTATCCAAATCTACCAAGATCCCTGAAAAATAGGTTAAGTTGGACTAGATCACCATTTTTGGTGACTTAGTCCTCTTCAAAATTTCTAAAGATCAAGAAATGGAAATGGAAGCCCCCCAGTCTGTGCTTTCTACTCCTCCAGGTATCTAGTTCTAAAAGTGAAGATTCTGGTCTCTAAGTGTCCTCTAAGCTTCAACTAGGTTTTATTCAGCCTTGAAGAAATTGGACAAGTTAAGGAAGATTCTTCCACCTTGGTTTAGTGCCAAATCTACCTACAAGACTTTCAAATCACACAAAGAGGGAAAACTTGTTGATTGTTAGGGGTTAGGGGTTTGCCTTAGTAAACCCTATTTTGAGTAATCAAACCAAAATGATGAAATAAATTAATTAAGCATGAAACAAATGGAGTTTACCTTGTCTTGATGATAGGTATTGTGTTGCAGTCAAAGAGGATTCAACCCTTTGGATGCTTCTTTAGAGAGATGCCTTGGTGACTTACAATACTCAAACCCTAGCTTGCTTGAGAAGAAGGAGAGAATATAGAGAAGAAGTGAAAAATGAGATAGAAGAAGTACAAAATGAGGAGAAAAACCCTTATTTGTAGAAGTTGTACCCTAATTTCCCTGAAATAACACAATATAAGCAGACCTTAGGGTTTTAGAGAGAAAATAATAGAATAATATTAAATTAAATTTAAATTTTATGCCACATGGGACTAGGTCACCTAAGGTGGCGACCTAGTCCACCTGGGAAATTTTTAATGATTGTTGGGAATTAAAGTATTATCATTGTTTCTTTTCAAGATTTTCCTCCAAAAAATACTAAACTAAGGCATGCATGTGCATTAAGGGGTCATTATAGCATAAGAAAGGGTTAATTTAGTGAAGACAAGCTTAGGAAAGTGTAAAAAGGTTTTACAACACTTTGGCACATGGCTTGGAAAGGGGTAAAAAGATGTTGAAAAAGGTCCAAAATCCATAAGCAAGGGTCCAAATGAGTGAAGAGTGTCAAGGCTAAACTTTTTGGTGACACACATGGATAAGAAAGAAACATGATTTAGTTTATTTATCCACTTTATAAGATGAGTATATTGTAGTAGCATCTTGTTGTACACAGGCACTTTGGATGAAGCAAACATTGAAGGATATAAGTGTGATGTGTGATGAGTCTATCCCTATTTTTTGTGATAATACAAGCACAATAAAGCATTAATGCATTCAAAGAATCCATTAATGCATACACGAAAAAATCATATATCTATCAGATATCATTTGTTAAGGGAGAATGTGTTGGAGAATGGAGTCGAGCATGAATATGTGTCTACAAAGGATTAGATTGCAAATATATTTACTAAGGCTCTTTCTAAGGATACTTTTGAGTATCTCAAGGAGAAGTTGGGGGTTGCTTCCCCTCCTTTGAACTAGGTGCACATCATGGAGGTGCATCAGTCTAGTGGATCTACAGATTCATCTTCTATCTAGACTGATGATTGTGGTCTATCCTCAAGGGGAGCAGAGAGTATCATTGTTGCAGTATGAGATGTGGGTGCACTCCTAAGGGGGAGTGATCAAAATTTTATATGGTTTAAGAATCATTTAAAAAAATTTCTTTGCGATTGAAGTCAAAGGGGGAGAGAGAATCATGTGAAAAGGCCTATCTATATCTGAAAAGGATAAAAGGAAAAAAGAATCTTGCAAGCAGAAGAGAGTAAAAAAATGTTGTGTAGGATGTATAATGTAAAAAAAAAGTAGGAGAGTGTGTATGTTGTCTTTGATGGTTTTTCACATCATGTGTTGCCATCAATGACAAAGGGGGAGATTGTTGCAAGTATGAATGAGTATGGTGGAGTTGTCATTAATATTGGCATTGATGTCAACATAATTCAAGTTATTATAGAGAAAGGAATCAAGTTATTATAGGTGGTATATGTATGGTTGAGATAATCTAGATATGTTGTGAGTACATGGAGCTATCTTTATGGTGTTGCAGGTGTGCTGATATGATGAGTTATCAAGTTCCTTTGAGAAAATTAATAAAAAATGAAGATATAGTTGTGTGTGCAATTTGAATGTGCTTTGATAATATGATCTGCATTTATTCTATGTTGATTCTATGCTTGTGTAGATCTGTAGTGTTTTTATGAGCATATTCTAGGAATATATCTCGAGTTATAACTTTTGGTTTTATGAAGAGTGAAAGTTGTGTTCACCGATTTGTGAACTATTCTACTAGAGTTGTTTGTCCATGGACTGGAAGAAATGCTTTTGCTTTGTAGTCCTCTAATGGTTTGTCTCAAATCCTGCAGATCTAGAAGAAGGTTAATAATGGTATTATCTATATTTTGATAGAAGTCTTTGTAATTTGGTACCCCAGAAGACTTGTTCTAGAGCTACTATGTGTGTCTACAGAGTCTGATTGGACTGATGGAAAGAGTTCTCTATGTGAAGACTATTGCAGTTGTTTTAGATGTTTTTGAAGGCCTCTAAGAGGTATTTCAGTATGTAGTGAAGTGTTTTATGTGATCCACATGTTATCATCTTGCTATGAATGTGAAAGTACTTCAAAGTTCATTGATGTTTTCATTAGGTTTGGCCAACCTCGTGTATACACATTATATAAAGGTTAAGTATTAATTTGGTCCACTCTCATTCTTATCCACCAAAGGAATGTTGAGTCACCGACCTAATTTGAATTTGTAAAATAAAGAATGTGTAGCTGACCTTGGAGAAAGTTTCTAAGATCGAATATGATATATATATAATTCAAAATGTTGTGAATTGAGTGTCACAAGTGTGAGAAGTTTGAAACAAGTGTAAGAAGAAAAGTGTGTGAAAGTGAATCAAGGCAACAATACTTTAATGTGTGACTCCTAAAAGAAGTGAGCTGATGATGTCAGTAGTCCTTTGATTAAGGTTGAAAATGTGTGGAACCTATTATGGTGGATTTTATGTTATCTATCTTTATCTATAAACAATGAGCCTCCTTCTAGATAGTGAGTCCTATTTGTAGGTAGTGAGCCTCGTATCCAGACAGTGAGTCCTATTTGGGTAGTGAGACTTTGTATCATGTTTTGCATTATTGTTATATTGTGAGTTAATACTCATCATGGTTTTTCCCTTATTGGGTTTTTCACGTAAATCTGGTGTCTTATGTTGATATTTCTTTTTTTTATTCACATTTCATGCTCATACTTAATAATAGATTAAAGTGGATGTGGAGTTAATTATTGTTTGAGAATTATAAATAAAATTGGTGACAACTGATTCACCCCCTCTCTTAGTTGTCTTGTGTATTTCAACAATTGGTTTAATATCTTTGGTTCCTTAGAGAAGAGCTTAGCCGCTTGAGGTAGATCTAATGGTGCACAATCTGTCAATCCCTATGTTTGATGGAGCTAAATATAGTGACTGGAAAGTGTAGATGAGAGGTTACCTAATCTCTCTTGGTTTCAAGACTTGGAAACCTATTGAGACAAAATATGTTGAGTTGGTAAGTTGTCCTTCTTTTGCAGATGAGATTTTTTCCTGTGAGGAAAATGAAAAATCAAGGTATGCAATCTATAGTGCTTTATCTAAGACTAAGCAGACAAAATTTATTTCATTAGGAACTGCTTATGAAGTATGGGAAAAGTTCAAAGATATCTATGAAGGAAATGATAGAGTCAAATTATCAAAGAATCTAATAGCAAAGCATAGATATGGGAATTTTAAAATGGAAGAAGGTGAAGACATTGCAAGCTGCTTTCAGAGGGTTGATATTTATGCAAATGAAGTAAAAAATCAAGGTGGTACTCTAACAGATGAAGATGTAATAGAGAAGATTTTGATGACCCTACCGAAGAGTTATAGTGACAAAGTTTAAGCTATCGAGGGAGTGTATGATCCAAATAAATTAACTAAAGAACATCTATTTGGTACCTTGACCACATTTAAAATATGGAAGTTTTGAAAAGAAAAGGAGAAAATAGAAAAATTCTTTAAAGCCACTAAGACAAAAGATGATCCAAATAGTGAAAGTTCAAAAGAGTTGGAATAAAATTTTACAAGGAAATTGAAGAAAGGTATTGATAAGTACAAAGGTATGTTACCTTTTAAATGTTTCAGTTGTGGTAATATTGTTCACTATGCTTCAAGATCTCCAAATAGAGAAATAAAAAAGAAGAACGAAGATAATAAAGATAAAAAGGAAAAAAAGGTTCAAGAAATTATATTATGTTAGAGAAGATGCTGAAATTTTTGATGATGAATCTGATTTTGAGAATGGTAAAGCTAAATGCTTGTTTCTAGCCTTGGAGAATAAACCTATGTCTACTAACCATGGAATATGTGCAAGGAAATGTGGTCCAAAGAACAAGAAGGATGAGATGGAAGGTATTCTAGTTACTGCCTTTCATGCTAGACAAGATGAATATTATTGGGTAATTGACAGAGGATGTTCAAATCATATGATAGGATACACAAGTAATCTCACTAAATTTGAAAAGTCTGATGGAGGATTAGTCATGGTTGGAGATGATTTTGGTGCAAAGATTGTTGGAAAAGGAACAATTAGTTTTGATGGAAAACACAGTACTGATGATGTCTATTATGTTAAGGGATTAAGACATAATCTCTTGAGTGTTGGATAAATGTGTAGAAAAGGATTTAAGCTTGTGCTCCAGGATAATACTTGTGAGATCAGAAAAGGGTCTGGAATTGTGGTGGCTATAGGAAGAACACGTGGAAACATTTATCATCTTAAGAGTGTTGATGGTCAGTGTTTTGTATCTCAAGTTAATGAAAGTTGGCTATGGCACTAGAAGATGGGAAATGTAAACATTGACAATCTAATAAGAGGTAACAATACAAAGACCCCTTCTGAACTATGGAATGGAAAGATTCCTACTATTAAGTACTTTAAGGTGTTTGGAAGAATATGTTATATTAAAAGAGGTGATCAGAACCTTGGAAATTTTGATGTAAGATGTGATGAAGGTATTTTCCTTAGATATTCAACTAGAAACAAAGCTTATTGATGCTTCAATAAAAGACTAAGAAAGATAGTTGAAAGTGAAAATGTAAAAGTTGATGAAGATATACATAGACCAATTGAAATAAGTATATATAGAAGGATCATCTAGAAGAACAAATAATTGGAGATAAAAGTGAAGGTGTAAAGACAAGAAGCAAAGTGGTAGCAACTAAGGTAAATTTGTGTCTACTTTCTAAGATAGAACCTAAAATAGTGTGTGAAGCATGCAAATATGAGAATTGGGTTAGAGCAATGAAAGAAGAGTTGCAGGAGATAGAGAAGAATCAGACATGGGAATTGGTTCCTAGACCAGTAAACAAGAATGTAATTGGTACAAAATGGTTGTTTAGGAATAAGTTGAATGAATATGGTGAAGTAGTAAGAAATAAAGAAAGACTTGTATGCAAATGTTATTCACAGGTTGAAGGAATGGACTGAGGATAAATTTTCCTCGGTGGAAAGAATGGAGGCCATTCAAATGTTTTTAGCTTTTTTTTCTCACAAAGATTTCAAAATATACTAGATGGATGTTAAGTTTGCGTTTTTGAATGGAGAATTGGAAGAAGAGGTGTACATGGAACAACCAGAAAGATTTCAATTATCAGACAAATTGGACATGGTCTACAAGCTGAAAAAGGCACTATATGAACTTAAAAAGGCTCCAGAGCATGGTATGTAAGGTTGGATAGATATTTGGCACATCAAAGGTTCAACAAAGGCTCCACAAGCAGTAATATCTATTTCAAAATTGAAGGAATCAAAATTTTGATAGTAGTTGTGTATGTTGATGATATTATCTTTGGAGGAAATGAGGGTATGTGCAAGAAATTTGTAGAGGAGATGCAAAAAGAGTTTTAGATGTCTATGTTTGGTGAGTTGAATTTATTTCTTGGACTTCAATTGAATCAAATTGATAAGGGAATATTCATCTCTCAATCAAAGTATGTTAAAGAATTATTGAAGAAGTTTGGAATGGATGATTCCAAACTGGTGTGTACCCCTATGGTAACTGGATGCAAACTAAGTAAGGATGATGTTTCTCCTAAATTTGATCAAAGCATGTATAGATCTATGATTAGCGAACTATTACATCTTGTTGCTACTAGATTAGATATCATGCATGCAATATTTTTGGTTGCCATATTTTAAGCAGAACCTAAAGAAACACATTTTACAACTGTGAAGATATTCAGTATCTAAAATGCACTCTAGATTATGGCATGTGGTTTCCTAAGGATACTGATTTTACTTTGATTGCCTACACTGATGCAGATGGGTTTTGTTGTGTAGATGACCAAAAGAGTACAAGTGGTGGTGCATTATTTATTGGAGGAAGAATGGTTTCATGGCTAAGAAAGAAACACGATTCAGTTTCTTTATCCATTGGAGAAGCTGAGTATATTATAACAACATCTTGTTGTACATAGGTACTTTGGATGAAGCTAAAAATGAAGGATGTAGGTGTGATGTGTGATGAGCCTATCCCTATTTTCTGTGATAATACATCACAATAAGTATTTTAAAGAATCTCGTAATGAATTCAAAGAAAAAGACTATATCTATCACATATAATTTCTTAAGGGAGAAGGTGTTGGAGAATGAAGTCAGGCTTGAATATGTGTTTATAAAGGATTAGATTGCAGATATATTTACTAAAGCTCTTCCTAAGGATGCTTTTGAGTATCTCAAGGAGAAGTTGGGGGTTAATTCCCTCCTTCTTTGAACTAGGTGTACATGGAGGTGCATCAGTCTAGTGGATCTACAAATTCATCATCTGTCTAGAATAATGATTGTGGTCTACTCCTCAAGGGTAGTAGAGAGTATCATTGTTGTAGTATGAGATGTGGGTGCACTCCTAAGGGGGAGTGATCAAAATTTTATATGGATGAAGAATCATGTAAAAAGAATTCTTTGTCATTGATCTCAAAGGGGGGAGAGAATCATGTGAAAAAGCCTATCTATATCTGAAAAAGCTAAAAGAAAAAGAGAATCCTGCAAGGAGAAGAGAGTATGAAAACATTTTGGGGGTTGTCTCATCTGAAAAAAATTAAAATAAGGACAATGTGTATGTTGTCTTTGATGGTTTTTCACATCATATGTTTCCATCAATGACAAAGGGGGAGATTGTTGCAAGTATGAATGAGTATGATGGTGTTTCCATTAATGTTGTCATTGATGTCAACATAGTTTTTATCGTTGAAGAGAAAGGAATCAAATGATTGTAGGTGGTACATGTATGGTTGAGATACTATAAAGATTTTTTGAGTAAATGGATCTATCTTTATGGTGTTGCAAGTGTGTTTATATGATGAGTTATCAAGTTCTTTTGAGAAAATTAATAAATATTAAAGATAGATTTGTGTGCGTTCTAAATGTACTCCGGTAATGTGCTCTGCATTTCTTCTATGTTGACCCTATACTTGTTCGGTTTTGTATTGTTCTTTATGAGAATATTTGGGGAATATATATTGAGTTATAACTTCTAGTTTGATGAATATTGAAAGTTGTGTTCACTAATTTGTGAACTATTTTGGTAGAGTTGTTTGTTTATGGACTAGGAGAAATGTTTCTACTTTGGATTCATCTAATGGTTTGTCTTAGATCTTATGGATCTAGAAGAAGGTTAATAATGGTGTTATCTATATTCTGGTAGAAGTGTTTATGATTTGGTACTCTAGAAGACTTGTTCCAGAGTTACCATGTGTGCCTGAATATTCCGGTTGGACTGATGGAATTTTTTTTGTACATGAAGATTGTTGCAGTTGTTGCAAAATTTTTTGAAGGCTTCTAAGAGGTATTCTAGTATGCAGTAAAGTGTGTTATGTGATCCACATGTTATCATGTTGTTGTGAATGCACGTACTTCAAAGTTCATTGGTGTTTTCATTAGGTTTGGCCGACCTAGTGTCTACATGTTACATAAAGGATAAGCATCAATTAAGCAAATATGTGATTGATCCAAGATGTTGTTTTTGGTCCTGGTTAAGTATTAATTTTGTCCACTCTCATTCTTATCCACCATGGGAATTTTGAGTTGCCGACCTTATTTGAACTTATAAAATAAAGAATGTGTAGCCGACCTTTGAGAAAGTTTCTAAGATCGAAGATGATATAAATACAAGTCAAGATGTTGTGAATTGAGTGTAACAAGTGTGAGAAGTAGAGTGCATGAAATTGAATCAAGGCAATAGTACTTTAATGTGTTAGACTCTTGAAAGAAGTGATTCGATGGTGTTTGCAATCCTTTGATTAAGTTTGTGAATGTGTGGAACCTATTATAATGGATTTTCTATTATCTATCTTTATCTGTAGTGAGCCTTCTTCTGGACAGTGAGTCCTATCTATAGGCAATGAGCCTTGTATCTAGATAGTTAGTCCTATTTGGGTAGTGAGCCCTTTGGCAGTGAGCCTTTGTATCATTTTTTGCATAACTATTATATTGTGAGTTAACCTTCATCGTGGTTTTTCCCTTATTGGGTTTTCCACATAAATCTGGTGTCTCTTGTGTTGATATTTCTTTATGTTATTCATATTTCATGTTGATACTTAATTTCAACACCTTTATGCTACATGTGATATTTAATAATTTCAAGAAATATAAAAATATATTTTGTGCTTTTTACCCACAGTTTTGAACATCCTTCAAACATTTTGTAACTTTTTTATGTTCATTGGCACAGTTTCTTGAGATATCTATGAGCCTGGGTGAAATCACAATACAGTGTCTCACTTTTTTCCCAAGATGGACATTTACATCAATATTTTTAATAAATCTTCATCTTCTGAGACCTATAGAAGCTAAACTATTAACAATTTGAAGATGATGTAAACTAGTGATTTATGGAAATTTGTGTGTAGATTCTAAATATATTTTCTTTCAATTTTTTGAAATGAATCTTTCAACTGTTGGAGTGAAAATACACGATAGGGGGTGAATCAGAGTTTATAAATTCTTAAGCATTTTAAACTGAAACTGAAAAGAACCATACATATGTTCTCATTTATCAATGATAGTGTCATTCATGTATTTGAATGCAATCATATAAACTAAAATGAGTAGTGTAGCATTGCATTTTAAAGCAGTAAAGTACTGAAGCAAATGAATCACAGAGACACAAATATACACAACATATGCCAAGTGGAAAACCCTCTTGGGGTAGAAAAACCACTCCTCAACCTGCTGCCTTTCTCAGGTTTTCATTTCACTAATTTATTTTGACAAAGCTTCAAAGGATGATTTCTAAGCACCGACTCAAGGAGCACCAACCCCTCTATTTAGAGACACCAATCTCAAGGATCAACAACCCCTTTCCTGATGTTCAATAGAACATACAATAGTATAAAGGATCTCTCTGTTTCACTTGATTTTTGTCAAGTGCCTCTTGACAGACAAAGCATACAATTTTCAAGAGTCAGAAATTGACTCTTCAGAATTCCATACATTATCTAATCTCGATACAACTTGAGGGAAATATTATCATAGTCACAATACAATCTCATCAAATTGTATTACAATGATACATCTTTTCTTTCTTTTCTCACTGTTTTATTTTCAACCTTTTTCCATACAGAAACTACAAATCTGACTACACACTATGTTTTCCAATTTTTTGCATCATCATACAAAAAAGAATTTTTCATATCTATAAAGGTAATGCCCTTGTTTCAAATTTTTTTTTTCTGTCATGATTAAACTCTAATCTCACTATTTTTTGCTTTTTATAGAAAACATCATTACATATTGGAAGTATTACAACTATTGCTTGAATTTCAATTTCCAAAAAATTATACAAGGTTGTTTTTTAGGTTACAGAGCAATTGTCAAGTAACAGTTTTGATGTTGCAGTGATCATAAAAGAAGATTCTTTCTTTTTGTTGAGGATAGAACAACAATGTCCAATAACTGAAATCATTATGATACCTTTTCCAAGTAGCTATCAAAGAATGAAGTAAACGTTTCAAATCTTTCATGAGAAGAAAAAAATGTTTTTCACTTTTCATTTTGCATAAGAGAAAATGACTTAGCTCCTAATCATCTTGCTTGAAAAGTAATAGATCTGAACAACAAACTAAAAGAGTAATACCTGTGAGAACCATAATTGCATTTCCCATGAGTGATTTACCAGGTCTGTGAAGAGACAGAGTAGCTCAAGCTCTTTCCCCATTCGAGCTTCCAACTGATGGAAAGAAACTGACAGGTGAAATGACCAATTTCATGGTCTTTCTGTTTTCCAATACGCTACCAAAGATTAGTAAACCAGCTACTAGAACAGTGAAATGACTGTGAGATAAACAACTCAATGATGACGGTGAGAATACGGTTTCAAAACCTTCGAAGCAAGTGAAGCAAAGAATAATGACCTAAACTTCCAAAGTAAGTGAATCAAAATCCTTTGTTAAGATTGATAAACTTTTGGAGTCTGAGAGGTCAGTTAATGAAATATCAAAACCGCACAATACACTTTGAAATCCATAGAAAGATCAATGACTTGCATGCAAACATAAATAAATTGACATTTGTTTCCTTACTGCACAACAGCGGCCACCCTTCGGACTACCTATGGTACAATGGTAGCTAACACTGACTGTTACCACATCCTTTACCACCCAACTGCGGTCTTGCTTTAGACTACTTGTGGTACAATGGTAGCTCCAAGCTAGCCACTAGTCATTTCCACCACGTTATCGCAGTTATCCTTCTAATAGCCCGCGGTGTAGTGGTAACTATCTTACTTGCCGGCAATGGTTACCACCACACTACCGCAGTTACCTTCCAACTTCTCACAATATAGTAGTACCTATTTGCTTGTCACTGATTGTTTACACCACATTACCACGGTTAGCATCCTAACAACTCGCGGTGTAGCGGTAGTTGTTCTGCTTGCCATTGGCAGTTTCCACCGCACTACCGCGGTCACTAGCTTAACTGCCAACAGTACTGCGGTAAGGCACATTAGCGACTGCGGCCTTACCAATTCTTTTACCTGTTGTCGGTCTTGAGGCCCAATTTGATATCAACCAAAAGACCAAAATCAAATACAAATAATTGTTGATTTATATACCTTTGACCAAAGCCGGATTTGCCACCTTAATAAAGTCTAATGCTATTTAATTTTCAATTTAACATACATTCCAATGCCTTCTAAAGGTTAATGAAGGCTAACTTCATGTAAATTTTAGAATATCATTAACACAATAATGATTAACCCCTTATAATATGCCAAACCCTAAATACCATATGCAGAAGAATGAACTTAGAGATATTCTTTTTCAAAGACAAAATGCAGTATTATGTGCCATTTCTAAATGAAGTCCAAAGAAATAATGAATAGAGAAGTCTGAATTTTCATGATGAACTCACAATGCCATTCCACTTACCATTAATCCTGATTATACTAAGAACCAAGCTGCATCATATAAACCATTAACAATTTCAAGATGCAAGAGCCTGATCAAACCACACTGTAACAACCTGTAGAAAACTGATTCATGCCAAGGACAAAATAATTAAGATCATCACTGAAACACAATTGTTTAAACCAGAAACATAGAACTTGTTCAATGAAACAAGGAGCCAGTAACCAGAGTGCCTTAACTGAGATCTGCACATTGAGTTAAACGATCAGTACCACCATATAATAAGATCAATGAAGTAAATGTGCCAATCAAAAAATGAATCAACTGAGAAGATAAACATCAAGATGCAAGAGAATCATCAAGTGACATCAAGGAATAAAATAGCACAAGAGGGATTCAAAAAACTCCCCCTTTGTCCTTGATGGAAAAACTGAGCCACCAAACCAAAGATAATGAACTGTAACCGAATGCTCAAAATTCTCCCCCTTTTTGACACAAGGATAAAGGGAGACCAAAAAAGATAGATCAGAACCAACTGTGACATGGCATCAAACTACAGATTGAACATTTGAGTATAAAAGTATGAGCTATAGGAAGAGCTAACCAACTCTTGCTATCACCAAGATAGACTATTTAATATAACAGAGATTGAGAGAACTCCCAATCAAGACCTAAGTCTTTGAAAAACATCTTTAGCCAATAGTTTTATGAAAATTTCAACAACCTATGCTTGTGTAGGTACATCTTGCATAGATACCTCATTATCCAACACCTTTTCATGAAGAAAATGAAACTTTATAGCTATATGTTTAGTTCGAGAGTGCATAACTAGATTTTTTTAGATATTTATTGCACTAGTATTGTCACACAGAATAGTAATAGGTTTTGGAATTTCAATACCCATATCTGATAATGTCTGTGACATCCAAATTACTTGAGTGTAGCAAGAAGTGGCAGCTATATAATCTGCTTCAGCAGTAGAGAGCGAAACAATTCTTGCTTTTTGTTGTGCCAAGCCACTAAACGATCACCAAGAGAGAAAGCAGCACCACTGGTGCTTTTCCTGTCATCTAGACAACCTACCCAGTTAGAATCAGTATAAGCTACTAAAGATAAATCATTGCTTCTAGTATACCAGAGCCCATAATCAATTGTGCCTTGTACATATTTAAGAATCCTTCTCACAACATTGATGTGAGATTCTTAGGAGATGATTGAAAATGAGCAACCATGCAAATAGCTTGCATTATGTCAGGTTTTGAGGCTATTAAATATAATAGGCTACCTATCATTGACCTATAATCAGTTGAGTTTATAGTAGGAGAGTCATCAACTTTGCTAAGTTTACAGCCAGTAGCCATTGGAGTGCTTACAGGATGACTTCCATCCATTTTAAACCTTTTTAACATTTCTTTTGCATATCTTGCTTGAGATAAAAAGATGCCAAATTCAAGTTGAGAAATCTAAAGACCTAAGAAAAATGACAGTTCTCCCAACATTGACATTTTGAATTCAGATTCCATGATTTGTGATAATTTTTTACTCAAGGCAATATTGTTGCAACCAAAAATGGTGTCATGAACATAAATTTCAACAACAAGAATATCAAATCCTTCAATTTTAACATACAGATTGTTGTCAACACCTCCTCTAATGAAACCTTTTGACAGTAAGTGACTATCCAATCTGGAGTACCAAGCTCTAGGAGCTTGTTTTAGGCCATATAGAGCCTTTTTAAGCCTATAGACATGATTGGGTTTGTTTTTACAGATAAACCCTTTAGGTTGTTCTATGTAAACTTCTTCTTCTTAGTATCCATTTAGAAAGGTATTTTTTACATCCATTTGATATATAGTGAAATTTTTGAAACCAGAATATGCCAAGAAAATTCTAATGGTTTCAAGCCTAGCAACATGAGCAAAAGTTTCACCAAAATCAATACCTTCTTGCTGAGCATATCCTTTGCAGACATATCTAGCCTTGTTGCAAGCAACATGACCATGTTCATCATGCTTGTTTCTAAAGATCCACTTGCCTCCTATGACATTTTTTTCATCTGGTCTTGGGATTAGATCCCAAGTCTGATTTTTTTCAATTTGATCAATTTCTTCCTGCATTAAATTAAGTCAGCATTCATCAGTTAAAGCATCATCAAAAAATTTGGGCTCAAACTGGGTGATTAAAAAAAATGCAGTAAGCTCAACTATGTGAGCTTTTTCATCATAGTTAATAGTTCTTTTCCTTGTTTGAACTCCTGCAGATCTATCTCATATAATTAGATCTTTAGGATGGTTCCTAGCAAGAGATTTTGAAGGAACTTTGGGTTCACATTTTTCTGAGCTGAATTTAGCATCTTCGAGATTTTCTTCAACAAGTTTAGGGCTTGCTGGTTTTGTTTCAGGCTTTGCAATTTCAAAGCCTTCAGTAATTATATCAAGTTCAAATTCATCCTCTTCATCATCCTGCATAGGTTCAGCATATAGAAGCAGATTTTCATCAAATTTGACATTTACAGATTCAACAATTTTGTTCAGCCTATTGTTAAAACATTTATATGCTTTGTTGTGAGTAGAGTATCCTAAAAAGATACCTTCATCAGTTTTAGATTGGAAACTGAGTAAGTTTTCATCATCTTTCTTAATGAAACACTTGCAGCCAAATATTCTGAAATATTTAATTTGGGAAGATTTACCATACCACAGTTCATATGGAGTGAAATTTGATTTCACTATGATCTGGACTCTATTCAAAATGTAGATAGTTGTATGAACAACTTCTTTCCAGTACATATTTGCTAGATTTGCTTCATTTAGCATGGTTCTTGCCATCTCTTTTGCAGTCCTATTCTTTCGCTCAACAACCCCATTTTGTTGGGGTGTTTTGGCAGCAGCATACTATCTTTTTATGCCATGTTTTTCATAGTAGTCTATGAATTATTGTGAGGTGAATTCACCACCTTTGTCAAATCTTAAACATTTCAGTTTTAAGTTTGAATCTCTTTCTACCAGTTTTCTAAAAACTTTAAAATGTTCAAAAGCTTCTGATTTATTCTTGAGAAAGGTAACCCATACCATACAAGAGTAGTCATCAAAAAATAGCATGAAATATTTCTCACCATTTATAGATCTAGTCCTTGTAGGACCACATAAGTTAGTATGAACAATTTGCAGAGGCTTAGTAGATAAATGTTCCTTGGATTTAAAGCCTACCTTGGTTTTCTTTCCTTTGAGACACTCTTTACAAACAACTTTGTCAGGTTTTCTAAGAAGTGGCAGATCTCTTACATTTTGATTTTTGCTAATTCTGACCATATTGTCAAAATTAATGTGGCCTAGTCTCTTGTGCCACAACTTGCTTTCTTCAACATGACTCATTAAGCATATACCGTGCTTTTTTTCATGTCTAGAGGTGTCAAGTAAGTTGTAGACATTTACCTTGGTCCTTCTTCCAGCAACAACAACTTTGCCAGACTGGTTTTTGATTTCACATCCTTGTGAAGTGAACAGGACTTGATAGCCACTATCACAGATTTGACTGACACTCAGGAGGTTATGCTTTAATCCTTCTACATAATAAACATTGTAGATTGGAGTGTCTTCATTCAGAAACAAAGAACGTCTACCTTTGATTTGAATTCCAGAGTTGTCTCTGAATTTTACATATCCACCAACATAGTCTTCTAGATTTGTAAATTTTTCTTTGTCACCAGTCATGTGGTTTGAACAGCCACTGTCCAGGACCCATAGGTTCTTCTTCTTTCAGTGAAAATTAGTTTGAAAAAGCATAGTCTGTTCAATGTTGTTAACTACTTTGGGTTTCTAGACTTTGTTGGTTTTCAGTTGTTTATTCTGTTGATCAACATTGCATTGCTTTGCAGAATGACTCAAAGATTTGCATGTAAAAACATCTAATATGTCTTGCAAAACCATGATGTTTCCTAAAGCCAAATCTAGGAGTTCTAGCATTCATAAATCTGCAAGAATTTACTTTGTGACCAAATTTATTGTAGAAGTAACAATACCCATAAAAGAGAGGGTAGGAGTTGTAAACCATTATGTTGCTCCTAAAAGGATGAATATGATCCTTGACAAACTCAAAATGTTTGAGTTCGGGATTTTTGTTTCCAGCAACAACATTGTTCTTTTCATTGTCATTTGAGCATTCACCTTTAACAAAGCCAATACCGGTTTTGTCTTTATTTAATTTCTGTTTACTGAGCATGTCATTTAGTTTAAGAGTGCTTTCATACTTCTCGCTAGTCTTCCTGAGATCTACAATCTCATGTTCAAGTTTTTGAATTTCTTGGTCTTTAAAACTTATGTCAATGCGAAGACAATCTTCAACTCTCTTGGATTCTTCAAGTTGAGTTTTTAATGAAATTATCTCAAGATTTATGAGTTGCTCTTGTGAACTATCTTGAACAACATTCTATTCCTGAGCACGCAATTGTTTCTTAAGTTTTCTCAGCTCATTTAGAGCACATTTCAGTTCTCCTTCATAGTCCACTTCACCTTCTTCAGCATTATTTCTATTAGTTTCATCTTGCTGAATGATTTCAGCCATGAAGAGATTTTCACCCTCTTCATCTAGAGAGTCATTAGATTCAGAATCTGTTTCATTTTTGTTGAACAAACTTTTCTTCTTTTTGAAATTAAATTTATGTTTGGGTCTATAAGCCTTTTTCTTGGAAAATTTCTCAGATTTCTCGTTATCACTGTTTTTGTCGCCATAGGGACACTTTGCAGCAAAGTGGCCTATTTTTCCATAGTTAAAGCATTTGAAGGGAAGTTTTCCCTTATACTTTCCAAAACCCTTTTTGAGTTTCCTCACAAAATGGGATTAATTAGAATCATAAAATTTTGATTCAGAGAGCTCATCCCTTTCTTTCCTTTCAGCATTAAATGATGCTTCTTTTGTAGTGGTGTTATTTTTACTAATACTCATTTCATGGGCAATTAGAGTGCCTTGTAGACAAGGGTGAGCTGGGTAAAATATTTCTTCTCTTCTAGAGTAGCTACCTTAGCTTCAAATTTTGTTGGCAAGGTTCTAATGACCTTGGTTACAACATCAAACTCCTTGACTTCTTCTCCCAGACCCTTCATGGCATTTACTATTTCATCAACTCTCAAAAAATAGTCAACAACTTTTTCATCATCCCTCGTTTTTAATTCTTCAAACTAATGTTTTAAAGTGAGGACTTTGGACTGTTTTACCTTTTCATTTCCTTGATACATAGTTTCAAGTTTAGTCAAGATTTCTCTAGCAGAACTGTAGTGCATGAATTTGATGAAGACATATTTAGTCAGACTATAAAGAAGAGCATGCTTTGCTCTTGCATTGGTTTCATATCTCTTCTTTTCATCAGAAGTAGTTGGCAAAGTAGTTGGTACAATGTACCCAATCAATACTATGCTCCAGACATCAAGGTCAATAAAAGTTAAATACGTCTTCATTCTGATTTTCTAGAATACATAATTAGTTTCATAAAATAATGGAGCTATAGTCATGGAAGTACCTTCATGAGCTTGAGACATTTTGAATAGAATCCGAGTCCAAAATCAATCCTAGGTTGGAAAGACCTATCAGAGGACCCTAGGCTTTGATACCAATTTTTGGAGTGAAAATACAATGAGAGGGGGGGGGAGGGGGAGGTGAATCAGTTTTTATAACTTCTTAAACAATTTGAATTGAAACTGAAAAGAACAATACATATGTTCTCATTTATCAATGATAGTGTCATTCATGTATTTGAATAAAATCATGTAAACTAAAATGAGTAGTGTAGCATTACATTTTAAAGCAATAAAGTACTGAAGCAAATGAATCAAAAAGACACAAATAGTCACAAGATATGCTGAGTGGAAAACCCTCCTGGGGTAGAAAAACCACTCCTTAACCAGTTGCCTTTTTCAGGCTTTCATTTCAATAATTTATTTTGACAAAGCCTCAAAGGCTGATTTCTGAGCATCGACTCAAGGAGCACCAACCCCTTTGTTTAGAGACACCAATCTCAAGGAAGACCAACCCCTTTCCTCATATTCATAATAACATACAATAGTATAGAGGATCTCTCTATTTCACTTGATTTTTGTCAAGTGCCTCTTGATAGACAAAGCATAGAATTTTCAAGAGTCAGAAATTGACTCTTCAGAATTTCATATATTATCTAATCTTGATACAG